>OW804101.1:15801307-16339018 GCA_942159475.1 Sthenelais limicola
CATGGATAATACTCTTACGTTGGCCCCATGAATAATACTCTTACGTTGGCCCCATGGATAATACTCTTACGTTGGCCCCATGAATAATACTCTTACGTTGGCCCCATGGATAATACTCTTACGTTGGCCCCATGGATAATACTCTTACCTTGGCCCCATGAATAATACTCTTACGTTGGCCCCATGGATAATACTCTTACGTTGGCCCCATGAATAATACTCTTACGTTGGCCCCATGGATAATACTCTTACCTTGGCCCCATGAATAATACTCTTACGTTGGCCCCATGGATAATACTCTTACGTTGGCCCCATGAATAATACTCTTACCTTGGCCCCATGAATAATACTCTTACCTTGGCCCCATGAATAATACTCTTACGTTGGCCCCATGGATAATACTCTTACGTTGGCCCCATGAATAATACTCTTACCTTGGCCCCATGAATAATACTCTTACGTTGGCCCCATGAATAATACTCTTACGTTGGCCCCATGAATAATACTCTTACATTGGCCCCATGAATAATATTCTTACCGTGGCCCCATGAATAATATTCTTACCTTGGCCCCATCAAAGAAGAAGCAGTCTACGATATTGACGGCACTGGAGAAGGGCATGACTGAGAGGAAAAGAGTGAGGAACCAGGAGAGGGAGATCATGGAGAGGAGACCCAGTGTGTCCAGTAGAGCGTGAAGGGGCGGCAGGTGCTCCTCCAGCAGGTTCTCAAACACACCTGCAACACATGAGTGAGTGAGATTGGATGCTTTATCAACACATTTAATATGGTTATATCAAGGGCGGGAGAACTGAGTGGGAGTGAGTGAGTGAGACTGGTTGCTTTACGCCCTTATCAACACATTTAATATGGTTATATCAAGGGCGGGAGAACTGAGAGGGAAGCAGTTTATGATCATACCCAGGAAAGATTCTTCCCCCCAAAAAGTACAGAAATCAGCAAAATAAAAGTATCACAAAACCCTAAAAAAAAGCATAAAAAAGTATAATATTCAATCTCATACCGCTGTTTCAAAAGGCATTTTCATTCACAAAATTATTAGAACAAGTTTTTGCCATGATTATGAAAGATGATTCAATTCATTTTTAAAAATGTCGCTGAGTAGCCGGGCAGCTGGGGAAAATAGGCGAGTATTTTGACCCGGGTGCCAGCTTTTAAAATAAGCCCTCTATATAAAAAAAATTTCACCAGCCCAAAAAAGTATGAAAAGCATCAAAAGTATTTTTTTTGTTGGAAATCCTTTAAAAAAAGTATAAAGACCAAAAAAAGTATAAAAAAAGTATTCATCAAGGAAAAGGAAAAGAAAAGTATTATACATGTGGCAGCACTGGGTTATATACAAAGTTTGAATACTCAGGGATAACTAGTGGTATGTTACCTTGGTCTACAAGTGCCCCCACCACTTTAGTGTTGTAGTAGTCCGGTAGGAGTCTCTCACAGAGGGCGGTGAGGAGCCAGAAAGCCTCCTCCTCACTGGCGTAGAGTAAAAGGACACTCGTTACTATATTCATGGCCTGGCAGTAACCTAGAGGCAGAGAACATAGACAGATATAATTAATCACCAGCGAATGTACGAAGGACAATACAATAAAGAAGCACATGAACGAAATTTTGCTGAACCTGAGTCGGGATTTATTTTGCCCCTTAACATTCCAAATACAAAGACAAAAAAATTCAAAGTCCGTTCCAAACTGAAACACACAAGCAAATACGTAGGCAATATGTATACATACAATCCGCGGGAATCACCTCAAGCAACGCATACGGACTGGCTGTCCGCAGCAAATAAACATTAGCCTAAAGTACTGTGGCCCAAGGTAGGTGGACACATTATACCTATATTCACAATAAATATACACCATTCTTTCATTGCACCCAAAAGGTACACATTCTGACTTAATATAATTAATGGCACTTAATGGACTTAATATAATGTTCTGGTCTTTCAGTGTAAGCCCTGGGAGGGAAAATCGAAATAGAACAGTGTTTTACTGTGCGATACAAATACAGACATGCACTGTTGTAAGTGGTAACATTTACTAAATCATTTATTACTAAATTGTATGGGATAACATTTAACAACATGAGTCATTTAGAACAGGTGGAATTGGGGGAAAACAATGGTATTTATCTATTGTGTAAACCACCTCCTTCCCCCAGATACTAGTGGTCTCTTACAGGCGGCAAAATCCAACCCGAGAAAAAAAGTTTTGATTATTTAAATTTTTGAAATTCAACAAAATTTGGTTAATCAAATCAAATATGTGAAGCTTTTTTGAAAATTTGAGATTTTTTTTTTCAAAATATAGGTTAGAATAGATGGATTTTTTTGTGGAAATTGGACAATTTGTATGAGTTGTCAATAATACTGATGTTAAAAATGTATTAAAAGATAAGCAGAAGCCCAGTGTTACCTATGTTAGGGTTGCGCCAGGCGTAGGCAGTGAGCACCCTGCGGAGAGCCCCAATGCCCAGCTCAGACTGGAAGGCAGGGTGCTCGGGTAGAGAGCGATGCAGATCTCGCTCTATCTCCTCCGCAGCCAGGGTGTCCTTGCCGGCACTCTGCTCGACTAGTGACGCATAGTATCCGGGGTGCATTGCCATCTGCAACAATACACAATTTAGTATAGTGGAACCTCGCTTAACGAGCCCTCTATTAAGAGAACAGTTTCTCTCAGTCCTGAATTGCTTTCCCCTGATTAGATTAGCCCCTCTTTTAGATTAGCCCCTCTAATGTGACCACCTCAATAGGGAGATTTAGCAACCACAACGCAACAGCACAACGCTAATGTAAACGCTAGTTTCTCACAATAGAGTGGACTGTACTTAATGGCAGGAGTCAATCAGTTTTATAGGTGGAGAGATGTTTCAGAGGGCAAAAAAACACGCAATTTCATGATGGTGAGTAGTGTGTTACACCTGAATACAAGGAAAAACACCTAAGCTCATTTGTACATAAAAATGAAATCACAATTGACCATCATTTTAGCGTGAAATAGACATACATTGGGAACGTATTGACCCACCTCTTAGCGTTATTGACGTCCGTATCTCAGGTAGGCATGCTAAGAATAGCACACCTAGTAATGACGTAGTGCCCATAAAACGGTATGATTTACCATTGTGGTTGCTAAATCAGCCTACTATGAGACGACAAATTGTTCAATAGAGAGGTTCCACTGTACTGAATACTTTGACATTTTGTTGGGTTACATAAGGGTCAGATCACCCTAAAAATGTACAATTCGCCTTCACCAATCCGCTCAAATAACTCAAATTTAAGACATGAGATATATTTAACAAGAGAAAGAGAGTTCCCTTTTATCCACTGCCTCCTCCAGTTCACCTCAGAGTTAGATATTCTTTGAACATGGAACGCCGTAATACTAGATGAATCAATCTCAATTATACTGTAGAGATTACGTTTAGGAAGATAAGAGAATGTGTTTCTAAAATTATTTTACTTCTACTTGGAAATGTTCTTAAAAAAATTATTAATCAGTGTGCCTCTGTCTCTTCCTTCCTTACCCAGTCCTGTCTCTCTGGTTCTCATATTTCTCCCGAAGCCTGAATAGGGGATTTGCATGTGCCACTGCATGTGCCACTGCACATCTCTGGTACAGTGCATGCTGGGACATATTCAGTTCAAATCTAACAAATAAACATTAGCAACATTTTCATTGGAAATTGCAAGGATCTCTTCACTGATGTCCTAGCTTTTCTAAATGATCTATACAAACCAAATGCATGATGGGAAAGATGCGGACTTGTGTTATGGAATCATGTAAAACACATGGATATTGACGGTAGAGCACTGATAAATAATCCATCCTGAACATGGCATGTTTTCTACAGATTTTAGACTGTACCATTAGTCCCATAATTCCTTGCAAAGCCGCCAAGGGGATTTGCATAGCCACCGTTTTGAATCTTGAGATTCCAAATGGCGGCTATGAATCTTGAGATTCAAAATGGTGGCTATGCAAATCCCCTAATAAACACATTTATAAGCTCTCTCACCTCACTGACAGCGCCGGAGAAAGTCAGCCATATCTCACCGCGGAGTGACTCAGGGATACCCTTCAGGACGAGCTCGTACAGCTGATGAGTCCGGTACATACAAATACCTCTGTCACACAAATAAACAAACATAATAAGTTATTGTTATGTGTGTTAAGATAAGACTTCCTTTTAGTATATGGGTCAGATTTTCAGAAAATGTACTATTAGCAGCAGTACACATTGAGTAAATTCTGCTAAATTAGGTTGCAATTAGGTCAATACCAGGTAAATTTGAGTCTATTTGGCATTGCATTGATTCTAGCAATCTGTTTGGTTAGGTTGAACTGTATCTTGGACTTTATTTTCTTCTGAAGAATATATATATAAAAGACCAACCTGCCAAACTCAGTAAAGTGCAGATCCCACACATGCTCCTTGACCGACTCCTTGGCTGATAGCTCGTCTGAACTCCGCCGGTGAAACAGCTTCACTAACGCAGGCTGGAACTCCACGCCTCCTGCATAATACAGTATTTTAAATTAGTCATATGTTTCTAAGATAATAGTCAATCGTAGAATTTCTTTTCTTTAAATATCAGGTTAAAAATGATGAAATTTGGATGAAATTCAACGTTTTTTCATAATGTTTCAAGAAACTGATTTCAGTAGTAATACTGAAGACTTTCTTTCATCCTCGAGTTGATAAAATTTTCCAGACATTTTCTAAGTAGTGAATTTATTGAGTAAATGGGTTACAAACTGACTTCTTCATACATATTATGAAATAGTTTAATGGGGGGTTTGCATGTGCCACTGCGCATGTCTGTTACAGTGCATGCTGGGATGGATTCTGTTAAAATCTGACATACAAATATTTGGCATTATTTTATCGAAAATTGCAAGAATATTTTCACCAATATCAGAGCTTCTATAAGTGATCTATGAACATGTTAGTCCATGCTGAACATGGCATGTTTTTTTTATAGATTTTACACTGTACCCATTAGTCCCATAATTCCATGCAAATCAAAATTCTAAATGGTGGCTATGCAAAACCCCTATTGATTTTTACATTAACCTTATATTACCCATACAACTAATAACTCAGTTATACAGGTATTTTGGAACCTAATAAAATTTCAGTCAGATTAATGCTAGTCCCGCTTGGCATTTTTATAACTTCGCAAACACTATGATAACGGTCACAATATGTTTTTATCCAACTATCTGTTACAAAGACTGAAAGTGATACCATGTCATATAATCTGATCCTTTAATGATGTGTACACCTTTCAGATATAATAGGGAGGTTCTGCAAGCAAATAGCTAACATGAGAAAGCAAACCTATCGCCATTGACCTAACGTAACCCCGGCTTTCTTGTGAGGATGTCAGCCTCCCAGGGTTTATGCCTAGGTAATGACCTAGGATACGAGCGCCGTACTGATCCCCTCTGTTTCGCTGACTTATTACACATCTATATTGTGTAAGATTAGCAGCTTTTTGCATGCAAAAAAAGTCATGATGTTAAAGTTTAAACATTATTTGAAGTAGCCCATGCTGTAAATCTTTATCCAATGAATTATTTTGATCAAAAATAGCATCGGAATAAACCCTGCCAAAACAAGTCGCGATGGCTGCTGGTTTCTATTGGAGGGCGCTGCTGTCGAACATTGTTAGGTTACGTACCAGTGCTCATCCTAGTTCAGGTGAAGCATATCGATAGGTTAGGTTTAGGTTAAAGGGACGCGCTGTCTGTTCAGCCTCCCTAATGTATCTCAATTATGTAACTGTATCTGTATTTTTGGGGGGAATTATGTCACATTTTATTTATATGTTATGTTAGGTTTCCCCGCCATGTTTTGCTGAACCGATTTCTTCATTTTAACATATATTTGTACATATGAGAAATGGATATGTAGTGAACCACAGATTCGTGGGCACGAGTTTACGAAATTCCGGAAAGAATCACGAATACGAGGAGATTCGTTTGAACCTGGTTTATTTCCCAAAGGTATACAGTTACAAAGGTATTGTCACTGAAGCAAGGGTGCTTAATTTGAACAACAGAAGTATCTCGGTCCGCGGCGCGGCTCAAGTCCGTAGTGTTAAGCGTAGCCTGGATCCCCTTGCGGAGGTAGTAGTATCCTCCGCCTACCGTCCGTCGGAGGGTGTCTGCAGTGTCGTCTGCACGGTGGTGAATGTCGCCCCCTGACGGAACTGGCCGGAACTGGTGGTAGTCGTCTCCGGCGCTGGTAGAAGTGCCCCCGCTGTCGTAGCCTGGTTGGTGTTCGGCGATAGTCGACAGCCTCGCTGTATTCCGGGTGGCGGACCCACTACAGATACATTAACGTTTACGTATAGGTGAGACTTGCTGAACCTCCCTAATATCTCAACTATCGGTACATTTGTCTTCAGAAGATGAGATATCAAATGAGGCATGATGCCATCAGCATTCACAGCTCCTATGATGGAAGAACCAGCCCCTATGGCCTATTTTCATATAAGATGGTGGTTTTCCATCAGGCATCCTAAGGAGAACCTGAACCTGGCTATTCCCAGTCCAGGGATGGACTTGACGGTAAGCGTAAGAATTGCCAACATAGCGTTCCCTGTATGTGTCCACGCCTCATGTCACAAACGATGTTATTTTACAAGAAGCATAACAGGAGCTCACGACTGTGGTTGTGACTTAACATGCTACAGGGCAGGCGACTGTTGCCTTGATTTTGAGAAAGAGTGTGTTAGTGAGTACAGCCAGTTTGGCTTTAGATATCTCCTTGACCCTCACCTATATGATAACAATGCGAGTTTAATCCAAGGCAGGATTGCTATGTTATTTAAACAAAGCAGCAAATCAAATGAAACAATCTATATGGATGACCAATCGAATAACAAAATATGGCAAGATCCAAATCCCTTTTCAGGTCAATTCAAGTTGTATTTTGTGGATGATTGTTCTAAGAATAATCCACTGTACACTGACTGCCACGGCTCCAATCCTCGACTCTTCCCGCTGTTAATGTATCATGATGGTATCCGACGTATCTACAAGAATAAATACTGTGCAATGTGTTCCAGGAAGAAGACTCCAGTCCCATTCATGTGGTCTCCAAGGTTTATCTGCAAAGGCCTGAAGCACAGAAATGCCCTGGCTGTATATTTCTCGGGCACATTTGAAGATTTTGTCGATTATCTATACGAAAACTGTATACATCGATATGATTTAAATGTTGATTCTTCGATCCGAAGGTCCTTAGCGATCGATAGATTTGAGAATAGCTGCAACCCCAGTTATAGTCATGAACCAGATTTTGAATTAGTAAGAAAAGCATGCCATTCTTTTCAAGAACCAATTATTTCAAAAGATCGAAATAATATATATGCAAATGCCTTCTGTGCTTATTGCAATGGAGTCAGAGGATCTGGCCTTGATGAGCTGAATTGTTCAGCTCATGAGTGAACATATTGAGGAAGAATTAATTTACATCAAAGGTAGATTTGACATGTCCCTCTACATTAAGGAAACCACATATGAGCCAGATTCCGTAATATGTGATACATTCTTGCTATACTCACCTGGATCAATTAATAACATGGATACAGGAGCATGTGAAATTGTAAACCAAACCATCCCCCAGAGTCATTTTCGCTGGAGAAAATAGGTGCGATAATCACTTGTTTCAAGAACCCCAATACAATATTTGGAGAAGAGAAAGTATCGAAAGAATTTGTATCTTACATCGTAGTAAACACATTAGAATTGTTTTATTATGTGTAAAACACCACTTTCATCTCGGAAGATTTAGTTTCTCCTGCAGAGGGACCAGATGGTTCTGACGGGGAGAGACTCTGCTTGCTGACTGAGTCAACCCCACTTGAGCTGACCCTTCAAGAGGCGCTTGATTACATGCTGTCTCATTTCACATGGATGGATAGCAAAATTTGAGTGGAATGGTAACTTCGCAGTGGGTATCTGTCATGCTTATAACCTCTTACAACCAGTACATAAATGCCTTGAAAGACACTGGAAGGCTGCCACTAAACACAGCATTTGAGAGACGGGAAGACATCACACTTTACGACCCATATAAGCTGCCTAAGAGATGTTACGATTATGACACGGAGAGGACCGACTACTATTACTCCATCAATGACAAGTTACACACCATGGAAAGCCTCATAGTTGGGTATAGTTACAGATCCCAGATAGGCAAGTCTATGAATCGCTCAGCTCATGGCATTAACTTGGAGTATTATGTTTTAGACCCTTCCCAACTGTTAGACCACCCTTCCCAACAGAAAGCACCAGATTCCTCCTCTTTGACAAGTTACAACCAAAATACTTGTTTACATGGTTTGATAATTCTCTGCATGATAAGCTGTATGATCTGAGACCGTGAGTTTTAAGGCTGCCATACACGAGCAGCTAAATGTACAAGAAATTCAAAAGCACTAAGAATTGTTTAACTGGCGCATGAATAGGGAACTTTTGAAATACTCTGTTTAGCTTGAGATAGCAACAGCTGGCACTCATTTCATACAGGGACCGAGGTCAGTCTGAGGGGAGGGGGGCTCTGACCACAGCTGTAGGTATGTGCCTCCACACACCCTCACATACTATGCAGGAGCATGCACCATGCACTACATACAGCGCATCCAATGACCTGTTGATATTTGTTCTGGTATTCGTTTCTGATAATCATTAAATGAAAATAAAGTAAGATGAAGATAGGGCATGGTGCTGTCTCATATATCCTCAAGTATGGTGGCAATATTAGATGTTTTTCTGTCACTAAAATTATTTTTAACGAAGGGCCCTCTCAGTGTCGATGGTCGAGCACTTTATGTTGAAACTTACCTTCCACTTCTGAGTTCTCACCCTCCCCGCCAGATGCCGTGCTCTCACTCACACTTCTCTGTCTGTAACAAACACAAAATAAAGTGTATTCATTACTGTAAACGTACATATTAATGTTTGCGCAGTATTTATTTTTTGCTATTTTCGCGTACCCAACTTTGTGCGTCAAAAAATAAATCCTGTGCAAAAGGTATAATCATTGCATAAATTAGCTGCACAAATTTAAATCCGTGCGAAAAGCTGTCAAAGTACTTAGTACACGAAAATGTATCTGAACGAAAATAAATACGTTTACAGTATATGCAGGTGATGTGTTACAGAAAAATGAGTCACCAGTCGCAAAATTTATATTTTTCCAAGTGATTTATCCACAAGATTCTTAGTTGGAATATTCCTACATTTAGGGTGTCTGACACCTGATGTCCTATGGATACATGTACCAAGTTTCAATTCAATTCAATTCAATTCAATTCAAATATCCTTTATTGCAAGATCTTACAAATTTACAAATGGACGAACAAGTCTGACACTGGAGCGTGCCAGTTCTTCCGGAGTTTGCCATATTTCGTATCTTAAGATTTGTTATTGTTATTGTTATTTGCATTCAAGACAGTGTATTAAATATACCCATGCATTTCTAAGGTCATCCTTGGAGTATATTTAGCTACTTTACTAGTAATTATCCACCAAGAAATATTGCAAACTTTTATTTTCAAAAATAACAATATATCATACATGTATACAATAAACATTAAAACAAACATAATAATAATATATAATAGTGGTGGAGAACCGCTTTCACTAGTGACTAATTAAGAAGTAAGAAGTACATTATTTTTAATTACACAGGCGTCCTTACCTTATGGGTGTTTTCTGTCTGGCGAGGAAATCAGACATTTTCTCCAACATCATATCTCTATCCCTTAATTCTGTGAATAAATAATTCATCTGAAAAATGAAGAAACACATCAACCAATCAGAAGGAATTCATATCTTATATAAGGGAACAGAAAATAATACTTTGTGTTTGTGTTTCCGAGTCAAACCAGCTGACAACTGTAGGGAGGGAGATTTATTTTTTGATCATCAAAAAACGACTATCTAAAATAACTGACAAGTTTATTTTGTAATAAGATTTTAAAATCTTCTGTGTGGAATAAAATCTGATCTGCCACTTATATAATAATGTCATTGAAGGCACAATTTGGGCTCCGAAAGATATTTTAATAAGTAAAATCCATGGCGTTCAAAGTTTTTTTCACAATGTTTAAGGTTTTCCAACAAATTCATTCATTCATTCATGTTGTGCCCCTTAAAATAAGTTTTTTGGGGGTCCAAAAATTGTTTAGCTAGGATAAAGTTTACCCAGTTTGGGCTCAGAGTTGAGAGAGTGCCTCCAAACTGAAAGAAAGCCTCTCGCTCCAAATCACAAAACGCCATTAGTAGGACACCTACTCCAGTACCAGGAAAATCCATTAGAGCAGTAGGCGTCCAATCACTGACATATCCCTATCGATATTGCACATTTGATTTTACAGAGCGAAGAGGTTATAAATACCCACCGCGCCTATTTTATTGAGTTGTATAGAAAACCAAGAGGAGGGGATTGGAGAGGACTGTGATTCTGTATTATATTACACACCCATGCTTTATGAGAGACGGAATATATCCATATTGGACATTATACTAGTTGAAATTGGTTTTTCATTCAACGGTTATATATATATACAGTATATGTCAGATTTTTAGAAAATGTACAATTGGCAGCTCTACACATTTAGTAAATTCTGCTAAATTAGACTACAATTTGGTCAATACAAGGTAAATTCGAGTATATTTGGCTTTGCATTGATTGTAGCAATCTGTTTGTTTAGGTTGAACTGTATTTTGAACTTTATTTTTGTCTGAATTTTGTGTTATTTGAGAGGATTGGTGAAGGTGAATTGTACATTTCTGGCGATTTCAACCATATGGTGATTTAGAATTGAGGACAATGTTTATATTTCCGTATTCTTCTTTGCTTCAAGTATGGTATTAAATGAATAGTGAATGGAACTCTATCGTTACAGGATTTCGTCAAATAATTTATCAATTACTGGTGCCTAGATTCATTTTCTCTATATATATTTAATACAAAGTAGAATATTGCGAGGAAATAGAACAATATATGTAGTATTCTATATCTTAACAGTGCGGTCCAAGGACTTACACATACATAGTCCAGTTTGATTATAGCACTGGAATATCCAACAAGGCTTTCCGAAGAAAATAACCTAAGCATAGTGTAGTTAGAAAGCACAAGTTTGTCCTTAAACCTGGAAGGTTGTTAGTTGTAACAGTGAGGAAATGATTCTGAGTAAAAATAGTGTGTTTAATGTGGACTCGCCTCATGAAGAAAGATACTGTTTCTTAGATGAGACGATTATAATTATAGGGTTCGCTGAATCAGAAAACCTGTGAAGCGATCTTTAGTACTTCAACATTGTAAGGAAAATCTTGTATTCCTTTGGTATGTAATGACTCGAAAACCCAGTTGGCCATGTTAGAAAAGCAAGTTGCCAAGACACATTTCACAGCTGTCCTAACTCAATTTGGCAGACCCTTCTTGTTAAGGCCCATGAGTACTGAGCCAAGTTATGTTGAAGAGGAGCAGTTGAGAGGAACAACAGAGGGCAGTTAGGTCAGTGAAGAAGAAACAGAGGGCAGTCAGGCCAGTGGAGGAGAAACAGGAGGCAGCCAGGCCAGTGGAAGAGAAACAGAGGGCAGTCAGGCCAGTGGAAGAGAAACAGAGGGCAGTCAGGCCAGTGGAGGAGAAACAGAGGGCAGTCAGACTAGTGGAGGAGAAACAAAGGGAAGTCAGACCAGTGAAGGAGAAACAGAGGGCAGTCAGACCAGTGCAGGAGAAACAGAGGGCAGTCAGGCCAGTGGAGGAGAAACAGAGGGCATTCAGACCAGTGAAGGAGAAACAGAGGGCAGTCAGGCCAGTGGAGGAGAAACAGAGGGCAGTCAGACCAGTGGAGGAGAAACAGAGGGCAGTCAGACCAGTGAAGGAGAAACAGAGGGCAGTCAGGCCAGTGGAGGAGAAACAGAGGGCAGTCAGGCCAGTGCAGGAGAAACAGAGGGCAGTCAGACCAGAGGAGGAGAAACACAGGGCAGTCAGGCCAGTGGAAGTGAAACAGAGGGCAGTCAGGCCAGTGGAGGAGTGAAACAGAGGGCAGTCAGGCCAGTGGAGGAGAAACAGAGGGCAGTCAGACCAGTGAAGGAGAAACACAGGGCAGTCAGGCCAGTGAAGGAGAAACACAGGGCAGTCAGGCCAGTGAAGGAGAAACAGAGGGCAGTCAGACCAGAGGAGGAGAAACAGAGGGCAGTCAGGCCAGTGGAGGAGAAACAGAGGGCAGTCAGGCCAGTGGAGGAGAAACAGAGGGCAGTCAGGCCAGTGGAAGAGAAACAGAGGGCAGTCAGGCCAGTGGAGGAGAAACAGAGGGCCAGTGGAGAATGCATGAAAGATGAAGGTAGGACATTTTTCTACCTGTCATTGGACTGTAGATACGGGCTTAAATTGTACCTTGACTCATCTTGATTGAATAGAATAAGTAGAGTAAAGACTAGGTCATATTGAGAGATGTATAACTCTTACCACAAGTTTCCATTCATATCTTACACTTCATTAACTGATAAAAATATTCTTTATCAAATATGGAATTTTGGATTTTTGTATTAGTAGGAGTGTTTGTCTTACTTTTTCTTTCTAGTGTTGTATCTCATCGTCGCCCACTAAACTAAAGGGCCTAATCCACTAAGCCGATTGTCATGCGATTTTGTGCCGCAGAGGACTTTTCCACTAAATTCTGTGAGAATCGCATGAGAATCAGCTTAGTGGACAAGGGCCTTAAGTCAATGCAACAGAGGCAGAACAAATAGATAAATGCTTTATATGCTAACAGGTTCAACACTTCACTACTAAAATAAAATGAAAATTGTATTGCCTTTATTGCATATTAATAGAGGTACCCAGTGGTTTCATGCAGTCCTTTACCCAAGGTACTGGAGAGGCAAATCCCTTACTCTCAGCCCCTCCTCTGAGAGGACATCTCATTCTGCCTGGGGGGAAGAGGTGAAATTTCAGCCGTAACAAGATTCGAACCCAGTATCCACTCATGGCTCTGGGTCCAAAGCTAGTGAAGCCTGGGTTCCACTGCCCCGCTACTTTTCCCACTACTGCTCCCGCTACTCCTCCCGTTTCTTTGGTCCTGCTACTTTAGAAGTAACGGGAGAAGTAGTGGGCAGTGGAATCCAGGCTTAACTTAGAATCCCTGGACTACTGCTAACCCTGAGAAACTTTGATAAGTGTTATATATTGAACATAAGCACAGTTCATGGGCTCCAGATGTGGGTTTTTTTTGTGTGTGTGGAGGGGGAGGGGAGGGGGAGAGGAGTTGCCATATGGGTGAAATTTCCAGAAAATGCACACTTCACAATCAGAAACCCTCCCAAATAACCGGAATTTAATACCAAAAAAAATGAGAATCAAAACATAATTCAACACAACTAAACAGATACTTTCAATCAACTTGATACCAAATATACCCAGATGTATCTAGCATTTACCATTTTTCAGTCTAATTTAGCAGAACTTACTAAATGTGTAGAGCTGCCAATTGGTCATTTTTTTTAAAATCTGACCCATATCGCGTATCACTATTTTGATACAGCATTTGTCACTAAGAAAGTAACTACTTTTGTCAGATTTTTTATCATAAAAAAAGGCAATTTTAGAATAAAAAATAAAAAGGCCCATGTCGAATTAAGGAACCCTAGTTAATTTAGGCCATGATATTAATTACATACATTCAATGTTTTAAGATTTGTTTACATTGACAGATTTGTTTACCAGGACTATACGGTGTTCTTCCCCCAATGCAAGCATCTGAACCAAAGGAGCTGGGGATGTATGTAGTGGTGGTGGTCCTGGTGTGTGTAGGGTGAACTAGTGACCCTGTCCCTTCCTGGTCTACATCCAATTATACTAGCAGGGAATATGTACCCCCCAACCCCAACCCCTTTAGAGCTCATATCTGACTTTTCCTTGACTTACATATTCGCCAGGACATTAGTGCTTGTTTAAACAGTGAATTAAAACTTTTCTGGGTGAAGGCATATATATATGATATAAATAAAGGACGGATTGTTGATGGGGAAGGTTTCTTCCAGCGTAAAATAGTTCCAACAGATATATTAGTAGACCGGTGATGCATTAAAACATATGAGTGAAGGCAGCAGAAAATGTACAATTGGCGATTAAGAAAATGATATGAAATTGTATTGTTAGACAGACAAATAACATTTTTCAGTTGAAATGAAAAGGACAATTCTTTTCGTTTTTTCAGTATAAAAAAAAATTGAAAATAACTTTTTCCTAAAAATCTCTACAGACATAGCTAACATATTGCTTTACCCTTTCAAGCAATAAAAAATGGGGGTCCCCGACTTTTTAAAAAAGTTATTCAACTAAATCTGCATCCTGATGAGTTAAAAACAGGAATATTGAAGATTTTCAATGCTGAATAATATCTTTCAAAATATGTTGATACCCTGTTCTTTCATGCATGAGGGTAAAC
The DNA here is from genome assembly GCA_942159475.1 of Sthenelais limicola. Lineage (NCBI taxonomy): Eukaryota > Metazoa > Annelida > Polychaeta > Phyllodocida > Sigalionidae > Sthenelais > Sthenelais limicola. The sequence continues at coordinate 15,815,807 of OW804101.1, forward strand.
CTGTATAGTGTGTATGTTTAGGAGATATTTAAACTGAAAAATGTTATTTGTCTGTCTGAAATCTTGGAAAAACTGAGAAAATATTCATTTTCCCCACATACTTCAATATTTTCGTCTCCAGCTTGCGAGACGATTTTGTATGGTGAGACCTGAGTTTACCCTATTTCCGGTTCCGCCTTCCCCGCGTAAACACAACGCCATCTTCCTTCATACATTCAGCACCCCTCTACGTTTCTTTTCTTCAATCCGACCTCGTCATCCGCCATCGGCCGTCAAATCTGTCATCATTTAACACCACTTCACCAGACTATTCCTCTGGATTTTAGTAGGTCTTTATTTACCACGTTTTCAAACTTTTACGGCCACTTCATTACTTTGTTTACATCATGGAAACGCATGTGAGAGTTAAGCTAAAGGCTGCACTATTTGGCCACAGCTTTGCTGGGGGTTATTTCGACCATCTGAATGCAAAACATGGCAAAGTAACCCCAGTATCCATAGCTGAATCACTCAGAATCTCTGACATTATTTCGGACTTCTATATTTATGCACAAAGAGGCGCAAAAGTAGACCTGGAGATACCTACCTTCCTCTCTAACCTAAGACTGGACATAGCCATCATGGACCTAGGCTCCAATGACTTAGCCAGTGGCTCCTCACAACCACTGGACCTCTCAGTGGCATTAATAGAAAAGGCAAAATTCATAATCTCTAATGACATTGCTAAACAAGTCGTCATATGTAGCTTGGTCCCAAGGGCTTGTAAAGCACAGGCTAATTTCCACCAACATATGTATGATACCAATAACTACCTGAAAAACATGTGCGAGGTAGAGGACTACATCCACTACCACACTCATAAGGGATTCTGGCAGTGCGAGACCAAGGCATGGTCTAGGGATGGAATCCACCCAAACACTCCAGAAGGAAGAGCAAAGTATGCTGCCTCGCTGAGGAAGGCAGTATTCAATACTTACACCATAATAAGGTTACAATCTTTACTTGGCTCACTCACTAATTAAATTGGAAAGGAGTCATCATGAAACTATAAATCAAAAACACTTACCCATGGCTACTCAAGCCTAATCCTTTAGACATAAACACTGACTTCACCACTTATCATTAACTATTTCTGTGCCACACCGCACATACTCCATTACTCCGAGCACTCACTGCCTAACTAGGAAAGGAGTCATCATGAAATTATAAACCCAAAACACTTCCCCATGGCTACACAAGCCCAATGCTTTAGACAAACACTTCCTTTACCACTCATCATTACTTATCCTGTGCCATACCGCACATACTACCTTACTCCGAGCACTAACTCGCTATTTACCTCACTCACATCTTTGCCATACCGCACATTCACCTGTTTAGCACTCTCTCTTACACTAATAACTAAAAAATTTTAAGTGCCATACCGCACAACTTATCAACTATTGCCATACCGCATATTACTTGCTATCTAATTTGCACAGCCGCCATGATTTTTGCTAGCAATCTCTCATACACTCATAACTAATTCTCCAGTGCCATACCGCACATTCTCTCCCATTTATGCCATACCGCACATTACTTATTTCTCTAATTTGCACAGACGACATGACTCGAGGAAACGGGAAACCACGCTCCTCCCCCAAGGGGCGGCCGCGTCGCACCACAAAGGCTCCTCAAAAGTACAGTCCCGGGGCCAGCCCAAAGTGGACTGTCACACCTCGAAAACTCCACACCATTTTCGAAGAGGAGTCCGAACAAAACACCGAGAACAACCAACAGGAAGAGAACATGCAACAGGGAGGCCCTACACCCGTCCAACAACAGTTGGCCGACCTCCAAGCCAGCATGATGTCCATGCACGAGTCCATGCTGAACATGAAACAACAGATTCATACTACACACAACTAAGACAAGGGAGGACAGGAGAGCGACAGTAGCTCCTCCAACTCCGACTCTGACTCTGACTCCGAGAACGAAAGTAAGTGCCATGTAACATTCTCATCAGAACGCCCAGTCCAGTCAGGGGGTCTCCAAGCCGCAAAAAGGGTCCCAGAAAAGCTAAAGAAAAAGATATGGAGGAACAAATATATTGATTTTAATGTACTCCTAGACCCAACTGCAGACGAAAACTACTCCCTAAACCTGTCCACAAACTCTTTTTCGACCAAACCGTCACTCAAATTTACCCGCAAACCCTCTAACCGCAACCTGTCTGAGCTAGAATGGGTAACTGCCTTTAACACCTACCTAGCCGTCATCACCGAAAAACACCCCAACCTCATCCAGGACCTCTGCTCCTACCAGGCGACTATACTCCGCCTCATGAAAATGAAAGCAAACTGGCGCTGGTACGACCACCAATTTCGTTCCGACATGGAAACAGACCCCACACCATGGAACACAGTCCGTGTTGACCTAGAGCGGGACGCATATGCCCAGCTTTACACATCAAACACAACAAATCACACCACAAACCAGCCCTTTCAGTCCCAGAAAGGCAAATCCGAAACTCCACTGGGATATTGTTATGCCTACCATAACAAGGACCTCAGGTGCAACACACCACAGTGCCAGTACAAGCACCTGTGCTACATCTGCAACTCCCCACACCCTAGATTCAGACATCAGTTCAACAGACAACAAAACAATTACTCTAAGTCAAACTACAACACCAGCAACAACACCAGTAGTTACCAAACCAACAACACCACACACCACTCCCAAAACACAAATGCCCCACGTTCTTCCAACACCAGTCAACTACCAAGACCTAGATAACCTACTTATCGGCTACCATGACCGTCTTTACATAACCAACGGTTTCAAAAACGGCTTCTCAATAAATTTCGAAGGGGCCGAAGCACAACTTAACTCAAAAAATTCCATATCCGCCCTGAACAACCCCGTAAGTGTAAACGAAAAGATAAAATCAGAATGTAAACTGGGAAGATTCCAAGGCCCTTTCCCAGATCCACCGTTTGAAAATTTCAAATGCTCTCCACTGGCGCTAAGGGAGAAACCTAACTCTGACAAATACAGACTCTTACACAACCTGTCCTACCCGTACGATGAGCGATCAGTCAACCGCAACATCAGTCCCAGCAACACAACAGTACAATATGACACAATCTGGGATGCCGTCCACATCCTACAGTCAACAGATGAGACACAGTACATGGCGAAAATGGACATATCGGAAGCTTTCCGCCAACTCCCAATTAGACCATCACAGTACCATCTAACCGGTTTCTATTTCGACGGCTACTACTACTACGACAAATGCCTTCCTATGGGCTGTGCATCAGCATGCAAAATCTTCCAAAGGTTCGCAGACGCAATCATCTGGATCCTTAACATGAATGGAATATGCAATGTAGTAAATGTCCTGGACGATTTCCTCATCATTGAGCCATCGGCAACGAAATGCAAAGAAAACTTAAACAAACTCATTACCCTCTGCTCAGAACTTGGCATCCCCATAGCAGCTCATAAAACCATGGGCCCGTCAACCACCATGACATTCCTGGGAATTACACTCGATGCCAAAAATATGACAGCCTACATCCCAAAGGAGAAAATTGATTCGTACTCACAAAACATAGATGACCTGCTGCTAACTAAAAAGACCACGCTACGTGAAATGCAGTCAATGATAGGCAAGCTCAACTTCGCCACAAGTGTCATCCTACCGGGAAAAGCTTTCCTCAGACGACTTATCAACTTAACATGCGGCGTAGAAAAGCCATTCTACAAGATCCGCATAGGTATCGAAGGAAAAGCAGACTTGAAAATCTGGAAACACTTCCTAATCTGGCATAACGGTCTGTCCATAATAAAAGAACCTTCCTTCAACGATTCAGAAACACTACACATCTACTCTGATGCCTCCGGCCTTGGTTACGGAGCTACCTACAGAGACAAATGGATCCAAGGCGAATGGCCCCAATCATGGTCTATACACCACATAAACATACTAGAACTATACCCAATATTCATCATCCTTTCGATGTTCCTCCATACCTTACCAAATTCCCATTTTAACCTCCACTGCGATAACCTCTCTATTGTACACGTTATCAATAAATCATCAAGCAAAGACCCACATATCATGGCGATAATACGCCCATTAGTCCTACTAACTCTAAAGTATAACGTGAAAATTAAATCAACACACATCCCCGGAAAAAACAACATCTTATGTGACGCTTTATCTCGTTTCCAGGTGTCAAAGGCCCTTATCGATCACTATGGCATGAGGCCGTCGCCAACACCAATTCCAAACGCCCTTCTGCCGCAGAACTTCACCTTCAAGCAGACCTAGCAAAATTACTAAGTGGCTCCATGGAAAAAATCATCAACAGCCTCATACCAACACCATATCAATGCTTTCGAGCTATTCAACCGCCAAACCCTTAAGCAAGCAAAACCCTTCCCAGCATCACAAAAGGCAGTCGCACTATTCGTGGCACACCTACACAACAGGGACCTAAAACACACAACCATCAGGACCTATTTGTCAGCCATTGCATTTAGGCACAAACTTAACAACTACCCAGACCCCACAGCAAACTTACTAGTCACAAAGGCCGTACTTGGGGTTAAGAAATCATCAATAGCCACACCAAAACTACTACCAATCACAAAGCCCATCCTGAACAAGCTCATCGACTCCATATCATGTGTAGTCAGCTCTTCATATAACAAACACCTACTCGCCGCCCTATACTCAGTGTGTTTTTATGCCTGCCTCCGCGCCGGAGAGGCAGTTGTCTCAAACAAAAATGATCACATCCTGCAACTCCACCAAATCACAAGACTGGACTCGCCAAACAAGACCCCCTCATTCTCAATACAATTCTTGTCATACAAACACAGTACCGGCGAACAACCAAACCTGATACTACACCCGACCATGCTAAAGCACTGCCCCTGCACAATACTGGCCCGTTACCTAAAAACACGCGGCGAATCAGCAGGTCCACTCTTCAGAACAAGATCCGGAAAACCCCTAACAAGAGAAAAGTTCTCAAAATACCTCAAAGCATCACTTGAAACTCAAAGGCTACCAACCCACCGATATAACACACACTCCTTCAGGGTCGGCAGGGCAACACAGCTTGCACAAGAAAATGCATCATCGGCGGTGATCAAAACCACTGGCCGGTGGAAAAGTGACGCCTACGAAAAGTACATCCGTCCAACAACATTCCAACTACCTTCCTAAAAGCAAAAACCCTGTCGCTGATCAGCGCACGCTGTCAGCCAAACGTCTTGATCAGTGCATGCTGTCAAGACCACTTCAAGACCAACACCGCAGTCAGTGCATGCTGCTGCCAACGAAATAACTCTACAGTTTGATCAGTGCATGCTGTCAAACATATTTCTAGACCAGCACAGCGGTCAGCGCATGCTGCCGCCATGCATTAGGACAACACATCCTGATCAGTGCACGCTGTCAGGACATCCCCCGTTCTTGTGGGAGGACACTCCCTCATTTCTCACTCCCTCGTTATGGCCATATCTCCTCCTCACAACCTCTAAAACTCTCAATACTCCACAACCATTAATACCTCAACTCTCATTGTGCAATTTTAATTCAAGACTCTACATGAACTGGTGCTCATATATTTATCACGAGACTTTCTACAAACATGAACTGCTGCCATAGACGCTACGTGGTGCTATATCTTAATCTCCTTCCTATACCCTAATACTAACACCATTTTATCCAACTGTACATTTTTACCAACAGCTGCCAGGGGCGCTGTTATCCTTCCTTATATATTTAATAAAAAACAAAAAACCCAATTTCTCGACTCATGGTTTTTCCATACAAATTTTCGTCTCCAGCTTGCGAGACGATTTTGTATGGTGAGACCTGAGTTTACCCTATTTCCGGTTCCGCCTTCCCCGCGTAAACACAACGCCATCTTCCTTCATACATTCAGCACCCCTCTACGTTTCTTTTCCCTCCCACCCTCTCCTTTTTTCACTCTCTCTCTAATCTCTCCTTCTGCCATATCTCCTCCTCACAACCTCTAAAACTCTCAATACTCCACAACCATTAATACCTCAACTCTCATTGTGCAATTTTAATTCAAGACTCTACATGAACTGGTGCTCATATATTTATCACGAGACTTTCTACAAACATGAACTGCTGCCATAGACGCTACGTGGTGCTATATCTTAATCTCCTTCCTATACCCTAATACTAACACCATTTTATCCAACTGTACCTTTTTACCAACAGCTGCCAGGGGCGCTGTTATCCTTCCTTATATATTTAATAAAAAACAAAAAACCCAATTTCTCGACTCATGGTTTTTCCATACAAACTAAACTTTGGTCTTTAAAATGAAAAAAAAATATGCTGAGATCCATTTTTTTTTGCTTTTTGTTATCCCCCGACCACCTTCTTTCTCAAGACGAAGTTTGAAAAAATTATTGTCACTCCTTATTTTTCATGCATTAGTTCCTTGAACTCCCGCCTGGAGCAGTGCATATGACAGTGGTTTATCTCTTTAATGATATTGGGGTTGACAATCCATTTATTTACGTCATCTTTATACTGATTCATATGGATTCCAGACAATGCTGTGCCATCTCTGTTAATGCTTACAACAATTAAAAAAAATTGTTTGATTAGGTAATTTTTAAATTAGAATTACTTAATTTTAGAGGACATTTGAAGGCAAATTGTACATTTTCTGACGACCTGACCCTTATTATAAATAGCATAAGAAGTCCAACATATGTTAGTCAGAGCATGTGCATACCGATGTCAGCAAATAATATTAGATTAATATTATTAAATAATATTAGACGAATCGCACATCTCCTGGCCCCGCTCATTCACTCTCACGCCTCTAGCGGAGGGAAAGTTAACAAAGAGAAGCATTAAGCACTTACCAGCTGGGCTTGTGACTCCTGTATTGACAGAGATAGCTGACAGTATGACATGTATGCATATACAGTGGTGTCAGTCATGACAGTGACACACAAAAAAGAACCTGATGAAGAGCACGACAGCTCGAAAGCTAGTGAAAGAATAAAAAACCCACTAAACCATTTATTATGGGAATTATTCCTCACCACCAAAGAAACTAAAACAAAAATCTCCGGGATCCCCACTATACAGCAACAACCTTCCCCTCGCTATAACAAAAAAAAGAAGAAATTATAAAAGATATGTTGTCAGACGAGGCTCTGGAGATTTTCACCCCTCGAGTGCTATCATCTACTGGGAGATTTAGGAAGTTTCCCGGTGGTCAGTATTGCTAGTGACTATTGCCAAGAATATTAATTCTCAACCAACTGGTGCTTATCTATTGTGTTTATAGACAATTACCAATGAGTTAAACATTGTTTACACATTTCACAATTTATCTAGGATGGAGAAACGGGTTGATACAAACAAATGAGTCCCTCCATCTTATATAAAGGGCCTAGTTCACTGAGCCGATTCCCATGCAATTCTCACGGAATAAAGTGCAAAAGAGTCCTCTGCAGTGCAAAAACGCATGAGAATCGGCTTAGTGGACTAAGCCCTTAAGATATGTTTCTGGCGACTTCACCCATATAGAACTGCCATTTGCTACAGGGCTACGCCAGTTAAACAAAGAACAACGAAATGACTAGATGCTGGCCTCCTAATAAAAATAGATAAAATACGTTTATGATTGTGAAATGATTCTTACCTTTCCTTTAGTGGTCATGAGTAGAGCGTTGGGCAGTACTCGACTGCTGCCATTCTCCACCTTCTCTATGACGTAGATCTCCCGCATGGGTATAATCACAGTCACCAAGTCACGCACCTACAACATTGGAATAATAATAATAATAATTTACTAATTTACTAACTGTATATATAATCGTCATAAAATTATTACTAACCCCGTTTTTCATGATTAAGTTGATTAATATGATATTAATTTGGAGGGAGTGAATCATTGTTAGGTTGGATTCAATCCACAGGTATATTTATCAAGAATAAAATAGGTTTTTAGTGTTTAATTACGCTTCGAACACAGAACTACTTTCTTGCCGAACAACACTCGCGTATGGATATATGCACTACTTTCGGATTCTCGTTTTTCCCGCTGTATTTCAAGGGGCTGTATTCCCAGACTCGTAATCGGCCGTTTCGCTTGATTTTCAAGCTTTTTGGTACAACTGACCACCAAACAGGACACATCACCAGACTGAAAATCGTCCAAGCTTAAATTTGATATAAAATATGCTTCTGAATTCGTATTATTAGACATTCTAGCATGACTTTCACCAAAACATGTTCTAATTTAAGTCAAGCTTTGAGCTGTCTGCAACGATGCTACAGTATCGTTGCTGCTATTCCAGTAGCTGACTTCCTCCCACGCAGCTCTCAGTGAATCACAAGGTAACAGCATAGCACAAGCGGAGGGAGGGAGTGCAAAAGTGAGATTCTTAAAACGTCTATGGATTGCTCTAGGCCTATGTTCCAAAGGGCCTAGCCTACCTTTGTATTCCCAGATTTCACAGCATTCGTAATCGACTGCTTTGCTTAACAGTACACACTATAGGACAGGAAATCGTGCAAGCTTTAATTTGATATAAAATATGTTCCTAAATTTGTATTATTAGTCTTTCTGGCCTACGGTACCTTTCATCCAGACATTTTTGTCAACAACTATGCCGATCAGGACGCAATATTTTAGGACGTAACGTCACCTACTGCCACATACATTAGTTACGCGTCCTTAACAACGCTTTTTCCCGCGTACATAGCTCGGTGTGTGTCAGTCCTTTTATATACAGTTAGTACGGTTCAACTTGTAATTTACTAACTGTATATATAATCGTCATAAAAATATTAATAACACCGTTTTTCATGATTAAGTGGATTAATATGATATTAATTTGGAGGGAGTGAATGGTTGTTAGGTAAGGTTCAACCTATAGGTATATTTATCAATAATAAAACCGCTTTTTATTGTTTAATTACCCTTCGAACACCGAACTACTTTCCGTGTGTATGAATTTGTGATCTTAAAACAGGTACTACTTTCTCGATTCCCGTTTTCCCGCCCATGTGATTCCTCTCCAAAACCCAGGCACCCCTACAATTTTATTTTGGCGTGGGCCTATATTAATACAATAAAATTACCCTAGGCCTATAAAGGCTATATCAAAATAATATGTAGGCCTATCTTTAGGGTCGGCGTAGCTGCGTGTATGGACTAACAAGGTAACAGCATGGCACAAGCGGAGGGAGGGAATGCAATAGTAGAAATACTGTATGTTTCAAAGGGATTTCGCGGCAGTTGTAATTGGCGGGTTTGCTCGATTTTCAAGATATTTCGGAGAACTGACCTCCATACTCAGCATGTATTATTGGACAGGAAATCGTCCAAGCTTTAATTTGATATAAAATATGTTCCTGAATTCGTATTATGAGTTCTTCTAGCATAACTTACATCCAGACATGCCAGATTTGTTGTCAACAACTATGCCGGCAAGGACGCAATATTGAGTAGGACGTAACGTCCTGTAATTTACGCTACGTTAGCAACGCATCCTTAACAACGCTTTTCCCGCGTAGCTCGGTGTGTGTGTCTGTCATTCTATATACAGTTAGTGCGGTTCAACTTGTAATAATAATAATAATAATAATAATAATAATAATAATAATAATAATAATAATAATAATAATAATAATAATAATAATATGTGATTGTGTTTCAGGGTTGAGATTTTCTTTCCTCGTCCCTTTAAAAATAAATGACAAAATTTCAATTTTAAAATCGCCTAATTCTCATGAAAAAAAACTAAATTTTGGATAATACCTCCGAATAATCTAGTAAAATATGACCTGGGTCTATCTTAAGGAAGCCATTTCGAAAGATATATGAGCCCCCTTGATCTGTAAAACAACAATAATTTCCGTCGGAAATTGTGAAAAATCCAAATTTTCGCCTGCTATGGGACTTGCCTCGAAATCGCTATGATGACTCTAAAATCACTAAATATTTGAATATTTTAAAAATCTTTTCGTAAATATGACGGGAATGGGTTCCTAGATGAAATAAACAGTGAAAGAACTTTGAAAATCGTTGAAGTTTAAGAGTTATTTGGCGCGGCAAAATCCAGAAATGACTATTTTCGCCCAGGCCGCCATACACACTATATAGATAGAGTTTGTGTGAGCCCTCGCCAATTGGCCTCTGTAGGACGTAGGAGCGTTGGTCTATGTATGGCGTGAGGGGTCCCAGGTTTGAATCGCGGTGAGGGACAGACATAGGCAGAGGATACTGAGAGGTGTGCACAGTAGGCGTCCTATCAGTGGGAGGGGAGCGTAGAAAGAGAGAGTGAGAGAGGGGGAGAGACGGAGAGCGGAAAATGTTTTCCAGAGACATGTCAGCTTTTACGCGAATCGCGCTGCAATGACGGGGTATGGGCCACTCCTCTGAAACTCGCCACACCCGGACGGCCGGGTGTGGCGTTCCAGTACAACATTACGCTTATACATGAAACGCAGCTTTCTGACACATGCTCCCAGGGCTCTACTCCTGGTACACCCGCTACACCCGGACTATGCTTTATAGTAAATCAATGTAGAACATCCCCAGATCAGATTTTGTCCATAAATTTCATTCACTTAGGCTAGACTTAAACAGGTATGTATGTTGTGTTCAATAAAGAAATAAATAATTTATATGACATTATTTTGTTTCACCCTTCGAAATTATTTATTGACCCAGAAACTTAGTAGGCTTTATTTTCTTAGCATGCCCACACAGAAATTTGAGAAGTATAGAATACATAGAAACATATGCCAAAATATAGGATTGTTAAAAATAGGTGTTGTGAAATAAGGTTTCGGCCATAGGTGTTTTTTCATGAGAATTTGCAGGTAGGCTACCATTACAAAAAGTTTTCGGGGACACTGAGGCTACCATTACAAAAAGTTTTCAGGGACACTGAATAATAAGTCCAAGACAAGGCCTTGCTTTAAAGCTGTGTATTACATCCATATAACCGTTTTCTGTACTAAGGAAATAAAACAAAGGGTTTAGTCTGTAATGATATGAATGTTTATTCAAGGGCTTATGTGCGCTGCCCAACAGCTGCAAAAGAGACTGTAAAACCTACTGTCATACAGGCTTGGTCACTGGTGGATTCTACAATCAGATATTTTAATTGGCCTTGTGCCTTACATGTAATCAATATATAACTTCCTGTAGTTTCCCGCCTGTAGCATTCTCATAACCGTTTTCTGTACTAAGGGGTACAGGTAATTGGACGTGGAAAACTGTATTCAATATGATAGATTAGGCCTATATGGCCTATTGACCAGAGTCCAGAAAATTAGCAATTTTAAACGTCAGGACAGGTCCACACAGAAATATACCCGCCCGAAAAGTACCTCTCCATGAATGAGGTTCAAGTGATTTCAATCACACAATTAAATTATGAAATATCATACTTTCTTTGTACCAAAACAAGATTTGATTTATTTTATCAGGGATCTCCTCTCACTGAAATCATGCACTCGCCCGCAGGACTATATAGTAGGCCTAGAGTATAAAAACCATAGAAATCTGGTACCGTACCGTAGTCCTTATATTTCAGCATAGGCCTATATCTAGCTTTTTTGGTGGAAGGGTGGACAGAATGAAAAGACATGAAATAATATTAATTATGTGTTTTAAATAGCTGGACGACCTACCACCCCACCTGCAACATATGAGCAATTCCACAAGAAATGCATCATTTGGGTTGAAAAACAACAGCTCATCCAAATTAAGGCTAAAATACTTATTTGAGAGTATTTTTTTTGTATTTTTGCATCCAGGGGAGAAAAACCGTCTAGGGGGATATATTCCATGATGTTTTTTTTATATATTTTTTTAATCATGATGTTATACTTCGTGTAACACTATTAGAAGATTGAAGAAATATCTGTGATGTTGAAGTTATATTTATTCTGTAAGATGGTAACGTACAGAGATACAGCTGGTATTCGTATCAGATGTTAAGTGAAGGCCTGGGCTTAGGGATAAGCCCTATAAATACCAGGAGGGCAATCTCTACATTGGGACGCCTCTCCCTGATTGGACTAGAGCACCTGGAGGCTCTGGTCCAATCACAGACCTTAATGATCAATTGAACTCGGGACTGCGTGCAGGCAGGAGGTGGTAGTAAAATGAAAATTTCTATGTGTACAGGGCATATGTTATAATACGTTATAACAATGAGGCAAAAAAAAGCTTATTTTCGTGCCAAGACACCATTTCAAGACCTTTCTGAGAATGGCCCTGCCAGTTTTCTGTTTCCCCTGTCTGGTGTAACAATTCACTCTTTTTTGATTTTCGAAAAATGTTAAGCATTTTCTAGGGTCATTCTAGGCGGCTAAATTAGCTCTCTCTTGCCCCCCACCCCCTTGTCTTAACGAATTTACAAAAATACATGGAACAATAGATTAGTGAATTGAAATTTTGCATAATGTACGAACAACAACGACATCATATGGTTTTTTTTAAAAAATAGATATTTCCATCGATGAGCATCCCATACAGAAATGAAAAGTTAATCCACATGTAATGCAGATATAATGCAGACATAATGCCCAGGTTTTCCCTGCCCATTCCATGTGTGCATTAAGTGCTCATTAAAAACCCTTCAACAGCATCAACATATGCAAATTTCATAACCTGTCCAGTGTATGTGCATTGGTAGGACTTCATGTTCATTATGTGTTCATTTAACATAAACTAATTCCAAAGCTGGGCATTATGTGTGGATTGAACTTCTATAAATAAAATTCTATAACATGCTCATTAGATGTGGATTTACCAGTGCCAGTGGGTCAAACAGGAAGGGGAAGTTGGTTATACATATAGGTCAGACTACCATTTCAAACAGTTGGCAGTTGGCAGTTGAATGAATAACATCATAAGACTTAGAGACTATGAACTGACTCAGTTTGGATTATTACTGTTTTCTGCTGCTCACTCTATTTGGATGACATTTAAAGGTCAAGCCTGAGTGACAATTAAGGCAGAGGATAACAAGGCACAAGTGACAGTTACAGAAGTGATATTGAAGTAGGAAATGGCTCAGGTTGAGAGTGTTGCTACCTTAGTGCTTTCAGATGGACTGGTGTTCTCACTCAGTAAATTGCACAATATATCATAGCAGACAGAACATTCTCAAGGATTGGATTAAGGCTTGGAGTATGTTTATGGCTTACAAATATCATCAGTAAATACTAAGACTGTGGAAGAAGGTAAGAGGTACCTTATTAAGCATGCAAGTAAAATAAGGTTAGACAAAGGAAAGCTTCTCTAAACACATGTGGAACATTGAAGGTCATGTGACCTGGCCCATGTGTGTGCATTAAGGACCTGACCCATGTGTGTGCATTAAAGGACCTGTCCCATGTGTGTCCATTAAAGGACCTGTCCCATGTGTGTCCATTAAAGAACCTGTCCCATGTGTGTGCATTAAGGAACCTGTCCCATGTGTGTGCACTGGAGGACCTGGCCCATGTGCCCATAAAAGGACCTGTGGATTAGCTCATTTACATGTGAAATTTTCCCACTAGTCATTGCATGTGCATTAACTGTTAATTGGGTGTCCCCTTAGACCTGGTCACTGGGCCATCTTTTCCGTATGGGATCTTACCTATTCAGTGATTAGTCCAGTAAAAATAGGGTTTGACATAGGAAAAATTGCAACAGAAGGTTTCTCAACGGTTTTGGGTAGTATGAGTGCCCCTTATCATCATACTAAAAGTCTAGAAAAATCTAGGTAGGGGAACATGCCCAAAATCTCAAAAAACAAAATGGCTGCCTCTCAAACTTTGAAACGCCATAACTCAGTGTAAAATCAATATATATTCAAGTGTGAATACACTTTTTCATGGTTTTCGGGCATTGGGAATCCAATGAAACAATAATGAAATCCATAGAAACAATATTTTTCAAGTTAGTGTACTGATACAGAGAAGAAATGGGAAAATATGTCCAGCAAATGCATCCTGTGAAGAGAAAAAATCTAACTCAATTTGATTGAAAACATTCATGATCAAGGGCACTAGGAAATGAGTTTCTGTAATCCAAACTATTATACAAGAATATTGAACAGTGCATATAAGGAGAATAGTATTTGTATTACTCTGTTACTTCAAGAAATATCAATTCACCTCCTGCATAAGGCACTTCATATATTGTCCTTAAATTAACTCAGTGTAAGACCAACTTATATTCAAGTGTGAATACATCTTTCCAATGTTTTCAGGCATGGAGAATCCAATGAAACAACAATAAAATCCATATAATCATTATTTATCAGGTTAGTCTTCTGATACATGAAAAATGTCCAGCAAATGCATCCTGTGAAGGGAAAAAACTCATTTAGTCAGATTGTACAAAGGCATTCATAACCAAGGATATATATATGGTAACATTGTTCCACTGAACAAACTGTCATAAGTATTGCTGTAATACCTGTCAATATGGCAGCTGACATATCAGCCTGACTTCATCAGTCTGGTACATATAGTGCCTCAGCTGTTTGAACATTCACCATCATGGCCACATGCAGCAGTGCATTCCATGATAATCTGTCATGAACACTTCAGACTGCAACAGTTTCTCTTACATCTGCAGCAAATGATCTGTAGTAGTTGCATTAGGGAGGTCAGTTGACTTCCATCCCCAAATCTATGGATGGAATTGAACTTCCTTCCCAGTTTAAATTTGGTAGCATACTCTCTGGCTGTGGTACTTATTAGCAGCAGATATAGATGGGAGGATCTGTGGATGGACATGCTTGAGGAGGCCAGGGAGCCTTTTTTTTTAATGCAGTAATTTACAGAACTAAAATATCCCATTCTTCACCTTTCTCTATATATCCAATAAGGATACTCTGTTATCAGGGGACACCTCAGCTTGTATTTGGAGCATAAACATGCTGGCAAACATCTAAATGCAGAAGCAGATACTGATATGCTGATGTTGCAAATAGCAGTTGAATCTCATAGACCAAAAGAATTTAATTTTATATCACATCATGCTATTTGCATTAAGAAGAGCAGTGTTCTGCATTCCTGGTATCCTAGATTCTTTTCACACATTTGATGCTCCAAACGCTTTGCTCTTTTGCACTCTTTCCCTCTTTGAGTCATGGAAAGATGTTGTAATCAAGTGTGTGTTTTCACCGATGGGAATAGTGCCACATTCCTTAGCAAATTCAACTGCTGTTTGCAATATAAGCATATCTGCATCTGCTTTGGCATGCAATGTAATGATATAATTTGCCCTCAGATGTTCATAGATTTCAACTTATACTTTCTTTTCTATGTCATGCATGGTTGCTGGAAAAGAAAACAGTCCTTCTGTAGCACCCTTGTATCTCCACAAGGAGGTCATTTATTTGGTCATACCTTTTCCCCTTGATTTGAAAGTGCACAGATATGGGTGATTACTGACCAGTGCTGTTGACAGTCAAGTCAGTCAATAATTTTGTGCAACTACATGGAAACCCTCTTATAGCCTACCATACACATATTCATTCCACATTACTTGCAGCTAAAGTTTTCAAAGTTTCCGGTTACCAATCATTACAGCATATTCACACCACATCTTTGCATTTAGAGAACAAAGTTCCACTTTCTTGGTAGGGATAAAAAGACTCTGCTATCTGTGGATTCTCAGAATACACTTATCTAGTAGTTCTACAATGTAGAATATGAATCTTTAGTGTTAAAAGGGGCTTAAAGCGACCAATCCCTTCAATCAAATGGAATTTATAACCATATGATATGATATATATGAATTAGAGATCATTCCTTTTTCGTGACTGAGAACAACTTCCAGTGGTATTTTTCCAAATGATCAAGAATCTTCCTGGACCTTGTTGCTCATATATAGATCATTGAGGCTGGTATTTTCAGAGCATCATGTTTTATTGAGAACTATGCCAGTGAGAAGGGGGAATTGAGGCTGTTCCTCCTCCCATCATATGTTCAAAAGACGTTTGTGTATCAAATGCTATTAGAGAATTCTAGGATAGCAAATGTGCACAGCACTCTTATTGAAATAACAGGGTATGATACAACATAGGGTATTTTTGCGTCTATGATGCAGCATACCTGAATCCCAAAGGCAAGCTGAGATATACATAGACTAATACCACTAGATTCAAACTTGGAATGATGTTCCATTATAGATGTTCACAATTCCCATCTGTATCTACCAAGTGAACTCCTGCTCCTGATGAACAACTACAAATTATGCTAGAATGACTGCAACAGTCAGAGGTATTCCTTCAGAAGATTAAACTTGGAATGTATTTCAGATGTGGCCTGGCAATGGTGACTGTTCAAACAGTTGAGGTGCTAATGATCAAATTAAGGACAACATGAGAGGTGCCTTATGCAGGAGGAGAATTGAGATTTCTTGAAGTATATCAGAGTAATACAAATACTATTTTCTTAAAGTGGCTAAGATAGTTAAAATGAGTAGTCACAGAATCACATGAAACTTATTCAGTGTAAACATATAGGACATGTATGACAATATCTTAAGTATATAGAGCACCAACATTGTTTCCTCATTCAATAATCATTGAATCCGTGTAATGAATAGACCAGATTTCAAATCACAGAATAGTAGCCGTCAAGTGGTGCCCCCACTCTCTTAAAGCTGCATTCCCAGGTAGTAAGACTGAGTGGTTCTTCAGGAATTACATTCATATTAGTTCCAAAACTCAATAATATCAATCTCTCACTTAATGAAAAGTAAGATAAATGTCTAAATTCTGTGATTTTACGATCGGGGAAACACTGAGATGTGCGTTCAGTCCACCATTGTAGTGTTCTAGATGCACTGAATTGACACGAGGTGGCACCTCTGTGCCACGCCCAGCACCATGTTTCTCTCTCAATCCGCACTAACTGACCCTGGTTGCCCATGCGCACTTGGGGACTCTGGGACTGACAAACAGACATGCCGAGTTACGGTGGACACCAGTAGATTTGGAGGCGTATTTCTTCTCAAATATATTAAGAAAGAGACCCAAACTCTTGGGATAAGGTGGGGTAGGGTATTTGCTCCCTAAATAAGTGAAATTTGAGATTTGTATAGAAATTAGCTGGGAATGCAGCTTTAAGTGACCAGGGATGTAACTAGCTTTAACCTAGGAGTCTATGAGTGACCTTTGGTCAAGGCTGGCATTATGTAACTCCAGATGCCAGAACCCAACTGCCATTCTGACATAACTGGACATCTCTGTATGGTATATGAAAACAATTTTGCTCACTATTGTACCAAATATCTGATATAATATGAATGTTAGAGTTTTGATATCCACAGGAGTTAGTTAGGTAGGGTAAGGTGAATCAAATACTAGAAAAGGACATAGGATAATCTGGCCCACAACAGTGAGAAGTGTCACTTTAATATGCACTGTTCAATATGCTTGTATAACAGTTTGGATTACAGAAACTCTTTTCCTACTTTCCATGGTCATGAATGTTTTCAATCAAAATGAGTTAGATTTTTTCCCCCTCACAGGATGGATTTGCTGGACATCTTTTCCAATTTCTTCTCTGTATCAATACACTAACTTGATAAATATTGTTTCTATGGATTTTATGATTGTTTCATTGGATTCCCCATGTCTGAAAACCTTAAAAAAGTATGTTTACACTTGAATATATATTGATTTTACACTGAGTTATGGCGTTTCAAAGTTTGAGAGGCGGCCATTTTGTTTTTTGAGATTTTGGGCATGTTCCCCTACCTAGATTTTTCTAGACTTTTAGTATGATGATAAGGGGCACTCATACTACCCAAAACCGTTGAGAAACCTTCTGTTGCAATTTTTCCTAGGTTCAGCCCTTTTTTGAGCTAGATTGCCTGGACTAGATGCTGGGAGGGGGGGGGCAAATTACCTTTAAGTAAGGTAATTAAACTATCTAACCTCAAATACCATTGTTAACGACACCTTTTTATAAATGAAAGAATAATTTTAGAAAAGGCTGTTTAATAAGAAATGTTATCAAGGTTAGATATCTAATTATTAATTAATGTCATTTCTATTCATTTATCAAGTTTTAGATATTAAATGCTATAATATTGGTCTATGCTATTTCTCACCCAACATAACTTGATATATTTATGGCCTTTTATTCCTATGCAAAAATGGCCTTTCCTAACGTCATAGGCTCTAGATCCCATAATATTTTAGAAAGATTTCATAATATGGATATTGTTAAAATATTTCTTGGTAGAAATGGTGTGTAACCCATTCAAGTGACTGTGTACAGCTGGGTCATTTTTACTGGGCATGTACAATTCAGCCAGAAGTATGGATTTTCTCAAATGAAATGAAATTCTCAAATTGTTTGAGGTTGATTCAAATCCACCTAACTAACCATAGGTTTTTCCTATCTTTGATAGTACCTTTGTCACCCTACTTGATTTATGTTTGTCTAAATTAACTTGTTCTCGAGTAGTTTTACATTAAATGTAGTCTAGCTAGACACAGCAGTGGGCGGAAAACCATGGTTTTTCTAATTTGAATTATCCCCGTGAGCCCATTATCCTCATGTGTACATGACATAACTTGTTCATAAGATTATTTGTACTCTGTGCATGCCCGTTTATGTTCAACTGTTATTTTCACCGAAGATTGGCTGTATAAAAATTCTAAATAAAAAAAAAAAAAAAAAATTGTTTGGTTGGAAGGTGAAGAAGAAGGAAGTAGGGTGGTTATGGGTAATGGGAAGCGTCAGCGGCTTCTGTCAGAATCCATGATTCTATTAACATTTGGCGGCGGGCGGGTGCTAATTTCGCACTCGGAATTATCCTTGGTTTGCTTCCATCAAATTAAATATATTACATTGGAGGTGACGTCGACGGGAACACTGCTTTAAATTCTCTTCCTTTTCTGTGGCATAGAGGAGAAGAGAATTCTGATCTATTTCTCTCTAGGGCACAATGGTTATAGAGACTACATCACTCTTGGTTGTAGAGGCTAGTTAGTAATGTTTGTTCATCAGTTACAAGTGTCACAGCATAATCTGTCATCTCGTATTTAGGTACACCACAATGTTTATCTAATTTTCCATGTCAGTTACAACATCAAAGTAAATCACAGAATACACTGTCTGCACATGGTATTAGATTCTTGTCTAAGACTAGGTTTAGTGTTTCAAATTCATATATGCCTCCTGCCCTATCCCATGTATGCTGCCTTGTATGTAATTTAAGGTTCAGGTCGACATTTGATTTCAGGAGGCCAATTTTTTTTTTAGAAAAAATCAAATTCGTTGAATCTCTACAATTTATGGCGTGCATATAGCAGGGAATATCAACATAACGCAGACGAAGTTTGGGAAGGCTGTGGCAAATATTTCGATTGCTACATTTATGCTTAGAAATCTCCATTTTTGCCTATTTTTTGCCTTATTTCGTCCATATTCAACCAGATTTATCAAATAATATACTGACAATTATGAACTTTTATTTGGCGTCCTGGAATATGAATTTATTGGTACAAATAGATTGCTACATGTAATAAAACATCCGGAATTATGACCTTTTATTGGTTCGGAATTGACAATTGCATAGCCTAATGCATAATGTACAAAGGAAGAGCTATGTGGAACGATTTAACAGGTAGCCTAACATGAAGGCAATCATTGAACACCAGCAATTGAAATATTCCCTATTAGAATTGTATAAAGAAAACAACAGAAATATAAACTGTTTTTAATCGGTCTCATTGCTTTTAACCAGGCGGCGAAATTGACCAATGCCTATAGTTGTTTAGATATTGGGAGTGAAATGTATAAACAAGGAACAATTTTGGAAACATACTATAAGATATCAAGATTATAGATCGGGTTAATTTAATGCAAGGGCGACGCACAAAAGATAACAGCTCTGTTTGTTATGCACACTATTTGAAACGAATATGAATTAAACAATTGTAATGTAATATGGCCAATAAAAATATTTTAAAAAAATGAACGCGTTAATCTATATAATTATAGGGCCTATAATACTTGTGATTTTGACCCGTGTTTATATGCTAAAGTCCTCTATAATAAAACTTCTGATAAACTCAAGTCCGCTGGTCCTGAGGAGGAGCGGAGGACCAGCGGAGCAGAGGATCTGGGGAAAGTGGCTCAACACGCAAGTGTACCCATATACCCATTATCGAGATTATGAGGGGGGCTCTGGTCCGCTGGGTCTCAGTCGCACTGGACCCAGCGGAATGGGTAGGAGAGAGTGTCCTGACGGTCCTGGGGGATCCTGGGGGAGCTGCGGAGCACAGGCGAGCGAGTGTGGTGAAAGCGCCGCGTATTACTTGACATACATGGTTTTCCAGGGCCAGGAAAGCAGGGGTTCAGACTAACGCTCGCCCGCTCGCCCGGGGCGAGCAGATTTTTCTGCGGGCGAGTAAAAGTTACCAAGTCACTAGTCCGCCGGGCGAGTAGAAAAAAAGCCCCGCTAATTAATGGCGTGACGTCGACCATTGGGTGACCAGCTTCACACACTTCTACACAAGACCTATGTATAAACATAAACATTTATACATAGCTCTGTCTAAACTCTGTGTACCATGTTTATGCTATAATTAGAGGTTCGCACAGACAACTATAAAGAGAGATGCAGGTTTTGTTTTGTTTTGAGTTTATACAGGGATGCCAGTCTGCCATTAATTAATGAATATCCATAATTTCCATGCTTCCAAAAATGTCTAGAATTGTAGGGCCAGGGATTGGTAGCATATGTGGCCACTCCTCCTCAACCTGGCCATCTCAGAAGGGAGGGAGAATCTAAACCTCTTTGGACAATGTCTAGTTATGTCTGTGCTGCAATGTCTACCGACCACCTTTCCTTCTTTTATGTAATATACATGAATGGATATGAGTAATTCACCAATTGGTCGACATATGACTATAAAATAGATTTTTGCATTTTCAAAGAGAAATCTTGTTCTGGAGGTATTTTAATCAATTCGGTCAGTTTGCCTGACGGAAAATACATCAGGAATACCCCACTTTTACATATCTCACACTAATATTTTAAATTCTAGAGGGGAAAAAATCAGTTTTATTGCCTAAACATTAAAGAAAATCTTACCGATTATGAGAAAAAGTGTCTAAAGAAAAGAAAAATTATGTCAAATCAGTTTTACATGTTTAATTAAATGTCATATCATGACCCTGGCTACCGAATAATATATTTCTAATAATCTATTGGTTGATTTGCAATGCAAAAATGTTTGGGGAAGTCAGGTATGTCACCATAACGTGCCTATTTAAACCTAGAACAAAAATAGATTTAAAACTTAAAGATGGGTAAAGTAGAGATGTTTTAGATAGGTTTCAATGTATTCGCCCATATAATAATGAAAAAAGTTGAACATTATAATTTTCTTCAGAATTAGAGCATATAATATATATTTGGGAAGGTTTTAGGTCACCATAACGTGCCGGACATAAAAAGTCAATAGAAGCAATTTAAGATTAAGAATTTTTAGCCAAATGACGACCAATTGGTGGAATTGCTCATGTGTTCGATTTTTCAATGCAATTTTATCAGATTCTTATATTTTTTTCTGAAGTTAAGTATTGTGACATGTTGGCAAGATTGAGGAATTTAATTAACTTTGGGGGAAATATCAAAAGGTGCCTATTTGAATAGTTGGCATTACCATCTCTTAAATTGACAGTTAAATCATATCACATTTTACCTTCTGGTCCGTAAGGACTAGTGGAAACTCAGAAGGACTAGTGGAAATTGAAGGTCACTAGTCCGTCGGACTAGTAAGAATTTTTAGTTAGCCTGAACCCCTGGAAAGCCTATTTTAACAAAAAAATTCCAGGGCTGGGAAAGCCATTTGGCTATAGCAACGCAGTAGGCGTCAAATCACGCAAAGAGGAGGAGGAGGAGGAGGAGGAGGAGGAGGAGGAGGAGGAGGAGGGGGAGGAGGAGGAGGGGGAGGAGGAGGAGGGGGAGGAGGAGGAGGAGACCATCTGGTCGGAAATCACTACCTATCACTACCTATGCCTACCAAGATCAAAACTAAGCCTACGATAGGCCTACGGTCCATATTTCCCATAGAGAATCTGTGTGTAATTCATGTCATTTTAGGATTGCAGCGCAATAATCAGAATCTGGCCGTCGGTCTGGGCACCAAATACCGTGCGCTGCATGTGCAGCGTTGAAAACTTGTGGCAATATGAACAGTGATGGCGCTCATGAGAGCGAGCATGGGGAACCACTGATTCATATAAGGGTCAGATCTTCAGAAAATGTACAATCGGCAGATCTAGACATTTAGTAAATTCTGCTAAATTAGACATAAAAATTGTCAACACTTATAGGTATATCTGGGTATATTTGGTATTGCCTTGATTCAGACAATCTGTTGGTTATGTTGAACTGAATTTTGAACCTGATTTCTGTCTTAAATGTGGGTTATTGGAGAGGATTGGTGCAGACAAATTGTACATTTTCTGGCGATTTCCACCTCCGATTTCACCCATAAATCAGGCTACGAGCCCGCTTTAAGAAAATCAAATCTAACAAATTATTTAACAATGCAGTAAAGTCACCCGTACCCTGCTGGTGAAGCAGATGTAGTTGTGAGAGATGTAGAGCCGGCCCCACACGTGAGCCTTATTATAGGGCGTCCACAGCATACACTCAGCGTCTCCGTCCAGCTTCTCACCCATCGGCAGATTGAACGCCAAGCGATACGCCTCACTGCGGGAACGGGCATCCAGATCTCGCTTCAACGAGGACGCCTTCTTCTTGGAATGTTTTCTGTTAGACAGACAATAGGGGAGTTACATAGCCGCCATTTTGAGTCTTGATTCGCATGGAATTATGGGAGTAATGGTACACTCTAAAATCTATAGAAAACATGCCATGTTCAGCATGGGCTATTTATCAATGTTCTAATGTCAATATTCATTTGTTATATATGTTTCAATAACACAAGCCTCCATATTTCTCATCATGCATTTGGTTTGTATAGATCATTGGTACATTGGAAGATATTGGTGAAAGCATTGTTTCAATTTTCGATAAAAATGTTGCCAGATATTTGTAAGTCAAATTTCAAGGGAATCCGTCTCAGCATGCACTGTGACAGACATGCGCAGTGAGACATGCAAATCCCCTATTCGCCTTCCCTTCCCAAGTTTATTCTTGTAAATAGTTCACTGAAAGTAATCTTTATTGATTAAGATCACACATAGAGATCAGAGATGATATGAAATGCAATTATATGTCATGTTTAAATACTCTTATATTTACAATTTAATTGATCACTGAATGAGAATCACTTTCAGTCATTGACGTCAAGTGATATTTCAGTCAAGTGACATTGTTCTTATTCAAAATAAAACATTGTATTAAGTTAAGCTTAAGATCCTGCCCACACAAAGCCGATTTGCCTCCCGATTGCCCCCCTATTTTGGTCTTCCGATGAATCCTATGACTTCATTTCAAATCATGGTTTATGTTTTTGAAATAACATAAACCTGGGCTGGAAATTAAATCCTAGGATTCAACGGGAGACCCAAATCGGGAGACCCAAATCGGGAGGCAAATCGGCTGTGTGTGGGCAGGGTTTAAAAGATGGATTGAAAACCTCCCACTATCTGGAGAATTCCTTCTTATTGCAATCTTTGTGTTGAATAACATTTTTTTTAAGGAAACTTTTATTAGTTAATCATTTACTCTCATAATAATTATGGGAACTTTTGAGGATACAGACATCAGTTTTCCTTTTTAATTTCATGTAAATGTGTATCGACAATGAAATTAAAACGGTTGGGATATTTTCCTAGCAACTAGCGCACCCCTTGTTGATGTCACCATGACATCTCCAAGGGACTAAGGCGGTCTTGGTAACCTACGTCTGAAGAACGTAACGTTCTTTAGTTACATGGAAGCATTTGATGGGAGAAGGTGCCGCATCGCCACGTCTAATTATCTATTTTTTGTGTTGAATAAAAGTTTCTAAACTAAATCTAATCTGATTTGGCTGGATACCCAGGAGATATTCGCTAATGTATTAGTTAATTGGTAGGATGGAGAAGCAAGTCAAACCATGCCAAAAATACTGACAATTTTCAAGAAATCTTAATTTTCTTGGAAAGCTTTCTGCTCAACGCGCAAGTGTTATTCTCGTTGATATTTAACTAGTGGTTTATTTTGTTGGCTTTTAACCTACGGTAACCACAGAAGGTATTCTAGCAAATATTTAACAGTAATGATTTTTTTGTATTTACTTTATTTACGGTAAGTTATAGTTATAGTCAAGGCTCAGATCTCAATTTACCGAGAAGTCGTATCGATTTTGGGCATAACAAAGAACAAATAAAATTTAGAAAATTTGATGAATAATCCTAATAAATCCTTTGTCATGTCCATGTATTTATGAAAGTAGGGCCAGCATAAAAATACTGAATTATTTCTGGAAAGGGAAAAAGGAGGTTGGAATTGAAAAGTTAATTTGATTATATCATTCGTCGAATTTTGTGAAATGTTTCTGAACTTTTGATATTTTTTGTGAGTGTGTGTGGGGGGGGGGGGGGGTCATCTTTTGGTTAAAAATGATGAAATTGGGGTGAAATTGGGCAATTTTTAGGTTTCAAAAATACTGATTTCAGTAGAAATACTGAAAGCTTTCATCCGTGTCCATGGTATCTGATTCCTCTCACCTCATACTGGGCGGCAGGGATTTATCTTCCTCAAAACTCTCCTCCGATATTAACCTGCGAAAAGAATAAAAACGGGTCAGAATTATTATCGGAATAATTGGAGTTATTTAATGTTTGTCAGGAGATTTTATTTATGCAGGAAAGTGATACAGAATAGTGCTGGCCTTTGCTCCACACTGCCATATTACAGACATCAGTGGAGAAACGATCATATCATGCTGCCACCTTGAGCCGATTCTTTGTACTACTACCAGGTATAAAACTACCTGCTTTTGAGTTAAAATACCAGAAAATGTAAAATATGATGAATACAAAGTATATCTGAGTATATTTGGGATCGCAGTGATTTAAAGTATTAGTTCTGTTATGTTAAACTACATTTTGAAGCTAATTTTTGTCTTAAATGTGGGCTATTTGAGAGGATTGGTGAAAGTGAATTGTACATTTTCTGAAAATCTGACCCGTATATAGCCATAGCGAGCTATACACGTACATGACCTTATCAAATACACTTTAAGGGTGAAATCATCAGAAAATGTACAATTCACCTTCACCAATCCTCTCAAATAACCTAATTTAAAGACAAAAGTGAGCTTCAAAATACAGTTTAACACAACTAAACAAATTACTTGAATCAATGTAATATCAAATGAAATATACCTAGTATTGGCCATTTTTCAGTCTAATTTAGAAAGATTTACTAAATGTGTAGATCTGCCAATTGTACATTTTCTGCAAATCTGACCCATTTCAGTCTGCTTCTGGCTTCTTTTCTTTTGAGAGTGGAAACAGCAGAATTAAACACGAGGGTTGTAACTTAAAGAATTGAACTTACTGTTTCATAGCCATGTTGGCTAGTTGCTGCATGAGCCGGTAGGTTTCCCCGCTTTGCATCATCATAGAGAAGTAGTGCTGAATAATGGAAACATAAAGGCTGGCATCACTAATATAGAGAAGTAGTGCTGAATAATGGAAACATAAAGGCTGGCATCACTAATATAGAGAAGTAGTGCTGAATAATGGAAACATAAAGGCTGGCATCACTAATATAGAGAAGTAGTGCTGAATAATGGAAACATAAAGGCTGGCATCACTAATATAGAGAAGTAGTGCTGAATAATGGAAATATAAAGGCTGGCATCACTAACATAGAGAAGTAGTGCTGAATAATGGAAACATAAGGCTGGCATCACTAATATAATCGTCTTCCTTTGTAAATGAGGAACATCGTATATTTCATAAACAATATATGAAAGTAAAGGCAACAAGCCAGGGTCGCTTTAGATAGATTGTATTAACTGTTAAGGTTGGTCTCCACTGCGGTAAGCTCTGTGGTAAGCCTTGCGATGGTTTGTGCTTGTTCTGTAGGACTAGAGAAATGACGAGGTCCTGCCTACATGGTCTTTGAACGATGTAGGCAGGACCTCGCCTCTCCTCAACAACACAGCACAATCGCAAGGCTTACCGCAGAGCCTACCGCAGAGCCTACCGCAGCCAGTGGAGACCACCCTTAGCTAGATACATGAGCAGCTGAAGTTTATTGTCTCTGCTCCTGTTGCTATGAACTGCTTCTCACTTTAACTAAATACTCCTAGATTAGATATTAGAAAATAGCCCTAAAGTTAATTTTTGGCATAGTAATGTAAATCTTTTGTTTTCTCGGTAGGAACTAGCCAGGAACCCGCTGGAAGACGTGGAAGTCACCTTTCAGATGTGGGTCTCCTTTTTGTACACCTTTCTCGTATAAATAAAAAATGCTTTGAATTGAATTGAGGTGTAAACCAGGCATTTTTTAGCCAAGGTAATATTTTAGGAGGTTGGGGTAGGCTTGGGTTGGATTTCGGGGGTAGCTGTACATACAACCCATTCAAGTGACTATCCACGCCTACCCAGTAGCAAGGTATGGGGTTGATAGTTCGGCTAGGTTCGGGGGTAAACCGGAAAACCCCATATGTTCTATGCATTGATTAAGTTGACAACATTTTCCAGACATTTGCTAAGTAGTGAATTTATTGACTTACGTTTCCATTGCGAGTGGTGACTCTGATACTGTCGGGGAAGAGCAAGTTATTCCCCATGTCCAGGTGCTGCAAGAGAGTAAAACGCACACGTTAATTAACTAATTTACTATATGGGTGAGTTCGTCAGAAAATGCACAAATCACCTTTACCAATCCTCTCAAATAACCCAAATTTCAGACGAAAATAAAGTTCAAAATGCAGTTCAACCTCACCAAACCGATTGCTAGAATCAATGCGATTCCGAATATACTCGAATTTACCTAGTATTGACCAAATTGCAGCAGAATTTACTAAATGTGTAGAGCTGCCAATTGTACATTCTCTGAAAATCTGCACAATATACTAGTGAAGTACCCGTACTCCGGACGGTCCTCCTCCCTCCCCACACTTCGCCCTCTCCCTCTTTTCCCTCCCCCTCTTCTCTGTCTTTCATACCTGTTTTTCTCTCCCAACCCCATCTCTGATTCCCCCCTCTCCCTCCCCCTTCTTCACGCTCCCACTCCTCGGCATGTAGTTAGGTCCCCCTGGAAATGACGTAGTAGGTTGTGGAAAATGACATATAGTATCCCACAGGAGCTTTCCCGGGCTATAAATAGAGTGTGGAGATCCCAATTTAAAAAAGGCTTCAAAATCACATTTTCACCGCAGATACCTTCACAAACCACATATAATGTCCTCCACACAGGGTCGACGGACCTGTAGAGACCAAAAAAACAGATGGGGACATCCCAGATTCCCAGAACACGCACGACAAAAAAACCCTTCTAGAGCTTTATATATTAGATGCGTAGCTATAAAAAAGGGACATTTTAAAGTTATTTTGTTGACTTTTCCCACTTTTATACCAGTCGCGACCAGGAGCAACTGATAGAATGTGGTAGTTCTAGGTAAATTTTCTTCTATGATCATTCCAAATTTGGTAATAAATGTTGGTATGCTTCCCAGCTCCGTCATTTATTACTAAATTATCTATATATAACAGTAATCTAGTACATATATGATTAAGCTTAAGGGGGGTCGATAAGATGGTACGTTCTTCACCTGTGACACAATCAATTATATGTACTAGATTATGATTATATAAATTGCACAAACAAGCTGTGAGACTTCCTTGTTGCGCGAATTTAAATCCGCGCGAAAAGATGTCAAAGTACTTAGTGCGCGAACATTGATCTGCGCGAAAATAGAGATGTTTAGAATACTTACAGTGACGTCTGTCCACCTGATGATGAGCTTGGCCTCCCTGCCCATGAGGAAGGAGTAGAAACAAAGATGGTGGACGCTGAGGTACATCCAGCCCTGCCGCGGCACCCGACTCTTCCAGTAGCTGCACGAGTAATCTGCAGTGTTTAACACGTTATTGTTATTGTTATAATAGGCGGAATGTTTTTTCATCCTCTACTAATATTATATAATATATTTATTATTAAATGTATGAGAACAAATTTGAAAAGAAGTACAATGACCTTGTCAATCGACGTTAGCTGAGAGTGCAGCTCTAAAAACGAGTATGAAATAATAATCTTACAATTGACTAATTTCTCCTCCTTGGGCATGTTGAACAGCTTGTAAAACTTCTTAACGGCTGTCTTGAACTTGGCAGAATCTTGGTCAACTGAAACACCAAATCAGAAAATATAGAAACAATATCAAATTAGGAATTTAAAGACGAATGCATTATATTGACGATCCAAAATGGGTTTTTTTACGGAGATAGGGGAAAATGAATTAGTTTAAACATCGATGAACTGACTTGCAATTCTCCCTATCCTTGATAGCGCGAAAATACATTATCCGACCATCACGCCACCTAGCTTTACTATGGCTCCCGCAACCTAAGAAACAGAGTAGGCCCGGGAGTAGGCCTAAAATTGCTTGGGCTCTACTCTTTCAAATACGTAAAATTATATACCTGAGAATATACTCTTTTTATATTTTTTAATCCTGTGACCATCTTTACATATTTTGCTGGTGTTATCACCGTTTTCGCGGGTGGCGGTCGGCGCGAACACCTTAACAGAGTAGCGGCGGAAGCTTCCGTCTTAGCCTACTGGGAGATATTGCAGCCTACAGCGCCACTGGTGTTCAATTTGCACGCTATCTGGCTAACTGGGCTCAGCAGAATTGGTATAGGAGCAATTTATTTTAGATCTGATCGTAACTGATATACTAGTTACTATTGTTATGATATGCCCAACTATGCACGATAATGTTCACTAAGGAAAAGTTTCCATATGTATTTACATTCATCGAATATATCTACAGATACAATGTTGATATTAGAAGCACTGAGGTTTGGACTACATAGTGATGTGCCACAGGTAAATGAGTCTGATAGCACAAGTTTTTCAATTGTTTCCCCCCCCCCCCCCCCCCCCAAAAAAAAAAACTATTTGTTAGAATAATCTCATTTTGGGAGTGTTTTGGGCATATAGAAATATGAATATATGTACCAAATTTCAAGACTGTACAGAATATAACAAGGCGTTTCTAAGAACATCCAAAAGGAATGTATTTAACCACACTACCAGACACAGAAATATCGCTTACGCAAACTTTTTTTCAAACATCAAAGAAAGAAGTACTTTGAACTATATTTTCAATCTAATTATTGTCTTAAATTCGGGTTATTTGAAAAGATTGGTGAAGGCGAATTGTACAGTTTTTGACCACGTAATCCATAGATACAGAAGGAAGCCTTCAACACTCTAGGTCCAAACCCTCCGATCAGATAAGAATGGTATGCAGTGTTCCCGAAAACTTTTTTGTGACGTCGGCCAATTTGGCCGACGTCAACAAGCCTCACGTCGGCCATTTGTCACAGACGTAGGCCATTAATTTTTGTACCTATAATTAATCACTAAATAAGTGGGTAAGATCCGAAGCGGGTGAGAAAAAGAAAACACATGGAAATACCAAAACAATATAAAATATAAGGGAGACTGATGTTGAAGTTTAGATGTGAAAAGCCTCGAGGGCAGGATACTTTCCTATCACAGAGATAATGAACAAAATGTTTACTCGAAATACAAACTCCCTCAACAATCATAAATTGTTCATGGAGAAAAACAGTAACTGAAGTAACTAAACACTGCAGACAATATATGGGTCAGACTTTCAGAAAATGTACAATTCTCACCTTCACCGATTCTCTCAAATAACCCAAATTTCAGACGAAAATAAAGTTCAAAATACAGTTCAACCTAACCAAACAGATTGATAGGATCAATGCAATGCCGAATATACTCAAATTTACCTAGTATTGACCAAATTGCAGCCTAATTTAGCAGAATTTACTAAATGTGCACAGCTGCCAATTGTACATTTTCTGAAAATCTGACCCATTTACTCACTCAAACGGTTGTGTCTTAAATAACTATATTACACTGGTATAAGTATATGGGTAATGATAACATAATACATGCATATTGTTTGAAATTAGAACATGACTTATAAATATTGAATGATAATACTTGTTAATGTAGTTTATACATATAGAAATTTTATTTTGCGGTATTCAGGGCTCTCAAGTTGTGAGATCAGAAATGCGTGAGATCCCTGGGAAGTGGATCGAGGCACCCACCCAGCTGGGGAGTGAGTGAGTGAGTAATGGTTGCTTAATGCCATGACGACATCCATGCGGAGTCATATTCATGGCAATGAAAGTTAGTGAGATGGAATGAGATGAGAAAAGTGATTTAGTTTACAGTCCAGCTGTAAATAATACAAACAAATAAAACAAAGAATAAAATGGATATAGCTATAACGAAAGTTTGGTTTTGTATGAAAGAGACTATAACAAAGAGAACAGACCAGCAGTTCTTAGATAATTGATGACATTGTCACCATTGACCGTTTTAAAAAGCGTTTTGAGATCAGGAGCGTTGAAATATTTTATACGGGCATCATGCAAGTCTGCACATTCCAGTAGGATATGCTTGACAGTGAGTGGGGTTTGACAAGCAATGCATTCAGGCTGTGGTTCTCGCTTCACCAGGTGGACATGGGTCAGTCTGGTGTGTCCGATAAGACAACGAGAGAACACAACTTGTTCTCGCCTGGTGTTAAAAGAAGCCTTAATAGGTTCTGCAAGCATTGGTTGTATTTCATGGAGTTTGTTGGGGGTGTGCGGGGCGCTGTAAGCCCCCCGAAACAAATTTGGATTTTAATCAACGAAAGGGCCATTCTAGGGCCAATATTTAACCATGCAATTCCACACTTTGTTGTGTATATATTAGTGTGTTCTGCTAATTTTGAAGGCAATCCCCTTAGCATTAAAATTTTACATATCATAATATGATATGTGATATAGTCACCCTATACATATTTTTGAGATATCAACTGTCTATTTTTTTTCATTCATTTTAGGCCTATAATATATTTAAACAGTATCATTGAAAAAACAGTATTCGCCATGAATGCTTTAAAATATATTATTGGCTTACACATTGAATCATCAGGCCCGCATTCTTAATTCTTAATTAATTCTGAATATTTAAGAAACATTGAAAGAAACACAAATGCCAAGATGAAACGGAGGATATTTCCCTAGATGAGATTAGTATATTTGAATCAAATTATTTCATTTAAATGAATTTGCGGCGATAATACACATAGGCAATTTTTTTTACCCAGATTTAATTTCATGCGTGAGATTTTGAAGCTTTAATAGCGTGAGATATTGGCAAAATGCGTGTGACTTGAGAGCCCTGGGTAGGCCTATTCATTTTGTATTTAGAGAGTCAAAATATTCGACATGAGCCCACATATGTAGCCTACAATTAAGGTTACCCCATTTGGCCGACACTAGTTTGAGCAATAAACACCAACATGATGCAAGGGCCATAGATGGCCTTAGCTGTGATGGACATTAATTAGTTGGCGGAATTAAGGTGGGATCAGGTTCACGTCGGCCAAAGTGGCCGACGTCAAAGGACCCTACGTCGGCCACAGCTTTTCTACGTCGTGTATGTATGAATAATGTTTATTTCCAGTTCAATACAGTTACATCAATAAGTTCAATACCTGGAAATGGGTACCCCATTCTATGCTAATCATAGCTCTACCAGGAGGTCCCTTCTACCTTAATTATTATATATTTATACTATTATATACAGTTAAGCTGTTAACAATAATAACACTTTGCGGTATTAGGCGAGAGGCTTTCCCTCCCTTTGAAGGGACTCTCTTAACTTTGGGCCTAGATCGACTGTTTCTGAAAGCTTAACATCGTTGGAATCTGCTTTATCCTATCTTTCAAAGATCGCAAAATACAATCAATTTATAATCAATTTTTTTTGCGACTTTAGACCTTTTTTCCCTCATACACATCACAACTGTGACCGCTATAAACATATTGATTGAACCTCTGACACTTACCATCGGTAGGACGATCCGTGGCTATGTTTGCCACAAGGCTCTCGATTTTACATTTCACAAAATCAGTGGCTTCAGACTCCGACTCGAAAGAAGCTGGAACGAGAAATAAAAAGGTTTAGGACTCATGGCCATTCGTTTAATTGTATTCCAAAGAGAACTATAAAGATATAGAATAATGGTGAAGTTGAATTTATAATGGCGATGTTGATTTTATAATGGCGATGTTGATTTTATAATGGCGATGTTGATTTGATAATGGTGACGTTGATTTGATAATGGCGATGTTGATTTGATAATGGCGATGTTGATTTCATAATGGTGATGTTGATTTTATAATGGTGATATTGATTTATGTGGTTAGTAGTTCATATTCTTGTTTTTCTGTCAAGGGGATACGGGCAGGTGAGCCTATTGTAACATGTTTGCTTGTGTTTTTTGTAGATTTAATAGAGTATGTTTCATTTGGTTTTTATCACAAATCCTTATCTGAACAAAGAGTAACAAAAGACATAGTAGGAAATAAGGAGCTGAAACCGTGAGGAAATCACAAAAGAAATAAAGAAATGCTGGGTGGGGGGAGAGAGGCGGTGGGGGGGGGGCGGTCCTCTCACCCTTTTTAATAACACAATACTTTTGTATTTATTTTTTGTCATATCAGGTTGAGAGGAAACACGCTAATGGGATGCGATGTCCTACTCTTTTCGATAAGGGACTGTTCATTTTTAAACACAGGGGTGGGGGAGGGGAGAATTTTATCGGGGCCGCCACATTTTTTCTTGCACAGCCAACTTTTTTGCGCACTCTAAAGGTGAGGGGGGCCATTTTTTATATATTTTTTTTTTCAGGGGGGGGGGGGGGGCAAACTCAGAACTACAATGATGTAGGGGGGTCATGAAATTTTGCCAAACTTTACTTTAAAGGGGGGGGGGCATACAATTTTGCACAACACTTTTTGCAAATTCTCTACTCCACAACCCCCGTGATTAATTATGAACAGTTCCTTATAATAGTAATGGTTCTTCATCAGGCGTATGACCATAGACAGCTATACACGTACATGGGCCGGACTAACCCAGTCAACGTGCACTGGATGGGAAGTGACATCACAAATAACACTTTGGGAGGCGTTTGTGGGACTTGAATCCGAGACTCCTAAAACCTCTCTGTTTCTAGTCCAACGCCTCAACTGCTGTGCCAGTCGCGACCCCAAAAGTCGCCAGAAAATGTACAATTCGCCTTCACAAATCCTCTCAAATATCCCAAATGTAAGAAGAAAGCTAGGTTCAAAATACAGTTTTGTCTAACCAGACAAATTGCTAGAATCAATGCAATGCCGACAATACTCGAATTAACCTGTTATGAACCAAATTGCAGCCTAATTTAGCAGAATTTAATAATATTAAATGTGTAGAGCTGCAAATTGTACATTTTCTGAAAATCTGACCCAAGAAATGAATCTAATGAATCAAAATCTAAAGACATATTTTGTCCATTACTAAAGGATACAACAATATTTAACGGGTACCAACACTATAATTTGACGAATGATAAAGAGACAAATCATCTAATTTATCATCTATCATTGCAGTCGAACCCGACACCCTTTACCGTTTGAATTGAACAAATTAATACAGTCGCTGAACAGAATCCTACCGTTACACAGACAACCAACCAAAATGAGAAACGAAATTATCTTAAAATGTTAATGTAATTAAGAGTACGATATAGTTACCGCCTGTCTTGAACACTAAAACATTGGTTCAAATATTAAATAGAGATTTTCTTTTTTAACTTATTCAAGATATAATTTATTTCTTTATTCAAAATCAAGTGTATGATCTAATATGAAATGGAGATGCAATCAAAATGTGAATAATTGTGAACTTCGATCGAAATTTTAGGATTCAACACGTCCTGGAGATAAAGTGAATCCCATATAGTCATAAAATGCGACAACAACTATACGAACGTTTAGCTATATCAATTTTCATCCCATCTCACACTTCTTGAATGTGGCTCGATGGTTAATGATAAAGATAATGTCGCTGATTTATTTTTGTAAATACTCGCTCCCCCCCCCCCCCCCACACTCCCCACCCGCCCAGCAGAAGAGCTGCATTTGTGACATTTCATTGGTTGATGTAACATGCTCGCCAGCTTTCCTTTATTACGATACACTCTAGGCCCAAACCCTCAGATCAGATAAGAACGGTATGTCAGCCTGCTTCGCTAATCGGTTTCCCTGCCTAGGACTAGGCATTCTAATGGGATTATACTGACATTTTGCGGTCTTAATGGAATTATACACTTTGCGGTTTGAGGCTAGAGGTTTTCCCTCCGTTTGAAGGGACTCTCTCATCTTTGGGCCTAGACTGGATATCGCTAGGAGATTCAACTCAGCGTTGAACCACTGGGTTTCCCGGTTACTTTAAGACTTTTGCTAGTTGATATTATTTTAGTTCTCCACGCCCAATCAAAATGATTAGTGTTAAGAGAAAAAAAAAGTAAAAAAAAAGATTAGTATTATATTTTAAACACGCGTACCTAACAAATAAAAACTGTCAATTCATATATAACGATACATATGAAAATGTTGAGCCCTGAGTGCCCAAAAGAATCATAAGGTTCAACCATAACGATAAAAATCGCATGAGAATCGGCTTGGTGGACAACAATACATGTGGTGGTTTAACAATATATATGAGACTTACACAATGTTTCCATGAGGTTTTGTTCCAGCCACAACCAGTCACGGTTAATATCCTTCCTATGAGCCGCCACCGCCACCGCTAGACAACGAGAAATGGGTGAAATTAATAAATTAATTAATAATTAATTAACTCCCTTCAACAAAATTCCTATCACATCTCCATGGTCAATGAAAACAAAATTGCTGGTATGCAAGTCGATTGGGGTCTGGAAAATGGACTGAAAGTATTTATATCTAGCTGAAATGTCTTAGATAATGAAAGATTTCTTCAGATTTTTTTCCCATAAGGTGTATCGACCAGTTTGTCTTCCTGATAAGCACATTATTTTGTACATCTTTAAAGACAAGATGGGGAGTTTTCACTTCTAACTGGTGGACTCGAGGACCACCTCAATGTTTTAAGATCTTCAGAGAGACGACGATTTTGAATGTTGAATGTTCCTTTTATTGTTTCCCAACGTTTCTAGAGTTTTGCTCCCTTCTTCAGGGGTAATGGATGATACACTCTTTAAAGACAAATAAAAAACCTCTCATCTTATCTTATTTTATCTTAATGTTATCAGCATAATCGAAATGATTGGATTGGCCGACGTTATAGTTTACTGACTGAAAACTTGCATCCAAATTGTTAAGGTTTTTCTAAGGTAGGGGATGATCGTTGTAGACTAGGGGGGGGGGGGGCGGATTTATTTAATCGATTGTTAAGGTTGTCAAGGCTATATCCAAGAATGATACTACTGTATTAAAAATTGATGTGATGACGGGGAAAAACAGATATAATCTACACAATTCAAAACCTTATGTTATCCATCAATTAATCTAAGTATTTATATTGATTAATTATGTCAGGAAAGAGACTTAGAGAGTAGGTCCTGTGACAGAGAAAAAAAGAACCGATTCTGAAATGTTGGGGTTTTTGTTTTTTAATAAATAATAAAACGAACATTCAAACATTCAAAATCGTCATCTCTCTGAAGATCACAAAAGGTTCCCGTGGCCCTCTATCTCCTCAAGTTAGAAGTGAAAACTCCCCATCTTTAATCAAACATATTCCAAGCCTCATGACATGGAACACTTACTGTAGCTGACTTCTGAATCGGATGTCTGATGTAAGATTCGATAGGGCGGCGCCTGAAATATAGAAGAGTATATATTTTTTTATTTTTTTTATTCCTTTAAGGCCAATGTTTAATCGAAGCATACAAAAATACGCACTGTCCGTCATGGACGTTTGCACGCGTTGCCTAGCAAAACCATTTTATCAGTGATTGATACTCTGTATTGTAACTCTTGTGTAGTTCCCCATTAATCACTATAAAACCTTCTCATCTTCTTCTCCAAAAAGGTAACAGCGGGAAAACATGGAATTTAATTCCATAAGCTTGTCGACCCTTTGGTCACATTTATTTTGTAATGATTAGTTAATTGAATAGTGATGAATAAACAACTTTCAAATCAAATCAAATCAAATATGATAATGTGAATAAGCATGATTGATATTATGTTGATAACTCTGAATAGGTTTTATTGCAAATTAACGACTTAATTAAAAGCTTTATAATCAATGTAAAGGAAAAATTAGAAACACAATAGTTGTATTCTAAGTCGAAATCAATCATACTAAAATGATAAGTTTGTTACATATGCAAGTATATGGGTGAAATCGCCAGGAAATGTACAATTCGTATTCACCAATCCTCTCAAATAACCCAAATTTAAGACATAAATGAGGTTCAAAATTCAGTTCAACACAACCAAAAAGATTGGTTAAATCAAGGCAATATCAAATATACTCAGATATACCAACTATTGGCCATTTTCGGGCCTAATTTAGCAGAATTTACAAAATGTGTAGATCTGCCGATTGTACATTTTCTTAAGATCTGACACATACAGACTTGCGCAACTCTTTGATTTGTTTCTGTCCAATAGCGATTATTTTAAAAATGGTGGAAATTCTCCCTAGAAATACTATCGCGGCATCAAACAAGAATCAAATCAAAGAAATCACGTGTAAAGAAATCTAAGGATTTTTGCCTATAGTTTCAGTGTTGTAGGAAGTAAGACCAGAAGTCGGGTGTAGCAGAAGTTCGTTAGGGGCTGGGTGGAGGGGTCAGCTCTGAGTAGCTCATCCCCCCTCCCCTCCTGGCCAGGCCATGAGTGGCGTGCATGTCTGACCATGATCAGGGCTAAATGGGTTAGGGTTTCAACCCAAAGAATGAAATTCTTTACACACGACTCATTGATTGTTTCCTTATGATGTGTAGAGCTACATTATAAACTTGTTCATCTTGTAAGATTATTTAAAAGTTACTCTCGTTCTAGGATATAATTTGTGAGATCAATCTTATCTCTAAAAGTATGGATGACTACTATTTGTGAAATAAAATCTGTTTAAAAAAAATGAAAATAAAAACAATTTCATATACTGACCCCTGAATCGAGGACAGTGTCAAGAGTGCCCACGAGGAGACCGGTGAGCCCGCCTCCTCCATGACCCTTCCGGCGCTGGAGGACAAAGAACGGGTTGGCTTGCTCTGTCACCCTGGAAGAGATTTATAGCAGACAACTATCAACATTGACCAAATATTTATTTTGGGTAATACAAGATATATAGAACCTTTGTAAGTACGGACCAGTAAGAATTAACAGAAAGTCTTAGTCAGTGTACACTGCAGTAAACAGGTTCTCACCATACTAGGATGTGGGTTGCTAAGGAAGGGATATCTTAAGTAAGGGTTTGTTATGCAAAATAATAAGTATGACCAGCAATTGTTTTTTTTGTTTTGTTATGACTAGCAGTTGGCATTTTGTTCGAGAGATGTGTCCCTACTAAAGAATGATGTGGCTATTCCGAGTGGCTCGTTCAACCAACATCCTCTGTAGGGGGAACAGCTGCACCTTACATGGGTTAGACCTTTCAATAGTTATTTCTTATTAGTCAATTCCTGGCTCATTTTCCGGGCACATATAACCCCGAACAGTTCTAATATAAAGGCATCGGGCAAACACAACGTCATAGATCAGGGTACGTTCCAGTCATTCGGGCGATTTGAGAGCAGTTTTTAATGTCTAACAGACTAGAAAGGGTCAATTTTCCATGACATTTTTTAAACTGCAGTTTCCCCTGATAAATTACCAAGTTAAAAACGTTTCCAGATCTTCCCCTAACGCGCGGCAACGATGATCATGGAATAAATATTTACAAATAATACAAGTGGGGTAAATAGTATGACAATATTTTGAAGGAGAAAAAAACCGGAATTGAATTCATCACTGCATTGTATTATGCAAAATTCGCCCATACAGTTGTTAAATAAACGACATCAGTATAGACTTAAGTAAAGAGTATACACTATGACGCTTGCACCGGTCCCTCAATAGGCTGGTGAAACAGATGTCATGGTACGTACACCGGGTGTGCAGCAGACAAAGAATACATGGGTCAGATTTTCAGAAAATGTACAATTGGCAGCTCTACACATTGAGTACATTCTGCAAAATTAGGCTGCAAACTGGTTAATATTAGTTGAATTTGAGTATATTCGGCATTGCATTGATTTTAGCAATCTGTTTGGTTAGGTTGAACTTTATTTTGAACTTAATTTTGGTCTGAACACAACGTCACATTTTCTGAAATTTGGGTTATTTGAGAAGAATAGCAAAGTTGAATTGTGCATTTTCTGAAAATCTGACCCACCAGCAGGCGAAGAGGTGTCTGAATACCAGCAAGTCGTTGCATATGTTAGACAAAAGCTTCTGTAATAGGGGATTTGCATCTGCGCCATTATGAATCTTGATTCGCATGGAGTTACAAAAAACGTGTTATGTTTAGCATGGAATATTTAACAGCGATCTCATTCAAAATCGATCTCATCTACAATAAAAAGCGATGGGTTAATTTTACATGTTTCCATGAAACAAGACTTCATTTTTCCTATCAGGCATTTGGTTTTTATAGGTGACAAGGTCATTTACACAATATTAAAAGATCCTTGTATTTTTCGATAAAAATGTGGGTAAATATTTGTATGTCAGATTTGACCTGAATCCATCCCAGCATGCACTGTATTAAATATGTACATGCACAGTGAGACATGCAAATCCCCTATTAAACTAATATCAAGAATGATATATAGCTATATATACAATGCATGGCATATTGAATTGTACAAAAATGGCATTTTCTTAGGAAGATTTGTTTCCATATGTGCTTACATGTATACGTACAGTAGGGCCTACAGTTGCCTCCCGAAGAAACTAGAATATTATTGAACTAAATACAATTTCCAGTGGCTATCCTGTGCCACCTCATCGTACAAGAAGCCTATTACAGGTAATCATGATATGGATCGATATTTATGTAGGCTACTAATTTTGATTTCAGTACAAAATGTCATGAATGGTGATGACATCAAATCATTATTCAAAGAGCAGGACATTAATTTGTTAGATTTGACCAAGGAGGCACCAAATCTCGACCTATAGACAGACTATACTTCATACTAAATTGCAGGACAAATAACTAATTAACTTAAAAGTCTTAAATACTAGTTTTATGTCTAATAGTAATACTACGACTATGTCTATGACAATGATATTAAACAACGACTTATGAAGTTATCATGTCAGTTATATTTATAACAAGTTAATATTGTCATTGTGACAATGAACGTATGTCTAATCATTAACTACAGTACGGACGACAGCCCGATGATAAGCAGGCCAATACATTATTGACATCTATACAGACACTTACTATAGTATATAGGCCTGCTTCTCTGTCTAATAGGCCTGCATACTACATTACTGGGCCAGACAATGAAAGTCGAACGACTGACTCAGGATGGGAACAAGAAGTCATGTGACTATTCCTGTGATTAAACGGCGGGCTATAATACCAAATCTGCCAGTAAAATGACTACTTTTCAACTCGTTTCGAGAAATACAACTAAAAAACAACAGGTTCGGATGTTGATGACGACATTTCGCCATCGTCTTTTACCTTGAAGGCCTACGGGTCAGCTGTTCCCCTCCCCCTCCTTCCCACCTCCGTCCATGTTGTTTACGTTTTACATCATGATACTGCATCACAGTAAAAGAGCCAAAATTCCTTTAAAACACTTCGTCAAAACTAACAACTTACCACAGAGCGTTCGCTAAGAGAACCTCATCTGGCTTCACCCACATTTTCTTTCACTGCTTGCGATAAATCCGTCAGAAAGGGGTAAATTCAATGCATTTTGTGGCCGACGATTAAAACAACACACAACTTGCAGCCATGTTGGATCTCGTCTTTTATCGCCAGTCACATGATGTGCGGTGTTCACGTGACCTTGATCAAAATGGCTGCCTCCATCAGGGCGTTGTAAACTTCCACTCAAGGACAACTTTAAGAGTTTTTAACGCTGTATATGACCTGATTGGTCTTTCTACACACTTGGCAACGGTAAGATGTTCTAAATCTCATCGTTATGTTGTATTCACGCTTGGATTTACTTCTGTTTATTGTAGTATTTCCCTGATTCATTGGTATTTTATTTGGTGGCGCTGTGTCAGGATCAGAAAGCGTGTCCTTTGGCTTTGCCCTGAAAGTGGATCCGATAATACATAGATTTCAATTCTGATATTTTGTTGATCTTGGTAGTCTATTGAGGAGCTTCTGCTCGTCTTGCACCTGTAGTAGTGCCACCCCACGCTTCAGGTTTTTCACTGATTTTAAAATACCCGGTCATCAGATTCTAGGGAGTGAGTGAGATTGGTTGCTTTACACCCTTATCAACACATTTAATATGGTTACATCAAGGGCGGGAGAGCTGAGAAGGAGTGACTGAGTGAGTGAGATTGGTTGATTTACACCCTTATCAACACATTTAATATGGTTATATCAAGGGCGGGATAGCTGAGAAGGAGTGACTGAGTGGGTGAGATTGGTTGCTTTACGCCCTTAGGGACTGTTCATGATTAACCACTAGGGGGGGAGAGGAGAATTCATGAAAAATTCTTGCGCAAAATTGTATGACCCCCCCTTAAAGTCTTGCGCAAAAATGCTTGACCCCCCCTTCAAAGTTTGTGCAAAATTGCATGACCCCCCCTTTTAACCATCCTTTTTCAATACTGATCGACATGTTTAAAATTGATGACTAAGGAACAACCAGGGATTAATATTATGCTTAGTGATTGCCTTAGAGAACAATCACTTGAGTGGTGAGAGCTAATCCATCGGAAATATGAAAAAACTGGAGATTTTGACTTCCAGCTGTGGACAGATGAACATAACATAGGTTGTCAGATGACAACAGTATTGTCTAAAGAGGGCTGCGTTACAAGAGTCATACTGGCAGTTATTTCATTGGGGCAGTGAGGCCCGCAGGTCCATGCCTATTTCCCTCACATGAAGGCAGCAGCCAGCACCAAACCTCCAGAATATTCAAAAGCAGGAAAGAACAGCTTGAAGGAAGTTGACCATGTGGAGGTGCTACAATGTGATAACAAAATTTGGGGATCCACACCACCACTGAGGATGAGACAGATGACTTCTAGCTAGGCCTGGTACCCTAGCAAAAAAAAAAGATCGCAGGAAAAAACATCGCAGAAATAGGTTTGCAAGAGAAAGCCTGCTCAGAAAAAATGATTCTCTGAAAACATTGCTGAATTTAAAAAATGTTGCACCCAGAAAAAATGCTTGCAAACTTTGGGAGAGGTTTTCAAGGCTCTTTCCCTCACAAAACTGCAAGCGGAATTATTCCCATCGTAAAATCTACAAAAGACATAAATATACCTTTATCACACAATTTTCCAGTTCAATCTTCGAGTGTGTGCAATCTTTAGTAATCTTAAGAAGTACAGAATCTCTAATCACCAATTAATTCTTGTCAATCGTGGAAAGTAGTAACTTATATTAAATAGCTGCAGGCCTTTGTAACGCCTAATGAGGGGCGATGTGTGGTCGTCTTTTATCATTTATATCATTGTCATGACAATGTGGTACATAATTTGAGATATCTGATGCCTAAATTTGGAGTTCCAATGTGAAATTCTGTTGATAAATTTTTCTCTAAGCAACAGAAGCTGATATTCTTGTACTAGCTTCAAACTAGTCCAAGAAATATCCTCAGAACCAATATACTGCGATGTACAGCCTGCAATGTTTGCATTTCTGCTAGCAAAAGTGACTGTGATACATCACAGGATCCATATGACAGCAATATTTTTCTGGGCAACTCACAATAAAAATATTGCTATAATTGCAATATGAGTTGACATACATTCTATTTATGTGCTCTATTGAGGGACATGATTACTGCACCTTGTTTACCACTTAGGTCATGCCTCAACCGGTGCTGGTAGGCCTCACTTCACTTCAACACCAGCCAGCACCCAACTTGGACTGATACCAGGGTTAGGTTAAGCAATGACTTCAAGCTTGACTTAGTTTGGTGTTTGGATTCTCCTTCTGGAGAAGGTGTGACCGCCATCGATCACCTTTGAAACATGCACAACAGAGCCGCACAAGTCTCTTGGAGGGGCGATCACGGTGAAAAAAGCCAGGTTATCTTACAATGAGATTAGCTTCTTTTCCGGCAGCCTGATTTCCATCTTTATAGTGTCAAAGAGGATACTGAGGAAGATGCACTGCTGGGCAGGGGATGAGCACTTGCACCATGAGATGCGAAAACCCAGCTAAACAAGTAGATGGATCAGGGCATTTTGTTTGAAGGCACAATCATCCATAGTCTTGCCAACAATGATAAGGTCATCTAAGTAATTAAGTAACTAATCCCACATCTAGCAAGGCATCTCACCACAAAGTTGCCTAGTTCCCTCGCTAACCTGGTTTGCGATTTTTTTTCTGGGTGGGGTCCCTGGTGCCAAATAAAAGGAAGGTCAAGGCAACAACCCAGCCTCATCAGGGAGGCTAGGATGCAAACAAGGCTGATAAAGTGTCCAAGTTTGTGCCAAAGCACATAGCAAACAGACTGGCTGAGAAACTCTGGGAAAAGGTTACCATCATCCCTAGGAGCCAATTGTGTTATACAATTGATGGAAGGAACATGAAGATTAGGTTGATGGATGAATCAGGTATGGCCAGCCTGAGGACCATGTGTCACCTCAAGACCAACAGAGACCTGCAAAAGGCCAGAGAGAGTATTATCTCGCATACATGATAAGGATTTTGTATGTAGTGGAGAACCACAAGTAGCCCTTGATCCTCAAATATATATATCAGTCCTTAATATTAAGGAACTGCAGGTGCAGTTTGACTTAAGGTAGGGGACAGCCCCTGGGTCTTATATATATCTGCCTTGCTGATCCCAAGAACAAAGAAAGACAAAAGCCCAGGAGAAGTTCTTGGGCAAGTATAAGAGAAGCGATATCACGGGGCTTTTGCCATGTTTGGCACCTGTAGATTTGGGGATAAGTAAGAATTTCCCCATGTGAAAAGGATACCAAGAAGTCTAGCACTGCTCGTGTACCCGACCACCACTAGTGATCATGGCAGCGATATGTTTTGAGGCTTGGGGGAGTTGCTCCTGCCCTCATACAGACATTTTTCATAACAGCATACAAGATGGATTTAAGATAGTAAAAAAAGATGGTCAGGCCAAACCAACTTTCATGGAAAATTACAGATTGGATGGTTGTGGGGCAGCAGGGGATTTATAAATGATGGAGAGTTAGTGTATGTCTCATGGGCAGGGTGGCCAAATATCATTGACAATATATCATATACCAAAAGGTAGCAATTCTTGATCCAACCTGCCATCTTTTTAGCCCAAC
Organism: Sthenelais limicola; assembly: GCA_942159475.1. NCBI lineage: Eukaryota > Metazoa > Annelida > Polychaeta > Phyllodocida > Sigalionidae > Sthenelais > Sthenelais limicola. The sequence goes on from OW804101.1 coordinate 15,859,434, forward strand.
CTCAATGAATAGACAAGTAATGGTCTATTCTGATGACACAACAGCCATGTCTTTCATCAACAAGAGGTGGGCAAGGGACCCAGAAAAAGCACAAGTGATGAACAAGGTTTGCACCTTTCTGCACGCTTCCTCTCATCTAGCATAGACCACCATGCAGCTACACTATGTGTTATAAACCACAACTCTCCCATGCTTCCAGACCACCACAAGTCAGATGCTTGCTGACTGCCTTAGAGAATGGTCTGCTTGTGTAAATACCAGAGAATTTTATGATTGAAGTACAGGAATCTTCTTTCATGACCCAGATTTCAGCAAGGTTTACGCAAGTATAAATGGCACTGCCCTGCAAAAAAAGTGCCCCCCTCCCTTTAAGTCTGTGTAAAAAAAAGGTGCCTCCTTGACCTTCAGAATCTGTGCAAAAAATGATGACCCCCCCTTCAGAGTCTGTGCAAAAACAGGTGACCCCCCCCCCCTTCAGAGTCTGTGCAAAAAAAGATGGCCCCCCCCCTGAAAATTCTCCTCTCCCCCCCCCCCAGAGGTTAAAAATGAACAGTCCCTTATCAACATATTTAATATGGTTAAATATCAAGGTCGGGAGAGCTGGGGGGAGGCAGTTTATGATCATACCCAGGAATATATAGAGATAGAGAAGAAGGGAGAGAGATACAGAGAAAAGAGACAGAAAGGCACTTTATGGTCATACCCAGGACCAACATCAGATTCTATTTGCAATAGTCATAGTTTACCTTACTAATAATACTAGTCATTATATATACTCTACAAGGCGAACTAAACCACCTTAAACCTTCCTTCCAAATCTATGTTAAGATAAGTAAATTGCATTACAGTTCCACCAATATCAGACATGGGAGGCTCCGGATCCCGCGTGGTTGTCAGTTCTGACTCGTGTATCCAGGCTGTGCAGAAGATGATAGCTACTAACTGTGTCGTTGTCTTCTCCAAAACCACCTGTCCTTATTGCACCATGGCCAAACAGGTAGGATATCTCCCTCTTTCCAGGCAGGGTTGACCAGCAGGCGCGCACAGAAATGGGAGACAATGAAAATGAGACAATGAAAATGAGACATTAGGGAGGTTCAGGACACCGCAGGACATATACGTAAACGTATCCGCATCTCTGATGTAGAAACATACGTCAAAAGAAAGAGGTTCAGCCAAACATGGCGAGAAAAACGTAACGTAACATATCAAGCGAAATGTTTCAACTCACAATTTATTTTGTATACATAGAAATGCGATATTATTCACAAAAGATACGGATATGGTTACGTAATTGAGATAGGTGTGCTTGCGGAACCTCACTAATGATAAGCAGTTCTAGACAATATCTCGCTCATAATGTACTTTGTCTTTGGTCTCAAATGGATTTTTGAGGCCTAAAGACAAAAAATAAAGACAGCTTCTAAAGCTGTCTTTAGGCGGCTTCGTCTCGAAAAGATTTCTGTCTTTTGTCTTTAGGCCTCAATAATGCATTTTGAGACAGAAGACAAAATGCCCGACATTGTCTAGAACTTCTTAATATTATCTCTTGGTGATTGTCTCCCGTTTATGTGCGCGTCTGCTGCCATCTCATTCTGAGAATAGTACTATATTTATGGTAGGCCTTATGTCTTAGCTGAATAATATCCTTTTTTTAAACTGAGCGAGGGACCTACGAAAATTAAGAGTCTGCAGCTCTACACATTAATTTTAGTAAATTTCTGCTATAAATTAACCTAGCAACTATAAATACTAGGTATATTCGGTGTCGCACTGATTGAAGAGAAAAACAACTGTTCCGTTATGTTATACTGTTTTCAACCTAGTTTTTTTATTTATTGATTATTTATTTTGCTACAGGTTTTTGAAGGTATTGGTCAACCTTACATGGCAGTGGAACTTAACAAACGCTCTGATGGACCCGACATTCAGAGGAGACTGTATGAGATGACAGGCGCACAGACAGTGAGTTACTTTACTAACTTTACCATTGAAAGAAATGCTGCCGCTTTTGTTAGTTATCATGGTTACCAAATTCTTGAGTATGAGATGAATATTTTTTTAAAGATTTTATTTATACTTGGGTTACAGATCCTCCTTTCGGGGTTTTTCATCTGATCCAAGATATCCTTATCAGATGGCAACACTTCATTTGTAGATTTTATGATATTTACATGCGATGTTGTTTAATACTTATTGCTTAATACTTATGTTAAGTAAAGCACTTGCCATTCAGACCTTACACGATGGAGTGTTGGTGAATACTTTCATTCTGATGTATCAATCTACGGAGTATTTAGGATTATGAGTCTTGTTTGACTTTGGCACAGGAGTATTTAAGCATACTTGTGTTAGCAAAAAAGATTTAAGTCGTACCAAACCCCCCCCCCCCCATCAAATAAACCTTAACAAATTGGGAGTACTGATTGATTGATTGATTGATTGATTTGAATTTTATTTCCTTGACTTACATTACATTATTAGTTTTACAGGACATTGGATAATCGTTCTATGTGCAATTACATTTCTTCAGAACGGTCCATCCGGAATTACATCTACTTTTATGTTGAGTCGCTAGGAGTATAAAATACAATAATAATCATGAAGACTGTACTGTCTTGTTACACACATAGATTGAGAAATACAATATAAATGACAACCATACTTTTCAAGTAACAAAGATCATTAATAAGATGTCATAACTATGACTAGTTTTGGTGTTAAAACAAATCAATTTTTTAAATAATATTTGTATTGTTTGCAGGTGCCTCGAGTGTTTGTGAATGGGAAATGCATCGGCGGTGGAACAGAGACCAAACAATTGCACAGCCAGGGCAAACTACTGCCTCTAATGGCCAAGTGTTCGCCTCAACTGGGAAGGAGCTGACCACCCCACTTCTAGAATTTAGTATATTGTAAAATCATGCATTGCCTATTATTTTAGTTTCATTTAGTAGTTTTCGCTACAACAGTCATAGCCATAGAGACGACGAGAAGGCTGTACACGTTCAGTAGCATTGTGTAACTGGGTCAGATCATCAGAAAATTTCCAATTGGCAGATCTACACATTTACTGCAAATTCTGCTAAATTAGACTGAAAAATGGTCAATACTATGCATATCTGAGTATATATTTTGATATTGGCTTGATTCAAGGAATTTTTTGTTTATGTTGAACTGAATTGTGTACCTCACTTTTGTCTTACATTTGGGTTATTTGAGAAGATTGGTGAAGGCGAATTGTATATTTTCTGACGATTTCACCCAACTACGTTGATAATATGAAGACTTATCAGTTGTTATAGGCAGGGCTCGAAAGAACCTACGTTTAGTTGCCAGGGGCAAATGTCTCTGGGCAAATAAAATTTAATGTTAGTTGCTCGATTGGGCAAGTGAAAATCTCTACAGCGCCGATTTCAAACCCCTGTTGCGATGTCTACTTACAATGAAACACGATACATACAGATCAGTGTGATTTCGTTTATAAGTCTGCAAATAAATCTGGGCAAGTGAAAAATGATGTTGGGCAAGTAAATCTTGGCTGCCAAGTGAAGTTGGTAGGTTTTTTTTCGAGCCCTGAAAGGTTTTATTTTGCTATAATGTTTGTATCAGGACTTGGTGCGCTCTCGGCTTCATTATCGCTATGAGTATATGTGTGTAAACTATTTGTCCGCGTGTTTTGTGAGACTATTCCTACTGTAATGAACAATATGTACTCTGAAATTTCTCAGGAAACTTGTTCTTCAAATGGTCTCGTTATCATTAAAGCTGTATTCTCGGGTAACTTCGATAAAAAAGTAAACATTTTCTAGATTTTGTTCCGTTCTTTTCCTGCCCCCATCTGAAAGTTATTTCCCCCTTTTTTTTGCTGTATCCACTTTTATATGGGTCAGATTTTCAGTAAATGCACAATCGGCAGCTCTACAAATTTGGTAACTTCTGCTAAATTAGACTGAAAAAATATAATTAAATTGTATATCAGAGCATCTTTGGCATTGCGTTGATAAAAAATTGTCTCTTTCATTGCCTTAAACTGAATTTTGAACGTCACTTTTCTCTTAAATTTGGGTCGTTTGAGAAGGTGAATTGTACAATTTCTGACGGAACGCTGGCCGGAAATGAGTCGCAAGTCGCAAAATTGATTTTTTTCAAAGTGATTTATTCTTAGAAGGAATGTTCTGATTTTTGGAGTATATTTAATTATTTAATTGAAGTCTATTTAATTATTTTACTCGTAATTGCCCTCCCATAAATATTTCAAACTTTTTGTAAAACATAAAAATATCATCTATGTCCTACTGTTTACTATCATTGACATCGACTTGATCTCCCCTTTTAAATATGATGATATCTCAAAATCCAATCCAATTTTCGCGACTTATGACTAATTTTCCTTAATTACCTCACATATATTAAACAAGGGAGTACATTTTGGAAAGATTCTTTTTGTCGTAATAGCCGAGAATGCAGCTTTAACTAAGCGCTTATATACGAGTACGGTCATAAAGATATATGTAAAACACTTATTTACAAATTGCACATTCGTTAGAGTCAAAATTGTGGGGAACACATTTATTTATTAATATTTTCTTTAAAAACCGGTGTCTATGAAATGGAACTAAACAAGTAAACAAACAGTAATTTTTGCCTCCCCCGGGTTTGAATTGCATTGCCTCATGTATTCATGTATTATCGTGCACCGAATACTCCCCACTATAGTATTGCATGATTTTTCATAGTTTCATCAATTTTGTAAATAATATTGGAGTCACTTTTGATCTTATGGCAATACAGCGTCGATTATACTCTACAGCCCGTGAACAAAGCGTATAGCAGGGTTCATACCGGGCTTGGAAATCTTTGGCCGTAAATTTTATTTTTCAAACCCTTGAAAATATTTTATTTTTTCATAGAGGCCTTGAAAATTGTACGACAGGCATCTATTTCAAAACTAGCGGTTGACAAGCAATTTTTCATCGAAAAAATATTATAGTAAAGACATTGAAATCACGATCTATATCCAGTGTGTTTCTTGGTCCTGGCATGAAAGTCCTTAAAAACTCCTTGATTTTTGTCATGACTACGAGAAACCAATAGAACGAAATGTTTACAGCAGCTTTCGCTACCTAATGTATAATTCACTAGATTGCAAACAAATAATTGATGTCCAACTTGGTCAATAAACTTATTCAGACTCATATTTATTTTATGTTATTTTATGACTTTACAGAGTTGTTATTCTTAATTTTTTGCAGACAGTCTTAATAAGTCCAATTAAGTGGAGTGGCGTCCACGTTTTCAATAGATTAAAATGTAGAATTTTTTTCTTAAATTTATTTCTCGAATTTTCCACATTTCAAGAAGAGATAAACAAAACGTGCATAATTATTTCGTAAACAAAGTACAAAATAGAGATTCCTCATTGTCACGTATTTCTGAACTCCCAATTACAATAGTTTTTTATTAATAAAAAACAAGAAGACTACGTTCGCAAATATTACAATATCACTATAGTAACGCAAAAATGGAAGAAGGGATTTCCTGGAGAGCTTCATTTTCATAAAATGTACAATTGGCAGCTGTAGACATACACCCCTACAATTTCAGGGCCCAATTAAAACGGAATAAAAAGACGATAAGGTACCTTGGATTGGGACATGCTACAAGACAGAGTCGCCACCTGGTGGTAAGTAACTGTTAGGGAGCTTTTCATTATTATGCATAAGGAGATGATTTAACACTAGAGGGCAGTGCAAAACTCATCTCTTCAAGAAATTATAAGGGACTGCTCAGGGGAGGGGGTGCGGAGCACTTTTTTGCACAGACTCTGAAGGAGGATAGGGGCACCTTTTATTGGGCACTATAAAAGTGAGGGGGCCATCTTTTTTTGGCAGACTCAGGAGACTACAATGATGTTGGTGTGCGTGTGTGTGTGTGTGGGGGGGGGGGGGGGGGGGCGGGGGAGTATCATGACATTTTGCACAAACTTTCGGATGGAGGGCCAAGAAATTTTGCACAAGAATGTTTCGCAAATTCGCCCCTTTATTCAATCCCATTCTCATCAATTTATTATCATCTAGATGTAGGCCTACATTAATCAATCATTTTCTTTTAAAGTCTGGAATATCACCCAGGACGCAAGAAAAAACACTATAACAGTGGGCGTGTAACTGCAGATAAAAAATCTGAATAAAGGCTATTTGGTATTAATGGAATTTTAGATATCAAGAATGGAATTCAGAACCACAAAAAAGCATTCAGACATCACTAATTAATTTTGGATATCCATAATTCAACTATTGATATTAATGAATCAATTCTCGACTATTTCAATTTGTATATATATGCAAAATTAATTTTGGATATCCAAAATTAATATCTGATATCAAGAGTTCCCTTTCAAATCTTTGCATCTCAAAATCTCCTGAATCCTCTACTTTTTAATGCATTTTACTTTACTAAAGTTTCTTCTTGTGGACTGTATGATGTTTTTGTCGTATTTCTACCTTATAAGAGTATTTCTTAACTTAGTAGAGCCTCTATGAAGCAGAAACTAAGGGCTTTTTATCTACGTAGTGTTTTGATGTATTTTCTACCAAATAGAGGCTGTATTTTATCTTACTAGGGGCTCTCTGAAGCGGAAACAAAGGGCTTTTGTATCTATACGGTGTTAATCGCCCTGGTGCAAGGTGGATTTGTTGATATATTGAATAAAGTTTGTCATATAAAAAAAATCTCCTGAATTCTGATGCAATCGAGCCTGCACAGGATATTTACAGGGGCGGCTGTTCATCTGCGCATGTCTGGTGGGTATTCTCACTGGGCATGCGCAGAACATATGGGTTAGATTTTCAGAAAATATACAATTGGTAACTCTACACATTTAGTCAATTCTGCAAGAAAATATACAATTTAATATTAAAATTTAATGAACTATACAATCCACCTTCACCAATCCTCCCAAATAACCCAAATTTCAGACAAAAATAAAGTTCAAAATACAGTTCAACCTAACCAAACAGATTGCTAGAATCAATGCAATGTCGAATATACTCGAATTTACCTAGTATTGGCTGAAATGCAGCCTATTTTAGCAAAAGTACATATACCAATTGTGTGGTGAGTTAGGTTTGTCCGCTCGCTGCAGTGCTACCCGGGCATGTTCTAAACATGATCCGGGTATCAGCTGACACAGCCGGGTAATAGCCGGACTTGTCCGGAAGGTATTGGATCAGTGTATTTATATAACAGGTGGCGCTGTGTGCCTGTGAGGCTCTTGTTTATGGTATTTTACAGTATTGGTCTCATTTGTTTGCACTTGTTCTTATGTTTAAACACCCAGTAGAATCGGGTTGTTTCTTATTTAAAGGGTTATTCTGCTATTGTATATACGCAACTCTATACTGCGTTATTAGAGTGCCCTGGACTTGTGTGATTATAATTGGTAATAAACAGGAGACTGCTAGCAAGGACTATTAGATCTGGGTTTAGTGTTGTTACTCGAACTGCGATCACGAACCGGCCGGGTAATTCACTACAATTTGGTGCCGTGACCACTAGTTTTTGCTGGAGGTGGGGTGAGACTCGCCAAACTTATGTTTGGAAGAGGAAGAGGACGGGTCCAGTATGAAGACGAAACTGGTAGACCTAATTGGTTATCATCTGGATATAAAATGGTAGATTGGACTGACTATGATGAAGTCAGGGATAATCTGGAGGTGGTTGTAGAATCTGGTGGAGCTACTGCTATGGTTCATTCAACTCCTCCTGCAGTCTATAGGACAGCCGGGCGAGGTAGGGGTGTCTCCCGGGTAGGTTTAACACCTGGCCCTGGTTTTGATAAAGTGGTTGGTCAACGCAAAAAGCAACCTGGACCTATAGTTCCTCCATGTTCTCCGCCTCTAGAGAAGCCGGCTTGGTTTGATGAAGAAGAGCAGGATTTGACCCGGATGTGGAGAAATGATGTGTTGAGGGGAGCGGGTAGGCGGATGACTTTTGACAAAATGGACACTCTTATTGGCTCGCAGCGTCGACGAATTGATGGAATGAATGAATCGGTTGCTATTTCGGCTAGACATAGTCGAGATGCGCTAGAAGCTGCTGCTAGGACAGCAAAAGATCTAGCTAAGGTACAGGAGGAGGATAGAGAGTTACGACAGGTTATCCAAGATCAGGCAGATAGGATGGAGGAACTGGTTAAAGAATTGAAGGCAGCTAAGGATTGTGATTCACCCGCTAGCCGGGGAAATTACAGTAGCACTCCATATAGGAAGCCTCCCCAGTTGTCTGATAATACCTATGCCCGTATCATGGGTGAGTTACCCGAATTTGGTCAGTCTCGCCGGTGTGGAAATGTAGAGGTTAATCGGGGCGGGTCACGGGACCCCGAGAAGAAGGAAGTAGTGTTGTATAATAAAAGGGGCGATACTGATTCTGGTCGAGTGACCGCTCTTCCGGATAATACCGTCGGTGCTGATGAAAACCCGGGCGAGAGTGGTAATCCAGTGGCGAGGCGTAATATGCGTCGCTCTATGGACCCGGCAGCTGCTTATGACCCGGTGCAGAGTAAAGTACCGTATGGTAAACCTGGTCGTAACATGAGTAAACCGGAATTAAGACCCAAACCATTGAATTTTCCGATATGGGATGGTAAGAAGGATTGGCGGGAATATCATCGGTCAACCTTATCGGTCGCCAGAGCCATGAATTGGGATGATGACACTTATAAAGTGCAATTAATGGCTGCGGTGTCCGATCACATGCCGAATATAGCGGATTTAAAAGCTGATAAGTATACACTGGATGAAGTATTTGATATGATGGATTATGAATACGAAAATGAGAAACCGGCTGATACCAGGCAGAGGGAATTCTTTGCTCTGCGTCAGACGGCTAATCAAAGTCCTTCAAACTTTGCTCAACTGGTATCGCTAAAGGCTTTATACGCATTTGGTGAATGGGATTCGACATTGCATTCCATGGCCATCAAAGTATTCCTAGATGGTTTGATGGATCCGGAAATGGCGAAATATGTGGCGCTACAAAATCCTAAAAATGTAGTGTTAGCGGGTGCTAGTGCCACTAGATACCGGGATGTTTGTAAGGAAACTACTAGATTAGTTCCAATATCAACCATGGAAGTTGGATTGGGCCAATCACAATCTAGGGAGTTGGCTATAGTAGAGGCTACAGGAGCAACGGGTGTCTCTACTGATTCGGCTGATTTCTTTGAATTTAAAGCTTGGCAAGCTAGAAATAAAGGAAATGGAGAAAACAAAGGAAATGGAGAAAATAGAAATAAACCGTTTGTGAAGAAATTTCCATACAAAAGTGGTGCTACGGGTGGTAAGCCTCCACCTATGTGTTATTTTTGTAGAGAGGAAGGCCACTTGTTCCGACAATGTCAGAAGCAAGTTCAGCACCTTGCAGCTATGGAAGGGGTGGTCCGGTTTATGACCAAGTTAAAGGAGAAGGAAGAGGCGGAAAACGCGCTAGGGCCTTCCAAGCAGGCGTAGGAAGTGCCCGGTCGAGTTATATGCACGCCATACCTGGTCATATAGTGAAGGCGGAGTTGGCCGGCGGGGAGCAGGAGGTATGCCCCGGGAAGCTAGGGGACGCCCGACGGGAAAGTTCTCGGGGAACGAGTCATACAGATCGTTCTTTACAATGGTCAGTTCTGGTGCTATGCTCGGCTGTGAGCGTCCGGGGGGGAGACCCGGGCTATTCTTGTGTACCCGGACAAATTTTGAGGTTTGAAAGTGGCTGTTGGGGTACTAGGTTACACAAGATTATGGCATGTGACCTTCAGGACTATGGCATACAAATCTCTGATCTGCATTGTCCCAGAATAGAGGAGAGGTGGTATGTGAGTGTAACTGTAGGAAATGTAACCGGACAGTTTTTGGTAGACTGGGGTGCTCAATGCACACTGATTAAGAAATGTGTATTTGACCAGCTGTCAGTAAGACCTCACTTGATACCGTGTAGAGTGACGTGTTATGCTGGCACCGGACATAACCTGGTTACACATGGTTGCATAAGAGTTGCATTAGGAGTAGGTGATCAATGGTTTGCTCTCAACTGTCTGGTTGTGAGTGGTTTAGTCGGTGTAGAGGCCGGAATACTGGGTATGGATTTTATATTTTTGCACCAGTGTAATTCAGACTGGTCGGGCAAATTCACCTTGGAAGATGGTGAACACACTGTAGCGTGCAGACCATTGCAAAGTGGATCTCTGGTAGTGAATAGGACAGAGAGTGTTTTCGTGGACGCTTTCTCTTCTGTTTGCTCAGGTGGAGTTCTTGGGTCCCCCGGTGGAGGCCAGATCTTTGCCCCAAACGGCTCTGAATTGGGAAGTTTCCTGGAATATAATGATCCGGTTATGGAAACACAAATCGGAAATACATTATTGGTAACTAACCCGACGGGAGAACCAATACTGGTTGAACTACATACGGCTATAGAGGGGGAGTTGGCTAATGAAAAATATTCACCTATCGTGGATGTGGAATTACTCGAGCCGGAGGTCCCAATGCCCCTTGGTGAGAGTTGTCCCCTGGAGAAGTTGGTGATAGGGTCAGATTTGGTCAGGGCGGTTGATCGAGGAAGACTGTTGAAATTATTGCTGTCCTATAAGGATTGTTTTCGGTTACCGGGTGAAATATTGGGTCATACTAATGTAGTAATGCACCGGGTTGATACTGGAGATGCAGCTCCAATTAAGTCCGGTTGCAGAAGGTTACCGCCGGCTAAGCGGGAGGCGGCGGAAAAACAAATACAGGATATGCTCGATAAAGGCGTAATTGAAGAGAGTAATAGTCCTTGGGGGGCTGGTATTGTGATTGTGAAGAAGAAAGATGGTACTGACAGGTTTTGTGTAGACTACAGGCCATTAAATGCCGTCACAAAGAAGGACTCATTCCCTCTTCCCAGAATTGATGAATGTATCGATGCATTGGGAGGCAATAAATGGTTTGTCACACTGGATCTGGAGAGTGGGTATTGGCAAATTGCTATGGATCCAGCTAGCCGGGAGAAGACCGCTTTTGTCTCCTCCATGGGCTTGTATCAATTTAAGGTTATGAGCTTTGGCTTATGTAATGCCCCGGCTACCTTTGAGCGCATGATGGAACAAATGCTGTCGGGTCTGCGCTGGAAGGTTTGCTTGGTGTATTTGGATGATATAATTATATTTGGTAGAACCCTGGATGAAACTTTGGAAAATACTGAATTAGTCTTGCAGAGACTTAGGTCTTATGGGCTAAAATTGAAACCCAAGAAGTGCGAATTCTTTAAACTGGAAGTGCAATACCTGGGCCGGATAGTGTCTGAAGGAGGGATCCGGCCAGACCCCTCTAAGTTAGACCGGGTCCGGGAGTGGCCAGTGCCCTCCACTGTACGAGAGGTACGTCAGTTTCTAGGATTTGCATCTTACTATAGGGAATTTATGCCTAAGTTCTCTGAGATTGCTGAACCTATTCAAGCTCTGGTGATAGGAGCTAATTCAAAGACAAAAGGGGTAGTTTTTGATGAAAAATGTCTCGAGGCATTTGGTCGTTTAAAAGAATTGTTGACTAAAGCTCCTGTCCTGGGATACCCGCAGCCGGCTGGTACTATAATCCTGGATACAGATGCCAGTGGATTTGGTATGGCCGGAGTTTTGTCTCAGATTCAGGAGGGTAAAGAGGTTGTACTCAGCTATGCAAGTAATAGTCTGAGCCGAGCTCAGCGGAATTATTGTGCTACAAAAAGGGAGTTGTTGGCTGTGCTAACGTATTTGGGTAAATTCCAACACTACATCATAGGGAGGGAAGACTTCGTTCTTAGAACGGATCATGCCTCGTTACGATGGTTGATGACCTTTAAGGACCCATCTGGTATGTTGGCTCGGTGGTTAACTACCCTTCAACACTATGGTATTTCAGCTAAACAGATTTCTCATCGTGCCGGGAAGAATCATTCGAATGCGGATGCATTATCGAGATTACCTGTCCGGAAATGCCCGCGAGAAGATTGCCCTGACTGCGGTGAGCATGATGCGGTTATAGCTGTGATGACAATGGAGTATGAGATATTTGCGCAATTGGCTGGTGATCGGTTGAGACAGGCACAAGCTGAGGATGTTATATTGAAGAGGATAGTAGCCTTGCTGGAAAGCAATGCCCCTTGCCCGGAGAAAAAAGACCTTTTGGCTGAGGATGATGAATATTGCTTCTATGCTAAGCTGCTGCCTAAAATGGAGTTGGTAAATGGTTTATTGTGTGTGAAATGGGAAAGCGACAATGGTGTGGTGTATACAAGAGCGGCTGTTCCATTCTGCTTGAGGAAGGAGTTGTTTCAGACTTTGCACGGGAACAAGCTCTCAGTCCACTTTGGTGAATTCAAGACATATCAGGCGGCGTTAAAGAAATTTATCTGGCCCCGGATGAACTTGGATATAGCTGACTGGGTAAGAGGCTGTGAAGCTTGCGCTTCTTGCAAAAGCAGGGGTGGTAAAGGCATTACTCCACTGAGAAAGGAATTACATGGAGTGCGTTGGAGCCGGGTCGCTTTGGATATAATTGGTCCATTTAAAAAGACTCCGAGAGGTAATGTCTGTGTAATGGTGGTAACCGATTACTTCTCAAAATGGGCTGAGGCATATCCCTTGCCTGATCATACTGCGGCAACTTGTGCTATGGCATTGTTCACTGAGTGGATATTGAGGTATGGACCGCCTGTGTCTCTGCAGACAGATGGAGCTCCGGAATTCCGGTCAGCTCTGTTGAAGGAATTGTTGGAAATGTTGGATATTGAGAAGCTGATGACTCTTCCCTATAGACCGATGGCGAATGGACAGGTGGAGAGATTTAATAGGGTCTTGGTAGAGCAGCTCTCTTGCTTAACGGAGTACGATGATGTAAACTGGGATCTGCTGGTACCCTGTATTGCCCATGCATATAGGGGTGCGGTACATAAAAGCACATATTGCACGCCGAATAGTGTTGTGTTTGGTACTGAGCTAGTTACTCCGGCTGATATCATATACGGCACATTAACCGGAGATGTTGACTTTCCCTGCCACACTGCATTTGTGGAGGAGATAAGGCAACTGTTGAGGAAGGGGCATAAATTTGTTAGAGAACGGTTGGGTCATGCTGCAGTTTATCAGAAAAGATATTTTGATAGACGGGCTAGACCCCGGGTGTTTCAGGCTGGTGATATGGTATGGCGCTATGCAACACCATTAGCACAAAAGAAATATGGACCCAAATGGGATGGCCCGTTTGAGGTGGTAAGGAGAGTTCAAGGGTGTACTTATGAATTAAGAACAACAGATGGTCTTCTTCGATGGAATGGTAATTTATTGAAGAAAGCTTTCAATTCAGATGGTAAACCGGTCCAAGTAACCAACTTGCACCGGGCCCCGGAGTATCAGAAACAACTGGTTGCCGGGAGAGACATTATCCGAGTTGCCCCAGACGGGAAGGTAATGCCGGGTACTGAAGCTCCTGAGGTTACTCCGGGCGACCGAATTGTTCATCATGTAAAAAGGCGTGGCCGGCCACCCAAAGCTAAGGCTGTAGCAGTGGGGGATAAACCGCCTCTACCCGCTGCACCGTCTTCGGGTGAGTCGAGCTCAGAAAGTGATGTAGAAGAAGTAAATCTGGTTTCTGATGTCGATAAGGTATTACCTAAGGCTTTGGACAAATTGGTTAAATCAGAGTATTTACTAAAGCGTCCTCAGAGAAATGTTAAACAGCCTGATAGATTGGGATTCAAATAAGGTTTATTGTTTCGTCGACTGGTGCTAAAAAATGACACAACGAGAAGTACATTGGTTGATACATGGAAAATGTTTACGGTAGACACTTTTCTGTGCTAAATACAAGTAGCTATACGTGGATACTTCATGTTCATTCTTTTCTGGCATCTAATTATTTGATCATGGTGTAGTATCTTCCATACACGCCTGTTTGTATGACAAGTGGGATTAAATCAACCTGTTGGGTGTCAGGACTGAATGGCTTGATTAAGATGATTCTTATGGCCATGCTCGGTGGCCCGGTTATATGGATAACTTAACTTGGAGTTGGCGGGTGCATTTGTAGGTCGCCACGAGGGGGCTACGGTTGAAACCAACTCGGTGACAGGGAGAGAGTACTATTTTTAGATTTGTCCCAGCGTTCTGATTGGAGGTTGGCGCATCGAGGTCAGAGGACGGAGCATGAGTCGGCAGTCAGTGGCAGAGTAACGTTCAGGACACACGTGTATGGTGTCTCTCTAGAAACTGAATCTAACCTTGCCCCAGATAAAGTAAAGTTTGTCCCTTTTGGTTGTGTGTACAGGTACAAGGTACATTGCAGGTTTATATTGGTGATTCTCATGGCTGACGCCGAGGTCGACATGGAGGTTGAAAGTGGTGATACTGGTGGTGGCGATATCACCCCAGTCGAGGAGACAGTGGTAACGGCTCAGGCTGATGGTCGTGAATCCGGTCAAGAGCAGAAAGATAGGAAGGAAACTGGACATACCTCCCGGTCTAAGGAGAAGAAGGAGAGCAGAGACAAGTCGAGGTCTCGTTCTCGCCAATCTTCTTCTGACAGCAAGGGTAAGAAGGAAGATAAGAAAACTGGTTCTGGCGAGGATAAGAAGGATAGAAAGGAAACTGGAAAGAAATCGGATAAGGAGAGGAAGTCCAAGTCGGATGATAAAAGTGGAAGTGTTAACCCGGGTACGTCCGGCAAGGCTAAGCCTAAGCCGGCCGCGACTACCTCCGGGCAGCAACCGGGTAGTGATGTTGAAATGGAGGAATTCCCTACGGTAGCGGCGGCCGCTGCTGCTAGTGGTACTAGCCGGGGAAGGAAGTTGGTGCAAGCTGCTAACCCCCCTAAGGTCAAGAGGTCGAGGAGCAGTAGCATCAACTCCTTGCAAACGGTAGAGGATATTCGGCGAGCTCATGAGGGAACTCACTGGAAAGGTCAGCCGAAACGCCAGTACGACACTGACTTTCCCATCAGGAGCGCTGACAGGTATCGACGTAGGGGATTATTGGAAAGGGTCAAGTTAACCCAGCGGAATGTGGCAGACATCGATCCGGCTGAGGATAACGATTCAAAGTTGATAGTGCCTGAGTGCCCGGAGTCGGAGGATGAAGATGAGTGTTTACAGGGTTATTGGGAGAAAGCGCCTATGATGGGAGAATACGAGGCCAGGTTCCATTTCCTGAAAAACCGGTCTGGTCGTGCTGAGACCAGTGATTCTGTGATTAGTGGCATGGTTAAGAACAAATTGGATGGTGTGAGTTCGTTGTGGCAGCCCGGATTCAGGTGCCCGTTCACCTACTGCCGCTTTACTGGTTCTGAGTTGAACAAAGGAGGAGTGAAACGGTACCGCACCCGGGAGCGTTTCTATAGGCATCTGTGCGAGGAGCACTGCCCGGCTGTACTGGTGTTAACGTGTGCACACGCCATGTCATGTAACGTTCGGTTGGATAGACGTTCTGACATGGTGGGACATCTAATGGTCGCACATAAAGATGGTAAACCAAAGGCTAGGGAATATGCTGTTGGTTTTAGCGTCCTGACAGACGAAATCCCTAATTTTGGCTGTCAGCGCTATAGCAAACTTGGTGTTTTGGATATGGAGCGCATTGAACTGGGAAAACGGAGTAGCAAAGTGGTTGGGAAGAAAATTTCCAACGCCCCAATTGCCCCTCCCCCTCTCTTTGGTGCCTGGGACTTAGCTGGTCCAAGAGGGAAGGTGATTAGAGGCGGTGGTTCCGGCCCCTCTGCTGCGACTGGTGTTAACCCGGACAATGTACCCGGTTCTGTGGATTCAGTTGTAGCTCCTGCTTCAATTGCAGTTCAAGTTGCCAGTACCTCGGCAACGACCAACTTGGATCATTCGGGTGGTTGTAATGATTCGCAGGAGACTGTGGATTATTCTCCAAGCATGGAATTGCCTGAATCTGGTGAGGTGCAGCGCTCCCTACAAGGAGTTTCCGGGGCAATGGATGATGGTTTTGCCGATATCCAGGCGGCTACATGCACGGCTATGAAGAGAATTCAGTCAGCTGTGGATTTTGCGTGTCGGCCACTGGAGAACTTGGAAAGATGTAGAGTTGCTGCGGAGAGGATCCCAGCCTTGGAGAAAAGGGTGAAAGAATTAGAGGCAAAACTCAAGTTCTATAAGGACGTTGATGCCCGGTCAAGGGAGGAAATTCTGTCTTTACAGGAAAAATTGGCTTTGATGGAAGAAAATGAAAGGGCATCTCCTGCTCCAAAGAGGAAGAAGGTAGAACCAGGAGTTGATAAGTCGGTCGGTACAGATAGAGTCATCGAGCCTTCTGTCTCTGCTTCCCCGGCTGCTGAGAAACTGGACGCTAGAGATCCGGCTGTGCCTCATGTGTTACAGCAGACTCTCAATTCGGTAATAGCTGAGAACCGGAATGCCATGGCGAATGTATTCCGTTCAATGATGAGGGAAAGTTTACTGCAGTCTACTGCATACAATCCCTTGGATATGAGCCGGGAGTACATGGTTGATGAGATGCAGCCTTCTGCTTCTCAATCGCAAATGGAGATGTCTCAGATGGGTATGAGCCGGGAAGCACAAATGGTTAGACCTCCTCCAACTCCATCGAGGGTGTTTGATCGTAATTTTATGATGGCGGGCCTGCAGTACAGACCCCCTCAGCACCCGGGTATTGGAGCATTTAGCAATCTGGTGGACAGTATTTCGGCTGCTGGTATTGGAGCGGGTATAGGTAGTATGAGTGCCTCCGGAAGCATTCCACCTGGTTTTCCTCGCAACCAGCCCCCGTTGCAGAGTAGTTCGCCTGCTGGACACCAAGGTAGGCCGGACATGGTGTTTGTAAACAGTAGTTACGCGCAAGGGGTTGTGGAGACTACTCCCACTCGATCGGCCACGCTGGACGCTCAGCGGTTGGAGCAAGATGGTGCGACCGAATCGGACACTGGTTACCCTAACCCGGCCGAGGAGGCTAAGTTGCTCGGTGAGGGTAGTAGTGAAGGGATGCTCTCGGTTGGTGATGAGGACGAGGAGCTTAAAACCATGTAATCTATGTGTTTAACTAGGAAATATCGTGGTTGATAAATGGCTATATCTGGTATTTAAGCGTTTATATTTGGTAAATCTGACGGCGGCGTGGGAGCGTCATTCCCCAGCGGGTGACTACTCCATGTGACTACCCGGACGGATGCTGAACGTGGTGATACCTTGCTAGCAGTGCTATGCCTTTCTTCTCCTGCCATCTTCTGCCTTCCTTGGACTTACCTGGACTGTGCTTACCGGACATTATAGACAATACACAAAGGATTAACTGGAGCGTGCCTTACTTCATCGTTTTAGATGGACTTGTTCCAGATACCTAGGATTGTGCGTGGAATATCATTTGAAAGACAGTAAATATATTTTTTCTTCGTTCTGATTCTTCTGATATAGACAGACGAAGTTCGGTGATTTATACCTTTTTATACTGTATGTTTCATTCTTGTGTTTTCCACTGTATGTCTATCTTATATTGTGTATCCGGTAAACTTTTCATAACTCATGTATGGGTTTTTTTATTGTGTTGGCATATATTCTTATTTGCAACCTTTTGTAACAGTCATGAATTTGTCTGTGTCGGTTGGACCCGCCTAAAAGAAAAAGGATAGGGGGCATTGTGGTGAGTTAGGTTTGTCCGCTCGCTGCAGTGCTACCCGGGCATGTTCTAAACATGATCCGGGTATCAGCTGACACAGCCGGGTAATAGCCGGACTTGTCCGGAAGGTATTGGATCAGTGTATTTATATAACAGGTGGCGCTGTGTGCCTGTGAGGCTCTTGTTTATGGTATTTTACAGTATTGGTCTCATTTGTTTGCACTTGTTCTTATGTTTAAACACCCAGTAGAATCGGGTTGTTTCTTATTTAAAGGGTTATTCTGCTATTGTATATACGCAACTCTATACTGCGTTATTAGAGTGCCCTGGACTTGTGTGATTATAATTGGTAATAAACAGGAGACTGCTAGCAAGGACTATTAGATCTGGGTTTAGTGTTGTTACTCGAACTGCGATCACGAACCGGCCGGGTAATTCACTACAATTGTATATTTTCTGAAAATCTGACCCCAATGTAAGTCCTACTAGTTTAGCAAATCTATGAGCGCAGTCGCTGGACTGATATTTCTCGGCCGAGGCCGTAGTGATTCTAATGTGTGACGTGTTACGGGAAGGAGTCCCAAGACACAAAAAATGGATTTTGAGATATCATCATATTTGAAAAGATGAGATCAAGCGGATTCTAATGATGGTAAACACTAGGGCGTTTAATAAGTATTTTTATATTTTTAATTTGATATTTTTATTTTTGAAAATTTCTTTTTGATATATTTCTGGGTGGACTATTATAAGCAAAGTGCTAAATATACCCAATAGAGTCACCTTAGAGTGCAAGGATACATTTCATACACAGTCGTGAAAACGGGAAGATGAAGACGACTTTACACGGTACATACCCCAAAGATTAGAATATTCCAACAAAGATCTTGTGAATAAAAGACATGAGAAAATTTTGCAGACATTCAGCATTGACTATACGTGTAAAGTTAACTTCTCTTTGATTCTCGACAATAGTTCGAGTACCATTGGGCAGGAATAAAAAAAGTGAACAACTGTATCGACTTCATTGCAATAAGAACATTGATTTGATTTTTAAATATGTTTATTCGGGAACAACAAAATACATTTCAGCGACGAGCGTTGATATTCTCAGTGTTGCCTGATAGCTTAAGGCAAAAGAAGCATTAGATTACACTAAATTTTATGCAGGTGTCATAGCATGATTATTTTGATAATAAAAAGAATTAATATTATGTAGTACTTGATCCGAATGATCTGAATGAGGTCGGTTCAGTTAGCCGAGTGGGCCGGATCCACTCGGACGGTTGTGTACTTATCAATAGGTGTCGCTTGTGTGTGTTGGTGTGCATTTTTATCATTTTCATTCTATATGACAGTGTGTCCTGTGTTTGTGTATTTGACTACCATTTGCCTTATTGTATTATTATTATGAGTTGCCATTGAGTCAGCCGACTAGAGGTTGGCGAATGTATCTGAGAATACATGGTCATCCCTGAGCTTGTGGGGCAATAAACTCAGCAGCTGGCAAGGACCGACAGTTCCTGTGTTTGTGTTGTTTGATTAGAATAGTTCATAGTCGCTTAAGCTTCCATCGGACATTACAATTTGGTGCCGTGACCAGTTGGTTTTTGGCCCGGTTGTTGAGTAAGATCTGCATGGTCCCATTTCGGTAGCCCCTAACAGGGATTTCCAGTGGAGACCATGGGAGATAGGACTCGGATTACTAATCCGGGTGCTCAGAATGATAGGAAGAGACCAGAGGTTAACGTAAGTTATACTCTCTTGGATTTGTCGGACGATTTTACGGGTCAAGAAGCACTGGAGCCAGTTCATTTAGAACCGACAGTGCGTGTACGAGCGGCTATTGAAGCAAGCTCGGATTCAGATAATGAGTGGCATCCCATTCATAATACAGCTGCCAGGAAGAAGGTGACAACTAGGAGACCTGCTAAGGTAGGGACTGGTTTGAACCAGAGAAATGGAGATTTGGTTGGAGGGAATGTACAGTTACCGAATATTGGATTTAATTCAGATTCGGATAATAACTCTCATGGTATTAGAACTGCACCGCAGACACCGTTCGCTCAACCTGACTTTACATCGCCTGTGGTCGAGTTGCAGTCAGAGTGGACTCAGGATAGGATGAAGAATAGACGTATGAGTTACAATCGGATGGATGCTTTGATTTGTGCTCAGCTAAACTCTATGGATCAGATGAATGAGACTGTGATTGAGTCAGCTTCTCATGGTAAATTCGCCTTGGAGCATGCTGCACGCACGCAAAAAGCGCTGGAGTTAGCCAAGGAGGAAGATACGAGGTTACGTGAAATACTAACCGACCAGAACAATAAGCTGACTAAGCTAGGGGCTCAATGTCAGGTGGAGAAGCAGGCGAAGGAAAGGTTGCAGAGAGAGTTGGATAATTTGGGCAGTGCGGAAATGGATAGACATCCTCCTAGTAGGCGTGTTCGGATGAATGAAGTAGTTGAAGAATTGGTAGATGGGGCTACCATTAGTACTCCTATGTACCCTAAACCGGTTGGTTGTTCAAATGAATCCTATCAAAGGTTAATGAATGATTTACCCGACTTCCCTCAAAGGAAAGAAAAAAAGGGGAATGATTATGATTATCAAGCAGATTATGCTGATTTTTGTTCTTCCCAAATGGAGAACCGCGCTCCTGCTGCAGCATCAGCAGTAGGAGGTATGGAAAAAAGGAAGGAAAGGCGAAGTCTGTTGGAAGCGGTTAGTGGTATAAAAGGGTATACTCCACCTGGCTTGCCGGGTAAGTCAGTTATGACAGTCGGTAAGAAGATAATAAGACGCTCTGTTGACCCGGCGGCTGGTCATGTACCTGAGCAGAGGGAGGGGACGTTTGGTAGGCCTCGTCATAATCCGGGCAAACCTATGAGACCACCAAAGCCTTTGCTTTTCCCTATATGGGATGGAAAGGAGGACTGGAGGGATTATCAGAGACGCACTGCTATGGTGGCTCGCACGATGAACTGGGATGATGATACTTATAAAATACAGCTTTTATCGGCTGTGGGTAAGCATGTGCCTCAGGCATTGTTGTTGGAGCCGGAGGAGTTTACAATGGACGAATTGTTGCAGATGATGGAGTATGACTATCAGGCTGAGAAATCTGATCGAACTAGGAAGAGGGAGTTCTTCAAATCTAAGCAGAGTTTTGGTCAGAGTCCTGCGAATTTCTGTTCCACTATCAGCTTGAGGGCTTTGCATGCTTATGGCCAGTGGGACGACACTCTACATGATATGGCGGTGAAAGTTTTCACGGATGGCTTGCTTGATAGGAAGATGGCTGAATATGTGGGGTTGCAGGAGCCGGCTAATATAGTCGAGGCTTCCAGTGCAGCAACTCGGTATAGGGATGTGGTGTGTGATTCAGATACCCAGTTGACTTCACAGGTATCGAACCTGTCGTTGGCACCAGAGAACAGGGTAGAAGGATCCACTGCAATGGCTAGTTCATCCAATGGGACGGGATTGGAAGCTGAATTGACAGCTGAGTTTGATGCCTTTAGAGTTTGGAAGGCCAGATCGCCAGCTAATGATGTACCGAAGCCGGTGGAGCAAAAGCCGGCTGGAAACAGTCGTCCTCCTGACCGGGGCTATCAGAGAAGGCCGGGGAGAGGACCTGGCAGCTGTTTCCATTGTGGTTTGGAAGGACATCGGTTTGCTGATTGTGAGAAGAGGAAGAAGCATATAGCGATACTGGATGACCTCCTGGCTAAATCGGCAGCTACTAGAAGCGAATTACACCAGTTGTCAAATCAGGTCGGATCCTCATAAGCGACGAGGTGGGGATCGAGACGGCTGTGGCACACGTCGCATACGCTCAAGTTGCAGAGGTTAAACTAGCCGAGTCGGATGTGTATTCGCACTCTCATCTGCCCGGGGACGCCCATGAGAACGGATTTGAGAGATCTGGGGGCGAGGAGCATTTGCAGACTCGAGCTGGGCATGTTGCATGTTTTGTACATAAGGTGGAGATGGGAAGGCCTGAATATGCATGCTCACCAATGCAGATGTTGAAAGTAGAATGGGAAGGAGCTGCTTGGCAAGTGAGTAGGGTGATGACATGTGACCTCTGGGATTTTGAGATTCAGGTATCTAATGAGAATTGCCTTTTCGTTGCAGAGAGAATGTATGCGGATGTAACTATTGTTAATCTGACTGGTCAGTTCTTGATTGATTGGGGCGCTCAGTGTACACTGGTGAAGAAAGCTGTGTATGATGAATTGTCTATTCGGCCGTTGCTAATGCCATGTAAGGTAACGTGCTTTGCAGGAACTGGTCATAATTTGGTTACATATGGATGTGCCCGACTAGCCCTTGGTATTGGAAATGCTTGGTATGTTCTCAATTGTCTGGTTGTAGGTGGATTAGTAGGTCGGGAGGCTGGTATACTAGGAATGGATTTTATATATGTTCACAAATGTAATTCCGATTGGTCTGGCAAATTCACCCTTGAGGCCGGTGAACGTTCTATCATGTGCCGAACTTTGCAAAGCGGGGCTATAGTGAAACACAACATGGAGAATATTCTTGTTGATGCTTTCTCCACTATATGTAGTGGTATAGGCCTGGTAACGGAGAGCGAGGATTTATTCTTTGAGTCGGATGAGTTGGAATGGGGAGATGCGTTTGCGGGAAGTTTGTTGGTTGCTGGCGACCGATATGGTTCTACGCTATCGGTGCATAATCCTACTGGTAATCCCGTTATGATTAATCTGCAATCAGTGAGAGTGCAGGAAATGGAAGAACCTAGTTCACCCATGGTAGATATTGAATTATTGGAGCCGGAGATTATGGTGCCTCCGGAAGATGAGTGTCCATTAAAGAAGCTTGTAAGATGTTCGGATCTGACCAGGGCGGAGGATCAGGTTCGATTGTTGAACTTGCTGCAGGAGTATAAAGATTGTTTCAGATTACCTGGTGATGTCCTGGGCCATACTAATATGGTTAAACATACTATAGACACAGGTGACGCGGTTCCTGTTAAATGTACGTATCGTCGATTGCCCTTGGCTCGCCGCGAGGCTGCTGAAAAGCAGATTCGTGACATGTTGGAGAAGGGGGTGATTGAGCCGAGTAACAGCCCTTGGGGATCAGCTGTGGTTATCGTGAAAAAGAGTGATGGATCTGATCGTTTTTGTATTGATTTCAGGCCTGTGAATGCCTTGACCAAGAAGGATTCTTTTCCATTGCCAAGGATTGATGAAAGCATTGAGGCTTTAGGTGGGAACTTATGGTTTATTACCCTGGATCTGGAAAGTGGGTATTGGCAAATTGCAATGGATCCTGTTAGTAAGGAGAAAACTGCTTTTGTCTCGACTATGGGCCTCTACCAGTTCCGGGTGATGCCATTCGGCTTATGTAATGCTCCGGCCACCTTTGAACGAATGATGGAGCAGATGTTGTCCGGATTGCGTTGGAAGTGCTGTCTGGTGTATTTGGACGATGTGATCATTTTTGGATCTACATTCGAACAAGCTTTAGGAAATGCTGAGAAAGTGTTGAGGAGATTGAGAACATATGGGTTGAAACTTAAACCAAAGAAGTGTGAGTTCTTCAAGCTTAGTGTCCGCTATTTGGGTCGGATAGTTTCTCAGAATGGCATCCGAGCGGATCCGAATAAGATTGAAAAAGTGCATAATTGGCCTGTACCGACTACCGTGAAGCAGGTACGCCAATTCTTGGGTTTCGCTTCATATTATAGGGATTTCATGCCTGACTTTGCTAAAATTGCAGCACCCATTCAAGCATTGGTGGTGGGGTCGGAGCAGAAAAACCGTTCAGTCTCGTTTGATTCACGATGTATGCAGGCTTTTTCAGATCTGAAGCACCTGCTGACTTCGGCACCATTGTTGGGTTATCCCCAACCGAAGGGACAGATGATTCTGGATACTGATGCTAGTGGCTTTGGAATGTCCGGAGTACTATCTCAGATTCAGAATGATAGAGAAGTGGTGCTAAGCTATGCTAGTAATAGTCTGAGTAAGGCTCAGAGGAATTACTGTGCCACGAAGAGAGAATTATTGGCTGTACTGACTTATCTTTCTAAGTTCCAGCACTATATTATTGGTCAGCCGGATTTTATTCTTCGGACCGATCATGCTTCTTTGAGGTGGTTGATGAATTTTAAAGATCCTTCCGGAATGTTGGCACGGTGGTTGACCACTTTGCAACATTATGGATTGACTGAGTCGCAGATTTTACATCAGCCTGGACGTAGGCATGTGAATGCTGATGCTCTTTCTCGGCTGCCTGTTAAGAGATGTCCAAGGGAAGATTGTGCGGACTGCGGTGCACATGAAGCGGTGATAGCTACCATGACTATGGAATATCATATTTTCTCTTCCTTAGCGGGTGATCGGTTGAAGATAGCTCAAGAGGATGATGAGGTTATCCGACGTGTAAAGGATGTGGTTCTAGAGATTACTCCTAAGCCGGAGGGGAAAGCTTTGCTGGCTGAAGGAGATGAATTCTGTTACTACATAAGGAAATTAGATGATTTGCAAGTTGTAGATGACTTGTTATGTGTTAGATGGGAAAGTGATAATGGTGTGATTTATACCCGCGTGGCCGTCCCCATGTCTTTACGCAGGGAGTTGTTTCGAACTTTGCATGGGAATAAGCTCGCAGTACACTTCGGTGAGTTCAAGACTTATCAGGCCGCAAGGCAGAGATTCATCTGGCCTTGGATGAAGAATGATATCGCTGATTGGGTTAGAGGCTGTGAGATATGTGCTTCTTGTAAAAGTCGGGGTGGAAAGGGCATAGCTCCTTTGAGAAAAGAGCTTCAGGGAGTGCGGTGGAGCCGAATTGCATTAGATATCATCGGACCCTTTAGGAGAACACCACGAGGAAATGTCTGTGTCATGGTGGTGACTGATTATTTTTCTAAGTGGGCCGAAGCTTACCCATTGCCAGATCATACAGCTGCTACCTGTGCTATGGCTCTATTCACTGAATGGATCCTCAGGTATGGTCCTCCTGTCTCGCTACAGACAGATGGGGCGCCTGAATTCAGATCGATGTTATTGAAAGAATTGCTGGGATTGCTAGATATTGAGAAGCTAATGACCTTACCCTACAGGCCTCAGGCGAATGGTCAGGTAGAACGTTGGAATAGGGTCTTAGTTGAACAGTTATCCTGTCTAACTCAGTATGATGATGTCAATTGGGATTTATTGGTGCCATGTATTGCACATGCCTATAGGGGAGCTGTACATAAGAGTACTCAATGTACGCCGAATTTGGTAGTGTTCGGTACGGAACTGACTGTTCCTGCTGACATTATCTATGGTACAATAACGGGGGATGTTGATTTTCCTTGTCATACTGTGTTTGTTGAGGAGATTAGATCCCTGTTATGTAAGGGCCATCGATTTGTAAGGGAGCAACTGGGACATTCGGCTGTGTATCAGAAACGCTACTTCGATCGACGTGCTCGTCCGAAAGTCTTTCAAAAGGGTGATATTGTTTGGAGATATGCCACTCCATTGGCTCAGAAGAAATATGGTCCCAAATGGGATGGGCCTTTTGAAGTCGTGAGGCGTGTGCATGGTTCTACATATGAACTGAAAACAACTGAGGGAGTTCTCAGATGGAATGGCGACTTGCTAAAGCTTGCCTTTGATGTTGATGGTAAACCTGTTCAGTTGGAAAATCTCCATAGGGCCCCGGAGTATCAGAAACAGCAAAGGGTTGGGAAGGATTTGCTTAGAATTACCCCGGTTGGTAAGATCATACCTGGCAGGGATGCGCCTAAGCCTTTACCGACGGAGCCGATAGTAACTCATGTGAAGAAGCGCGGCCGCCCGGCCAAGAAACTTGTCTCGGTAGCCAGTCAACCGCCCGGCCGGCCAGAGGCAAGTTCGTCGGGTGTGGAGCCGACGGCGGAAGCTGAGAGTTCAGATGAATCAGTTGTGGAGGAAGAAAAGGACCCGTTACCCCTAGACAAAACCATGAATGATTATTTATCATCAGGTTGCTTAGAAGGAAGGCCTACACGCCTTAGGCAGGTTCCAGATAGGTATGGATATGGGTAATGTTCTCTCGAGCAATAGTTATATAGGAGATGTTAAAATCACACAACGAGAAGTACAAGTTGAATCATATTATACATACATGGTATTCTGTGTAATATTGGTTTGAGGAGTAGAGGTGACTATACGTGGAGATGGTGGAAAAGTTATACTTTTGGGAATTGACTGACTGGCAGGGCATGTTGCCTCTCATTGTCCTGACACCTACTGGGATAGGTGATTGGGTTATTAATACACCCCACGGAAAGTAGGGAGAAGCTGCTTGGTTTTATTTTCATTTGTTAAACTGGATACTAGATTTATTGCATTGGCTATTATCGGAGTCAGTTGATTCAGTTGTACAGTGCAGGGGAATGTGGCGATCCATGCCTTACTGCTGTGAAACTGGGTCAGGGGTTTTCAGCCGTGAAGGGCTCGGCAACAGGTATCTGTGTCTATTTTTAGTTGGAGTGGTGGTCTGTGATTGGCTGAGGCCGTAGTGGCAACGGGGTCACGAGATTCGGGGAGAGCGTGATACTGCAGTAAGTGCTCTAGGAGTGAACACGGCGGACGTGTCCCTCCTTGCTCTGAGTTTGTGTGGCCTTGTAAGTTGATGAAAGTTGACTAAAAGACAACCATTTGACTTGTTGATTGGCTTGGGATACGGTTGAAGAGAGAGACAGCTAACTTTAAATAGCGGTTGAAGTTGTGCTATGTCCGGAGTGGAGGGTGATACACCCATGGAGGTGACGGTGGAGAAGGAGGATAAGATGGCTGCCACTGGGTCAGTCAACAAGGGGGGTAGAGAAACTGAGTCTGGGGAAGGCGTACCCGGGCTTAAGGTTAATCCCGCAGCGGCTAGTTGGGCTGCTCAAGTTGAGGATGACTTGGAGGAAGAAAAGGTGGTTATGGAGATAGCTTCTAATGCTGTTAAAACTAAAAAGTCTGTCGGAGGTTCGAAGAAAGGTGTTCAGAAAAAGGAAACTCGGCTTCAAGAGAAGCAGAGGTTGGATGAGTTGACTGCTGAGGATAAGCCGGGTCAGCCGACCCAGCCGACTCAGACGGATGATCAGAATAAGGGAGAGATGAAGGAGGTTAAACCCTCTGCTAATAAGGGCGCTACTGGGTCGAGGGATAGTAGTCGTTCTACGAGGTCAAGGAAAGCTGCAAGCAAGTCAGCTGACGGTACTGAGGCATCGGATGAGGGTGATACCGATTTTGTGAAGCCTTCATCACGTAGGAGGGGTAGGCAAGCGAAGCGGGCCACCAATAATACTTCGGGTAATCGCTCCGATAGTGCTTCAAGTTCTGATGACAGGAAGGGACTGTCAGGTTTGAATACGGTGGCTGACGTGCGCCGGGCCCATACAGTTAGCATGTGGAGAGATAGGAAAAAGCCAAAAGATGATCCTATGCTCCCAATTCGCCATCAAGCAAGGTGGTGGAAGAAAGATCAGGTCGCTGCTATAGAGCTGAGTGCCACTAATATGTGTGGTATTCGGCCGAGTAAGTCTGACAAGGTGAAAATCGCACCTGAGTCGGATGATGAAGACGAGGTGTTAGGAGAAGATTGGGTGAGTCCTCCGATTATGCCCAGGTATGAGGCTGAATTTAAGTATTTAAGGGAGAGAACTGGTCGACAACAACCTGGTTATGAGTCGATTATTGACTTGGTCAGACCAAAATTGGAAGGAGTGATGTTATTATGGAAACCTGGCTATAGGTGCCCTTTTACTTATTGCAGGGTTCAGGAGGATTGTATAAACCCGAGAGGAATTAGGGTCTTCAGGACTCGGGAGAGATTTTTTCGCCATCTGTGCGAGGAACATTGTCCAGCTGCTCATGTGTATACGTGCCCACATGCTATTTCATGTCTGGTCAAGCTGGATAGGAGGTCTGATTTGTTGCGCCATATGATGAAATGCCATAGGGATATCAAGAAGGATGCTCTGGACTTGGCATGTGGATACAGGGTTATTCAGAAGGAGGTTCCCAATTTTGGATGTGTCAAATTCTGTAAAATGGGGAAGTTTGATGTCGACAGGATAGAAACAATTGGATTGAATAGAGCTAGAGCTGAAGAAAGGGCGTTTGTAGAGCCGGCTAAGTTTGTACCCGCTCCTGCGCCGAAGACAAGTGCCTGGGGTAAGCTACCGGTCTTGGAGCCGGCTGAAGTGACTGAGAAGAATATGAATGTGGATAACTATGCTGGAACTGGAGGTAAACCGAAAAGAACTGCTTCAGCCACAGTAACTAGAGCTTCATTGGAGACAGGTACGGATGAGGCTGGTTCAGCTAGTACTGTGGATGGTGGAACTGAGTGTAGGGTGGGAAATGCATCTCTGGATGCGACTACACTGCCTTATTTAGCTAACGAGGCTACAATGACTCGTTCGGCTGAGGCGGTTGCTCAGGCTCTGGAAGATGGTGCGGAGAGTATTTCTATGGTTGTGGAGCAATCTTTGGTGAATATTCGGCAGTCAGTGAGTGTCTGTTTAGGGCCTCTAGCTGATTTGGCTGAAGTTAGGGCTGCTGCCCGGGAGATTCCTGAGCTACGTTCGAAGGTGGAGGATTTGGAGAGACAACTGACTTATTATAAGGAGGAAGATAGACGGTCAAGGGAAACTATTATGGAGTTGCAGTGTAAACTTTCCCGCTATGAACGAGGGGAAGGGCCTCCTGAGAAAAGGAAAAAGACTGAGAAGGAGCAATCGGTTACGTCTAAGGATGAGATTGTCACTAGAAGTGATCTAAGGGGTATTATGGCAGACTTGTTTCAGGAACATTCGGCTGCCTTGTCTAAGCAATCGTCCAAGCAGTCTTTTGTAAGCTCTACACCCCCGCCTCCGGGTCCGTCCAGGTATGTTTCACCTGTGCATGCTGCTTGGCCGATGGTTAATCCGGATTTGAGTATGATGACGCCTATGTCAGGTTATGGAGTACCACATTTTGGGTTGCAGGGATTTACCCCATTGCCTTCTTACCAGACGGCAGTGGATAGGAATCGGATAGGAAATGTTGGAGTAGGAAATGTAGGGGAGAACCCTGCCACTACGGCGGGTCAGCCTGCTGTACTGACTCCGACTTCGGTTGAGACTAGGGGAAACCCTAGGGACACGAGTTCTATGTCAGTTGGTCGTAGTAGTGCGGTGGGGAAAACCCCGGTTCCTGAATCTGGGTCAAAGGTGATTCGGTCTCCACCAGGTTTCCGACCGGACCCCTTGTTTGCGCCTTTGCCCGATGATACGCAATCGGTTGATGTGCCTGGGAATCTTGGGAACCTTGGTCAAGTGGCCCCGCCGGGATTTACCTCAGTAATTCCGGTAGGAGGAGTATTTTTCAGTTCTCCTGTCAGGAGAATGGGTTCCGCTGCTGCTGCCTTGGTTAGGAGTGCTTTCGCTCCGTCCATGGAAGTGGATGATAGCGAGACTGTGGTTATTAATCCTTCTGGGGCTGGAACCACTTTGGAGAAATCAGCTGATCCCCTGATTGATCTAAATAGTGTGTACAGTGGGGATACTTCTGTCGCTACGAAAGACTCAGACACTGGTTGGGAAGCTGAGGTATCTAGGACGGAGAATTTGGAAGATTTTGATGAGGATGAAGTGCTGAAATCAGATGAGGAGGGAGCTTCTCAGCAGGAGGATAATTATCAGCAGTTTGTTTGAAGGTATTACCATAAGGTCGGTTTGAAAATTGGTGGTTTGATTCGTTAAGATGTGAAGGACGTTTTGCAGTCGGGTCGGATGCAGTACTACTGGAGGAGTGAAGATCGCTCGTGAAGATGTCGCTGCTGTTGAAGTTGTTACTTGGACCTTACGTCGGACTGGTGCCTGTGATTTTTCATCTATAATCGCTGCTGAGCAGAGTGAAAGACTTACTATAGGACTACACTGTGAAACAAACAACAATTGGACACTATTACCTGGATGTTACCTTATATCAGAGACAGTTACAATGAAGAAACGGGTATTTCATCAAGGATGTTATCGGAACTTTTATTCGTCACACAAGGAATGGACATTTGGTTTTAAGAGACCTCTATAATCGTATGTGTTTTGTACTTTTATACCATTCTTCTTTCTACTGGTTGCAAACAAGTTACGCCAGTAAGTATATTGTATTTGACGATGTTCGGTATGGATTCCTTATACTTGTGTATTGTGTGTCTGATGTTGTTGTTTGAAATTGTACACCTTATATTACATTCCATGATTTTTGCCTGTATAACAACCTTTTGTGTATTAGCCACTTTTTGCATGTATTGGTGTCTAAATCGGTTGTTCCCTCCTTTTAGAAGAAAGGGAGGGGCATTGTAGTACTTGATCCGAATGATCTGAATGAGGTCGGTTCAGTTAGCCGAGTGGGCCGGATCCACTCGGACGGTTGTGTACTTATCAATAGGTGTCGCTTGTGTGTGTTGGTGTGCATTTTTATCATTTTCATTCTATATGACAGTGTGTCCTGTGTTTGTGTATTTGACTACCATTTGCCTTATTGTATTATTATTATGAGTTGCCATTGAGTCAGCCGACTAGAGGTTGGCGAATGTATCTGAGAATACATGGTCATCCCTGAGCTTGTGGGGCAATAAACTCAGCAGCTGGCAAGGACCGACAGTTCCTGTGTTTGTGTTGTTTGATTAGAATAGTTCATAGTCGCTTAAGCTTCCATCGGACATTACAATTACACAATAATAATACAGATTTTCTGTGTATATAGATCCTTTTATCATAGCGATCAAGAAGGCATCTGCTTTTGGATAGGCCTGAGCATACTATGAGGATTCATAATAAGTTTAAAAACATATCTAAAAACAATAATAGAATAATTCGCGTCGTGTTCTTACATACATACCGACAGACATAATTATGTCTGAGTTTTTAACATGAATCTGTTTTAGATATGCATTACAAGTGATGGCTCTATGAAATATTTTGAATTGCAACGACTGTAACCTCACATCAAAGGACCATTGAGGGTATACATGTATAGGTTATTGCGTATGTTAAGATCTCCTTCTGTTCCTTTCAGTGTATTATTTATCTTTCCGGACATTTCTTGAAGCAGGAATGAAGGGCCTTTGTATTGTGTTAATCGCCCTGAGATATGGAGGAATTGTTGATATGAATGAAGTCTGTTATATAAAGAAAAAGGACATCAGAAAAATATCAATTTTGCGGCTTAATTGGCCTAAAAAAGACATCTTGTGAATTAATCACCTTGAAAAATATTGTAAAATCCTTATACAAACTTAGAGGATTTCTTTGTATGTGTCTCATTCAGACATACATCTGCCACGCCCCCTACCGACTCAGATCGAGGCTAACCTGAATTCTTCAATATCATTGTTGCGACCTGTGACTCATTTCTCCGCAACACATCACATGTATGTGTATACATTTTTGAAATATACCCAACTAGGGAATTGTCCCCAACTTTGTCCTTGATTTTTTTTAAAGAAATTTTATTGCACGATCAAGGGGCGACTTTGCTGTATTAGTTAAAAGCTAAACTGTCCAAATATAGGACTAAATGTCCAGAACAGCGGATGTCGTACGGCTGGTGTGTCCCTCGGGAAGTATAGACTAAGGCAGACTAATGTGCTTTATGTCCCTGGAGAGGTCACGTGACCATTAACAGGTTCCTTGCATTAGTGGCAATAGGGGTGTGTTCCCATGTATCCGTAGTGCGTGATGCGCACTGCATGGTGCGTACTGCGTGATGCGTATTCTCTGTTTCCATGTGTCCGTGAAAATCTTGTAACGCTGCATACAAAGTAACTACAATTCTTGATCGCGTCACTGTGATGACGTCATCAAGAGCCATGCAAGTATATGATAGAAAATGAGGCAACATGAAAGACAACTTCAACTCAAATATGCAGGAGGGTGCCGACGGCCAGGTTTGACCGCCCATTTATTAAAGAAAAGAAAAAATTCAGAGTTCAGTTCAGTCTGTGTGTCTGAGTGCTGCCTAGTCGGTGGCTGGCGAACGAGTGGTGACTGTGGTGGTCACTGAGGTGGTCACTGAGGTGGGCCCAAAATAGCACTAGACCCACTGCTCCGCACTCCCTGTCATTTAGACATATAGATGTATATATGCAGGTGCGATATATACAAACGATATGATAGAAAATGAGGCAACATGAAAGACAACTTCAACTCAAATATGCAGGAGGGTGCCGACGGCCAGGTTTGACCGCCCAAACACCCAATTCATAATCCTCATTTTTGGAACTTGAAAGCAGATAGCCCAGCGGAGATGGATTTTTCAATAAGATGCTTGCATTCATCTGTAGATACAAGATAGAGGAGGACGGCCAGGCTCCTCCAATCGCCCGCCAGACGAATGTCTTCGAGCGGAACGCCCAGGGAATGAAGATATGTGGCGCCAGCCCTGCGAAGTGAATGAAGGCCAAAGTCCGAAGGGGGTAAGCCTATCAGGGCTACAGCCTTTTTCAGGAATTGAAGCACATCCTTGTATAAGACAGGCCGCATGGAGCCACGATCATTAATGAAGAATAGAGGACTGTTGCCAGGTGCAGGGAAGCAATGGAAGTGATTAATAAGGGCAGTGTATATGCAGAAGGCCCCCTGACCCACGGGGTAAATGGGAATGGAGAGGATCTGTTCACTGCACTGGATAGTCTTTGCACTAGAAGGTATCCATCCTTAAACACAACATCATTTCTGAGAACACAGTGACCCAGGTTTTTCGGGGAAGTGGGCAGAACATTGCTCTTGCGGAGAAGGGTTCTGAAGCAGAAGACAATTGGCCACCATAGACACAGGTTGAAGGCAGACTTGGGCAAGCTGTTGAACATCATTAGTAGGTTGGCAGGAGTTAACACAGACTTTGGAGTAAGTGGATTCAGGCAAAGAGACATTCAACCAGCGTGTATGAGCAGGGTCGAGTAAGGCTAGGCCGGATGGTAGCAGGTCATTATTGAAGAACCCGGCGAGCCAATCGGACCCGGAGTGAAGTCCAAAACCAGAAGCACTAGCATCCGTATAGATGGTGGGTCCCAAGTCCGAGAGCATGATGAGGCGCTTGCCATTAAAGCTGGTTGAAAAGGAGATCCACCAACTCACATCCAGACGAAATTCATTAGTCAGGCTAATCGTACCACGATCTGGAGCCCTCTTGAGCAAGTCCAGGAGGCGACGAGTAAAGGTTCTCCCACCCCTCACGACCCTGGCACAATGACACAATATGCCCGCCAGGCGTTGCAGCTGCTTCTTGGTAGCGCGACGACGTGAGGTGAAGAAGGAGAGCTCTGAGCTAAGCTTGACTAAGTGCTTATCGGGCAGGGAGATTTCCATTCTCACTGAGTCGAAGAGCAAGCCCAGAAAAACACACTGCTGAGATGGGGCAGTTGTTTTCTCCCAGGCCACATAGAAGCCAAGGTTAATCAGTATACGAAGGAGGACACGTTGGGCGAAGAGGCATTCATGGAGGGAGTCAGCAACGAGGAAAAAATCGTCGATGTAGTTGATAAATCTTACCAAGCCCCTCCTTATCAGGCAACGAGATATGAAATTGGAAAGTTGAGTAAAAATAAAGGGGGCACATTTAATGCCGAAGCATAACCGTGTGTCCACAAAGAACTTCTCTCCGTCACCAAAGTCCCAGCGAATGCCCTGAAAGTCTCGATCGCTTTCATGGATACTGATGGTCCTGTAGGCAGCTGAAATATCCACCGATGACATGTAACATTGCTCAGTGATCATAGCAGAAGCAATGTCTGAGGAGCGATAGCAGAAAGACTCGCAGGTGGAGAACATATGGTTGTTGATGGACTGACCAAGGGGGCGTTTACAGTCAGTTATAGGACGAAACTTGTTACCCGGTTTAGGGACCGCCCCAATGGAATGCACGCAAGAAGGCTTGACAGTAGATGGAATAAACTTCGAGTCGTTGAGCTCATTCTGAAGTAAATTGGAGATAAAGGCGTAGGCTTCAGGTGCAGTAGCAGTGGCGTAGTTGCGCCTATCATATGTAGAAGAAAAGGAATCATCCACGATTTTAAACCCATACACAACACCGTTCCACAGGTAGTCGGCGAGAGGACGGTCAGTCTCAAATGACAGTTCATAATTCCATGCAGCTGGCCTAAGCTGGGAAGGGAGACCGCCGATAAAATGGGTTTGGTAAGGCGTGTGATTGAAACACAACAGGTCATCAACAAAAACACAGTCAACATACTCAGAGTACGAATTGTAGTAATCTAGCCAAAACTTCTGGTCTTTGACCACTATCGGCTGACAGTCTCGAGCTAAATCGGGTATAAGGGGAAACACGGGCGAAACATCGAGCTCCGGAGGCACAAACAACTCCCCAGGTGACACACACAATTTAGTCAAGTCCAGCGAAGTAGGCATATAACACTTGAAAGGAGACGAAAACAAAACACAACTAGTCTCCACAGGTATAGGGGGAGTGAAGCCCAAGTAATCAAGGCCCAACGGGGCTTGAGTAGGTTCCAGAGGGATGATAGGCGGAGAACAAGTAATGTCGATAGGGTGAAGAACAGGCGAATCTAAACAAACAACGCCATCTTGGTAACAGGTCTCGTACAAGTTCTCGCCGCCCGCTGACCTCTCGTAACAGTTCTTGGGATGACGTCACTGGGGAAGCCCACGGCCCTTAGTGGGACATCCCAGCGCCTTATGGTCTCCCCCACATATACGACAGACATGATCCTTGGGACATTCATTCCTGGAGCAAGATTTGTAGTTGTAGTGGTAACAATTAGAGGTAGGATATCCGTCCGGAATAGAGGACTGATTCCTGGAACGATTCTTGCCTTTGTTCTGATCAGCAGGCTTGTTCTGAGCACGGGCAGTCATGTTGGCGGCATGGAACTGGTCAGCTGCCAGCATTGGGTCGTAAACAAAGGCCGGTGATTCCCCCAACACAACTTTGTCGACTACCGATCGGTCATACTCTACGTAGGCGGAGTCAACATATGCTTCCTTTTGACCATGCTTTGTCACGAACTGAAGATGATCCAAGTAACTCATGGCCCGATCATCCTTCTCTAGTAACAGACCTTTCAACACCCGGACCATGCCATACACAAGGTTACGATAACTCAATTTCTTAGGGTCAAGGTTGCGAAGCTGGATTGAATTATCACGATACTGCACAAAAAATTCAGGTCTCAAAAGAATACCTTTGGATCTCTTTTGGCTGTCCGGGTCTATCGTTGTGGCGAAGTCACGTAAGGCGTTGGTCAGCGTACCAGTCACAAGCGAAGCAGGCGAAGCACCACTATCACGGCCCATAGCAGAGTTATTATCAGTGTTAAGTATAGCCCAAGTAGGAATAGATGACTGTTGCCCCATAGCAGAACCAGAAGGAGTAGAACTAGTAGCAGAACTAGTAGCACAACTAGTAGTAGAACTAGCAGTTGAACTAGTGGCAGTGGAAGAGACCTGGGCCGCAGTCACAGTCACCATCACTGGCTTGCTGCTGACAGGAGTGGCTTGACTGGTGTTGGACACCGGCGGGACCACACCCTTAGCTTGAGAGGCGGTATCAATTTTAGCAATAAGGGCAAAATGTTTCACAGATAAAGAATCAAACCTCGCTAACACAGTATCCATGTCCTGGCGTTGTTTGGCATTCAAATCCATGAGCTGTTGCATTTCAGGAGACACAACGGTTACAGGCTGAGCACCACTAGCCGAATCCAACAACGAATGCTTAGTCAGTTCTTCAAGCTTGTCCAGCTTGTCCGTGTCCAGATAAAGTAGCCATTGATCACCGGTGCCACCAGCCGCTTTGGCTTTGGCCACTGCGTCGTCCTTATACTTGCACGACTTCTGACCAGGCCTCTGGTGCAAATACCCGCACGCCACACATTTTTCTAGAGCCATAATAACTTCGAGAAAAATTACAAGACAGCAAGAAGAAAAAATTCAGAGTTCAGTTCAGTCTGTGTGTCTGAGTGCTGCCTAGTCGGTGGCTGGCAAACGAGTGGTGACATGGGTTGAGGAATTCATATTTGATATCAGTTTGATGATTTGACCTCGCGTTGACCTTCAAATCCAAGATGGCTGACAATTTTCAGCTCACAAGGGTCAAATTTTCAAAATCATAATAGAACCTTCCTAA
The DNA here is from genome assembly GCA_942159475.1 of Sthenelais limicola. Classification (NCBI taxonomy): domain Eukaryota; kingdom Metazoa; phylum Annelida; class Polychaeta; order Phyllodocida; family Sigalionidae; genus Sthenelais; species Sthenelais limicola. The sequence continues at coordinate 15,895,239 of OW804101.1, forward strand.
TAGGCTCTTATGAAAGCTCTTATCATGCTAAATTGACTTATGGAAAGTGAAACTACAATATAGGACAACCATTTTTAGCACTGCGAATAGGAAACTCACCCTAAAAGCAAAATAGAACAAACCCCTTTTCAGATTAATGACCTTTCAGGTTTTGTTCAGGAGAAATTAGAATTGGGACAAATCACAAAAGACAGTTTCTGAACTGTTTTGGGTATTATTAATATCCATTATTATTATACTAAGAGGCCCAGAAAATCTAGGTCAGGAAACATGCTCAAAATCACAATGAAATACAAAATGGCTGCCACTAAAACTTTGGAACACCATAACTCAGGGTATAATCAAGATTTATTCAAGTGAATACACTTTTTCTATGTTTTTAGACATGGGGAATCCAGTGCAATATAAATAAAGTCAATATAATCAAAATTTAGTAAGTTAGTATTCTGATACTGAGAAATAGCAAGTAAAAACTCCCTTAAATGCATCAAGTAAACTCAAGAAACACCATAACTCAGGGTATAATCAACATATATATTCAAGTGTGAATATACTTTTTCTATGTCTTTTCGACATGGGGAATCCAGATCAATATGAATGAAGTCAATCTAATCAATATTTAGCAATTTATTTAGTTAGTATATGTGTTATGCTGAACCAACTACTTGGATGGTGAGGGAATAAAAGAAAAAAAGTCAAATTTATCCAGTAAACCCATACCCTAATACCCATACCAAAAATTGGCAGTCTTGGCTAATTATCTTATATTATTAATTTAAATTCTCATCAATTCTATTTTAATTTATAATCACATCAACTTTTACCAATTTTATACCAAAACTCAATTTATTTTACACTCCTTTTATTATACCTTTATATAAATTATATTTATAAATTAAATAAACATTTAATTTCCCAAGCTGCCTCTTCACTTATCATTCCTTCACCTTAAATGGTTCGCCAACAATGTGTATAGCATAGCTTTATGCAATGTGTTGGCATTGTTGGGAACCAATCATCACACACCACTTGCAGCGCCACCTCACAGCGTGGCGCTGTACTCCTCATTCCAAACTCACCTTCAATCACTTCACCTTTCGCCTCCGAACACATCACACAAATCGCGAAAATTGGATTTTGAGATATCATCATATTTGAAAAGATGAGACCAAGCCGATTCCAATGAATGTAAACATTAAGCACATCTAATAAGTACTTTCACTTTTTTAGTCACTGTTTTAATCTTATTTTTGAAAAAATAGTTTGCAATATTTCTAGCTGGATAATTACCAGTAAACTAGCTAAATATACTCAATAGGATGATTTAAGTAACCCACTGATATAATTAATAAACAGTCTTGAATTTTGGTATACAACCACAAGGACTAGTCACCCCAAAAATGAAAATATTCCAACAAAGAGATCTTGTAAGTAAACGCCTTTGAAAAACACCATTTTTGCGACTTGTGACTCATTTTCCTGAAACACATCATTATGCAAATTGGGTTGTGACAGCTTTATTCCCTATAGGCGCTGCAACAAATAGAGAGGAATAGAATAAAGATGTGGCCTGTTTCACTGTAAATGGACTTTGGCATGGCAATGGGACATAGCCGGTGAACAAGGGGACAGACAATTAAATCTAATGGGGCGATAATGGGAACAGAGGGAGAGCGTGAGCTCCCATTAACTGGGGAATCATTGCTGCCGACACCAATTGGAACATGAAGTAGTCGATTGTCCGCCCTGAATGCTAAAGCAGCGTTACAATCCACAAGGTACCTTTGTTATTGATAATACTAATGTTTTGTTATGGAAAGTTGTATAATTATGATGAATACATACAGCGTTAGCTTGGGGCCATGTGGGTCAGCTATGCAGAAAATGTACAATCAGCATGTCTATAGATTTAGTAAATTCTGCTAAATTAGACTGCAATTTAGTCAATACATAATATGGGCAACAGCCTTGTAGCATTGTAGAGGCAGGTTTGATTTACATTTTTTTATCATCAAAAACGCTGAACAGTTACCAAGAAAAACAAAAGAAGAAAAGGAGATATTACCAATGTTTGTCATATCATTCATTTATTTATCGATTGAGCTCGATGTAACCTGATTCAAATATTGTCCAAGTTCAGTAATACAATCATTTTTCAAAAATAAAAATAATTATGGGCAACAGCTGAAATAATGTTTACCATTTGTGATGTGTTGTGGGTAAATGAGTCACAAGTTGCAAAAATAATATTCTTTAAGTGTTTCTTTTACACGATGTCTGTATTGAAATGTTCTGATTTTAGCAGGGTTTTGCGCTTTTAGGCATACAAATCTATGTATCAAATTTCAGGATAGTGCATTAAATATATTCTTGGGTTTTTGAGTATTCTTCGTATGGAATATATTTAATTACTTTACTGTTAATTGTCCATCAAGAAATAATGAAAAGTTTCTTTTCAAAAATAGAAATATCAAACTTAAGATATAGAAATACTTATTAGATGTTATTGTTTACTATCATTGGAATCGGCTTTATCTCATCTTTCCAAATATGATGATATCTTAAAATCCATTTTTTGTGACTTGTGACTCATTTTCCTGTAACACATCACAATTTTAATGAGCAGGATTTCACCTTCTTGTATTTCTGCAAGGCTTCATAACACATTTATATTTCAGCGGCCCGCTGAAATCCTTTGCTGTGGTTGTTTCACTTATTATCGCTCACAAAAAAAATGTGGAATTGTGACTCATTTTCCTGTAACACATAACATTCATGTACCCAACTTTTAAGAGGACTTGTCAACTAAAACTTTGGGATGGGAAGTCCAGACTTCTTTATGGGAAACCAAAAAAAGAATATGGGAAATCAAAAAAAGAAGTAAATGAAACTTGACAGCTGCTGCCAATCCACGAGACAAGCCTTTTTATTCCAAACACATTCTAAGGTTTCCTCTGATAAAGTCAGACGGAGATATGCCATCATTTCCCGACATTTCCGACAGTTCCATTTGTAATGAACAACGTTATTTTATAATACTATCATTGATATATATTTCATTTCATAGCTTAATGTCTTGTTTACTGAGAATCGAAATATTCACTGGTCCTGGGTAAGACCTGAAAGTGCCTTTCTGTCTCTTTTTTTCTGTCTCTCACCCTTCTTCTCTATCTCTATTTCCTGGGTATGATCATAAACTGCCTCCCTCTCAGCTCTCCCGCCCTTGATATATCCGTCTTAAATGTGTTGATAACGGCGTAAAGCAACCAATCTCACTCACTCACTAACTCGGAATAATTCATTTTGTGGGAATCATTGGATTCCGAAGCATTGGTGCCTCCCCCTACCTCCTACCGGTGTAACTATTAACCAACTCTCCACTACCCATAATCCTACTTCCCCCTCCTTCATCTTACCAATTCAAAATCCATACATGGTAAAAATTTCTGCCAAGCAAACCTGAGAAATAAGACAAAACAACTCGACAGCCCACGCTAAAACACACAGCATGGACTAAGCAACAACCGAGTAACCAGAAAATCGCAGAGAGAGAGGTGAGAGAGGAGTTAGGATTACGCAAAGACCCGACACCGCCTGTGTAAAAGTTATAAACAACAAAAGCCGCCATTGCCGCCGGCACCTACATAGCAGGATTACGCAATGCCGCCCAAGCCACAACCTCAGTTAGAGGAGAAGGTCCTCGCCATTGAGGCATCCATAGCCGATCTGGATGCAAAGATGACCGACACAATAACACAAGCTATACAGAAGGCACTACAGGACATGAAAATATCGAAAGAGCCAGCACAGGACGAAAAAATCGAGGCATCCGGATCCCAAACCCACGGACACGATAAACCGAACCCCCTACCCGCATACACAAATTCACAACCGCCACAGCCGAGGTCAGACTACGGGGCGTATGCGCGACCCAGGGAGTTAATCAGCGACCAGATGTCCAGAATGTACATAGATACGAACATGGAGATGGGAAATCCACACTTCGCATCCACAGACGTAAAAGGTATGGCACTATATGATCCTAGAATAACCAGGAAAATAGTAAAACCTCACATATATCTAGAGAGGGAAGGTGTCATCTCCATAAGGGACAAGATGGAAGCAAAGGAGACACTCACATACAAGGAGTATATGCACGCCTACACGGCCATGCTGCTTGATGAGAGCATGATAAGGCCGGAGGACAGGCACCATATGTTAGTACACCTACACCAAGTTACCCAGGACGCCTTGCAGCGCCCATGGAAGAATATTTTAAGGTGGTCGAACAACACTTTCGACAGGATTGAGCGTGGAGACATAGAGTGGAGCAGCAATGAGCACATTCAATACGACAGAATGAGGATCGCCCTGGCCCCTATCAATATAAGTCACACCGAAACATACAGCATACCGTGCCCAGTGTTTAACCAGAAAGGGGCTTGCAAAGAAAAAGAAGGCCACTACATAGAAAATCCAACAGCGAATCACATATGTTCCTACTGCTTCACCCTCAACAACCAAAACAGACATCCGCACCCGCAGACAGAGTGCATGAAGAAACAGCGGGTGAAAACAAGCCACAGCAGGGACCAGAGTCCAGTGGGTGCACACTATATGTATCCTCCGCCCATCCTCCCCAGCCAAATCCCAGCCACACACACATCTGCTCAAACCCAGTACACGCCACGCCCACACGTGAACCAGTACGCGCCACGCCCACCACCCGCGCAGCAACACCATTACCAGCAGTATACAAAAAACTAGCGGACCCCGCGAGGAATGACTCGCGGGTCCCAGAACACTACCAGGGCACAGTGAGTATAGAAAACCAAAATGTGAATGTGTATGATGATTATAACCATGAACTTGCATATGTTTTAACAACGGACGACAACGTTGTATTGTTTGATACCACACTGTACATATACGCACGTGAGGACTTTTGTTTACATCATTCTGAACATGACCAGACAGGAACCGGAAGAACAGCCAACTTCCTGGAACCGCACCGACCAATCACAGAGCTCCATAACGAACCACGCCAGCAACAGCCAATTACAGTGACTGTCACACAGACAACAATGGCGGCCCCCACAGTAATGGCCGACATATACACAAACGAGTGAGTTCGCACACTTCACAGTGACAGCCAGCAAAATATGAGCACAAGTGATACAAATCAAAGCGGCTACAATGTACATAATGTTATCCCACACATGGATTTTACAAAGATCAGAGCAATCTGCGCCGAACAGCGCCAGAAATGGACAAACAGCGAGGTACCGACACCATACGAAATGGCCCCATACCGAGCGCTAACCTGGCCAAGCGCTAATGAGGCCGTTCTCGAAGCAGAACTGTGTCAAATATATGAAAGCGTCAGAACCACAGGTCTACCAAACATCATAGGGGCACGCATCCAAATACCAAGTAAGCTTAAAATACACACCTGGGAACATTACCTAACAAATGTCGTGAATGAAAATCAGGTCTTGGACTGCATCAAGTACGGGTTCCCCATGGGATACCTGGGGCCCGTGACCGATACCAGCGACCAGCAAAATCACCCCTCGGCTACAGAGTACCCAGAACATATTGAACAGTATTTAGAATGCGAGATACGACACGACGCAGTATACGGCCCATATAGGGATTACCCATTCAAAGAATGGATACACGTCAACCCAATGATGACGAGACAGAAAGGAAACAGTGAAGGAATTTACTAACTTTAAGATTGATAGCATACACAGGGAATCGATGCATGATCTCCCCAGAAATCCATGGCATCCTCAGATGGGACCGTCAATGGCTAGACTAGGTCCACCCCCGCCACCACCGCGCGGACCATGGCAAGCTGGGCCGCCTCGTGGATGGCAAGGCGGGCCGCCTCCACAGCATCGGGGTCCGCCAACAAAACCCCTGCCTCGTCGTAGCCGACCTGCTCCATCAAAAGGCCGTAGAGTTATAATCCTTGATAATATTGCTGAGCTCGAGGAAGATGATATAATTGACACTGTTAAAACGATCTGCAAATTACTTGACCCCAACTTTGATAACCGAGACTTAGTGGCTGTTTATAGGATTGGCCTACCCAAATTCCAAGTCACGAGGTCAGTGTTCGTAAGTGCCAACTCGGCCAAGATGATATCTGCCATTGCAGAGAATGTTCCAACCATCCGTCTATCTGACATTCGTTTTGCTGAGCTGGAAATTAACCAGCAAGGCTTGCAAGTCCCATCCCATCAATTCAATCTTCTGAAGGATTGCCACACTCTGCTGCAACTGAAGAAAATCAAGTCCGAACATAGAGGCAGCCATCTGGTAGTCTATGACCCAGATCCGCAAGCCTACACCACGCGTGACCTCAATAATCTTCCTGATGACTGTAAACCGGAGAATGCCCGTACGGTGGAAATTGATGCTGGACAGGGGCTTGGTTTCAAAAGCAACCATTGCTTCCTTTCTAACTTTTATCCAGCCGAAATAACACACGATGGCAACGTGTTTAAGTCTGTGGAACATGCTTTCCAGTGCAGCAAGGCCACGTTTCTAGGTCACCCGGAAATTTCCGATGACCTCCGACTAAGGCCGAACCCTTACGACGTAAAGAGACTGGCGCGACAAAAACTAAAATCAACTCCCGAATGGATCAAAGCAGAGGAGGGAATCCTGGAAGAATTAATTGGGAAGAAATTTGACCAAAATAAGGATTTAAGAAAGAAACTTTCTGACTTACCTTACCAGAATCTCTACGAGATGACATCCGACCGGAAGTGGGCGTCCGGCACCAACTTACCACGAATCCTTGACAGGTCGGGGCGAAGATCAACCCTAAAATCGTCGGAACTTACGGGTAAAAACATCTGTGGAGCCATTCTGAGTGAGCTAAAGAAATCCATAGGCCCCTTATAAACTATCATTGCAGTTGTAGCAGTTGACACTCCTCAATCCACCTCATAATCTTACATTGTATAGCTGCCTCCGTATTATCGCCCATAACAACATGCACTCGATCATGGTGATAGGTGATTCGAGGGCGGGCACGCTTGGCCCCTCCCTTCGTCGACTGGTAGACGACGATATGCAAGTTGTTATCTCCTCCAAGCCAGGCTCAACGATACTGCAGTCGGCCCAGTTTGCGACTGGGAAGATGCACAGGTTTGCTCCAACGCAAGTCTTCATAGTATCCGGCCTGTGTAACTTGACGATCAAGGATCGTATAACAGGAAAGGTATCGCTACGACATCCAACAGATGAAGGAATGGAACATCATCTGGTAAGGGATCTCCAAAATTCCCACGACTATATCCAAGCGCACTCGCCGAGACACACCAATGTCTCCTTCTCGCCCATCACAGGTATGAACATTGGCCAGTTTAATTCAAGAAGAGAAATACGACGAGGGACTATGAGTATTGAAGATGTACCAATAGATCCCAACCAAGGCTCATTGAACTCTCAAGTAGAACTCGCAGTGAACATTGTCAAGAACTTTAACATAAGAAATCACGAGAACACCCCCTGGACCCAAAGGCGTACCCATCGCTATCACCCTAACAGCAAAGCGTATACTCATAATTACACTACCCTCTCAGTAGACGGCTGTCATTTGACTTCCGATTTGCAGAACTACTGGGCAAAAACCATATACTGCGCCTTCACCAAAAATCTGCTACTAAATGACTAACTGACAATTTAATTCCCTGTGTAATAACAGATGTAATTGGTAATAACAATATGCTCTTGAAAACAGAAATTAATAATCAATCAATTTACTATCGCAATCTCCATGTCCAGATGTTCGGTATAATTAGTGCTCAAGAATTTGTTGCACGTTTAATAATATTCACCCCCTTCCCTCCCTCGCGCATGTTCTACAAAATACTCTATAATGTGTTCAGTGTTCTGGCGGAGATCTTCATCTAACAGAAATAGTCAGAGTCACTTGTCTTAGTGCTCTACAGATTTCCTGTTACCATGATGGTCCTCCCTCAGACACACAAACATCCCTCTATCTCACTCTCCATACACACATGGCCTTTACTAAAGAATAGAAATTACTTGGTAATATGAAGTGCATTTATCTAATTCATTGTCATTGTATGGTATATTAAATTGTCGATATTGAAAGTTGCTAGTAAATCGTCAACCACTCAACATTGAGAATTCTGTCGTCTGACCATGATATGTAATTATCGCCGGGCTAATACTCTTCCATGAATGTATAGAAGTTACCTCAGACTGTCTGATAACGTTTTATATATATTCCAGTTCTTTAACTATAACGCCTAACTCGGGTATTTGCATGGTATTTACACCATACCTACTCTATACTGTGTTAATTTATATGATAACGTCTGTATATATACCAGTTCCTTTGACTATAACACCTAACTCTGGTATTTGTATGGTATTTTCGCCTTACCTACTCTATACTGTGTTATATTTTGTTAGCCTCAGACGAGATGATATATATTTAGATATATTTAGATTGGTCCATGTTGTATGTCAGCCTCAGACGGCATCTACCATCCCTGTACTGTATTACTGATACTAGAACTGACAAGGTTGTCAATCATACCATACTCTATTCTATTGGAAACATAGTAAGACTAAGAATAACGTCGCACCATGAAAATACTGAAATACTGTTTAACAAATTGCAGCAGCTATGGAAGGCTGAGATGGGTGTACCGGAAACTAGGACCGATCTTGTACTAATCTATTACCTAGTTGCTCGACTCCTCTAATCTCACCCACTGAATTCCATCACAATGTTTATAAATTTCATGTTGGTCGCTCTGCTATAACACAATGATATATATTATAGATCGATTCTGATCCATACTCCAGTTCAAATTCTGAATTTATGCTGATACCTTTGTAAGACGAGGGGCAAATGGCCTATGGTAGACTGCTGAGTGACTACTTTAGTGCTCAAAAGGTCTGTGCTAGACCAGACAGCCCTTCTTCTCGGTACCATTACATCTCATCATTCTATCATGCATATTTTATTTTATTTTCTATTCAGTACACGGTCATACTGAGGTTATTTCGCTGTGTGATGTTGTTAACCCTTGTGCCCTCTTACTCTGAATGAACCCAGAGACGAACAACTGCTCGCTATTGTCTTCCTTCAATGATTTGCAAAGGGCAAAGGGAGTCAAGTTTGTTTCTTGGAACATCAGAAGCCTGTATCGCCATTTCAACCAGGTTGAGCTTTTAGTCTCGGATGCCAGTATTGACGTCCTAGGTTTCTGCGAAACATGGTTAAGTAATGGAACACACGACAACTCTATACGCCTTCCTGGCTATTCATTATATCGACAGGACAGGGCTGGTAGGAGAAGAGGAGGAGGTCTTTGCATGTATCTTAAGAATGATTTGACGGTTGACACCAAAAGATATGAGCACCTCAATATCTCCAACAAAGACTTTGAGGTCCAAATAGCGGTAGTAAAGAAGAGTATGAATAAAAGGTGTATCGTCCTCAACCTCTATAGGCCCCCTAGCGGATGCACTAAGCTTTTTCTAGAGAATCTGCGAGACATACTTTCAAAATTACAAACCTCTCAAGAAATATTTATGATGGGTGACTTTAACCTTGATTTTAAAACTATAGCCCATTCACAGACCCGCCTATCCTCTGAAATAAGAGGCCTCATGAATGACTACTCTCTCCATCAATTTATCAGCAAGCCCACTCGCACAACTCTAAAGTCGGAGACCATCATTGATCACTTCTATTCCTCCTCCTCTCATATCAGCCTGTCAGGTGTCATAAATGTGAATATATCTGATCATTTTCCTATTTTTCTTGTCAGGAAGAAGGCGCGAAATAAATATAATATAGATACTTTCTGGGCGCGCAATACCAAATCCCTCGACCAGAAAATACTAAACGAGATACTAAAGAACCTAGACTGGGGCCCTCTATTCTCAAGTCCTGACCCTGAATTTTGCTGGAACACACTTCTTAGCAGGATTAACTTGTACCTCAATAGAATGTGTCCCATTGAGAAGTTCAGATCTGTCAGGATTAAGCCCAAGTGGATGACTGATGATCTGGTGAAAATCATGAATGACAGGGATAAACTATTCAGAAAAGCCAAACTATCAAATGATCCAAATCTTCTACAACAAGCCAAAATTTTAAGGAATCTTGCTAATAATAAGTGTAAAACTGCCAAAGCTAACTATATCAAATTGAACTTGGAATTCCACGACAAAAACCCCCGGAAATACTGGGAATTTCTCCGACCATTAATTAACCCAGGAAAATTGAAATTGAATAATACCATACATTTAGAAGCTGAAGGACAAAAACTAGATCAGTCACAAATCCCTGCCGCTTTCAATGAGTTTTTTCTAAACGTTGGCCCCAGCCTAGCAAACAAGATCTCCCCCCCAGTGCCGCCTGTAGTCTTAGATGGGGTAGGGGCTGATGGAGATACTAATGTCTCTCCAGATAAGCCCCCCTCTTCTGAGCAATCAGCCAATAAACCCTCATTTGCTTTTTCTCAGATCACTGCTTCTGAACTGAGGAAAATCATTACCAATATTGATGCTTCAAAGAACTCTGGAATAGAGTACCTTCCGGCTAGCATCCTCAAATCTTGTCTTTTGGCGCTGACTGGCCAGATGACGCACATTGTGAACGTTTCTCTTCTGTTGGGCAAAGTACCTGATGCTTTTAAACTTGCCCGGGTGACACCATTACACAAATCTGGCAGCAAAATCGACTCTAATAACTATAGGCCGATTTCCTGCATATCCATGCCGGCGAAAATACTTGAAAAAGCTGTTCAGTTACAGCTGACAGACTATTTCGAGTCTCATAGCCTTTTCAGTAATCACCAATATGGGTTCAGAACCAATCATTCTATACAACAAGCTCAAATTGATTTTTTAAATAATATCTATACAAATCTTAATAATAAATTAATAAACAAAACAATATTTTTAGACTTCAAAAAGGCATTTGATACGGTTCACCATCCCACACTCTTAAATAAATTAGAACGCTATGGAATCACCGGCATGGAGCTCTTATGGTTTTCAAACTACCTAACAAATAGAAGGCAATATGTAACAGTTAATGGATTGAGGTCAGAGGAGGGATTAGTTACGTATGGGGTACCTCAAGGGACAATTTTAGGCCCGATTTTATTTACAATCTATATTAATGATCTCCACACCGTAATAAGAAATGCAAATATTCAACATTATGCTGATGATACGGTTATTTTTCATCATAGCGACAATGCAAGAACACTTAATTGTGACCTCCAGCAGGATCTCAATAGAGTGCAATCTTGGTGCGCAACAAATAAAATATCACTTAATGTATCAAAATGTAAATCCATGTCTTTCTCACTTGGAAACCGTTCAGCACAAAAGTCAACCCCTAACCCCTCTCTCACTCTCACACTTGGCTCTTCTCAATTAGATGAAGTACAGGAATATAAATATCTTGGTTTTCTCTTCGATGATCATTTGACTTTTAAACCCCAAGTAAACGTCACCCTCAACCTCGTCACTTCCAAAATTAGACTCCTATACCGAGCCAGAAATTCCTTGACCCAGAAAGCAAAGCACGATTTATATAAAATGGCCATACTCCCCAACCTTGATTTTTGTGATTTTATTTACGATTCAGCCCCCAAAGCGTTACTACAGCGCCTCCAATCCCAACAAAACTTGGCCCTCCGCATAATCTTCAATAAGTCTAAATATGATAATGTGGACCAAGAACACAAATCTTTAAATGTTTGGCCCCTTCAACTTCGAAGAGACAAACACATACTTGACATGGCTTTCTATATGGCTCAAAACTCTGCTTTGCTTGATCAAAGGGACCTCCCTACCAGGAGTCACTCTGATGGGAAAAGGAATCTAATTGTCCTCTCAACTAAATCAAATAAAGTTATCAACTCAGTAATTTATAAATGTCAAACAAGGTGGAACAATTTAAAACCACTTGCTCATCAAATAGATAATAATTTGACCTTCAAGAATTATACTGATTGCCTTCTAGCCCCAAAGTAAACACATGTAATAGGGATCATACATTTGCAATGTATTATGGGGGTCTGATTTTTGGAGTTTTTCAGTAGCAGGGTATGTCCACTTGCTTTAGTGCTACCCTTGCTGCTGCTCTCTACAAATCTCGCCTTACATTGATCCTTTCTACTCACCTTGAATACCCTGGTCAGTCAGCTGCTACCACTACTCTCTATAATTATTGTACTACTCGTGTTTCTGCCAACCTTCACCATCATGTATCATACACAATTTATCATCTTGCTGTCATGTTTAGCTACGGCTATCCGCTGTTGTACAGACATATTTTGTTGATCTCACCCTTTGCCTTGTAGATGTAATAATCTAAACCGGCACTTACTGTTACTGTAATTGATTATTCTGTACACTCCTTTCACTCCCAGCCGATCCACAGCAGAACACTTATGTTGTTCGGAATAAATTCTATTCTATTCTATACTATCTGCTTACACTCAGTCTCGAACGAGTATAAATGGACTAGACTTGGTTTTTGTAAAATGTTAAATGATCTAAAACTAGAATTTTTGCAATAATGCGAATGCAAATAACTATGACTGATGTATACGAATCTAGGCTGTAGAGTTATGATACCTGTGCTCCACAAAGCTGTCGTCTTACTATGACGTTGCTTTATCATCGGTGATACAAATAGTAAACTCAGATATCCGTTATTGTTTATTGTACATATTGTTGACTGGAAATCTTTGTCACAAAACTACTTAGTAATGTTAACTAATTGCTAAACTTGTCGACCAGATACCAATCTTCGCTGTTATATTCATCTTTAAACGATGATTACTTTGTTATTCTCTCGTTGATCTCATCATACTTTGTAATTCTGTTTTTCTACTATTGTCCCTATAAGGAATGATGTTGCGTGGCATCCATAGGAAGAGCTGGCACGCCAGAATTGGCCTACCACATATTTCTGTACCAATCAGACAATAAAAGAATATTTGAATTGAATTGAATTGAATTGAATTGAAAAACGGAGGATCATTCTAGACCTCTCCTTCCCGGACCCACAGTCTGTAAATGCGTTCATTAGACAAAACACAGTCCTAGGAGAGCAACGAAACCACTCCCTTCCAACAGTGGATATGCTCGTGAAGAAGCTACTCGAACCGCCTCTAGGAAAGTTTATGTTCACACTCGACCTCGAAAGGGCCTATAAGAACTTTCGCTCTTGCCCGGGCGATTGGCCCTTATTAGCACTAAAATGGGATGCTAATTACTACATTGACATTAGCATGCCCTTTGGCTCCCGCCAGAGCAGCATGCATATGCAACGGGTCGCGGACACAATTGTTAACATACTGGCCACACGCGGACACAAAAGCTATATGTACCTGGATGACATTGTCAGCTGGGCAAGTACTAGAGCCGAAGCAGAAAGAAGCTACAACGATGCCATCGCACTCTTGCACCAACTCGGGCTACCCACCGCAGACGACAAAACACAAGGGCCAGCACATAACGTCAAGTGGTTGGGAGTCCTCATCGACGCTAAACACATGACTCTGACCATGCCACAAGAGAAGCTAGCAGAGCTCCGGAAAGAAGCGAAGAAACTCAAGAAAACGAGAGCATTAAGAAAGAAGCAACTACAATCTATCATAGGGAAGGTCCTTCACATATCGAAGTGTGTCACACCAGCAAGAATCTTTGTCCGCAGACTGTTAGATGCACTCCGAGGAAACAGCAAGCAGCATACCATAAGCATCACAGAGCCAATGCAAAAAGACCTAACGTGGATATCGACATGCGCCGACGCATGGAATGGGACAAGCATGATCCCGGACTACTATGTAACCATGACAATTTTCATCACAAACGATGAAACAGCTATAAAGGCCACCACAAACGAAGCGTCAGTAGAGGTTGGACTCCCAAGAGACAGAGAGAGGAACAAAAACTACGTCGCTGACATGGCACCAGACATAGTACAGACATTGATGTCCACACAAATGAGGACCCATACGATCTCAGTGAAAACAGATGACAAAGAAGCGATAACACTGCTGACACACGGAGCCAGAGGCGAAATAAACATGAATGGGCCGAGAAAGTTGTGGCTCATACAGGCATTGAATGACATTAGAGTTGTATATAGTGAAGTCTCTAAATCAGCCATAAAAAGGGCCTTAAATAAGAACACCAAACGCCAGAACATCGTCCTGGCACCGGAATACGATATCTGAACAAATGCTTACCTTGATAAATATTGTATTTTCCAGACTCAGAGATGCGAAGCCTCCTCACCAAAGCAGAACAAACACAACTACAGGCGCGAGCCCCGGGCACACTCGCCAACCAAAGAACAGGCATAAAGGCCTTCTTAGCATTCACCTACAGACATCAAATACAGCCAGAAAGAATCACAACACCACAAGTCTGCGCTTTTATTGAGTATCTTAGGTCATTCCTACACAGCCCGAAGTCCGTCAGTAATTATGTATCGGCAGTGAGGGAATACTTTAAAAGAAGAGAACTGCACGTCCTAGCGCTATACGCATACCGAGTACAACTCGCACTGGACGCAACTAATCGTGATAAAACACACACAGTTAATCAGAGACTCCCTTTCACAATAGAAGAGGTAAAAGAGATCATCTCGCAAGGGATACACTTCCCAGCCCCCGCACAGTACAAGTTTGCGATCATAGCCTTATACACCACAGGGTTTCGCCAGTCGGAACTCGCACCAAGGTCACAGAAAGAATACGACTTCACCAGGCATACACGCCGGGAGGACGTAACCATAACACACGACAGCATCATTATAAACCAGAAGTGGGCAAAGAATATGCAAAAATATGATCAAAGAAGGAGAGTGGTCATACCTGCAGCACCAGACAACATATTATGCCCAGTACAAGCATATATAAAAGCCCTAGAGGAGGCGCCTACTACTTTTGCCAACCAGCCCCTCCTAGTATATCCAAAGACATACCTAGCGATCACCACCACGGATATGGCTTCACATCTAAGATGGTCACTTATAAATATGAAACTTGACCCGTCCATCTACTCACTCCACTCATTGCGGCGCACAGCCGCGACACATGCATGCAACATGGGAGCAACCGAACAAGAAATACAGAAGTTCGGTGCGTGGTCGAGTGCCGCATATAAAGTCTATATAGCACAGGAGTCAGCACTCAAGGTCACAAAAGCACTGGTTACCAACCTCAACCCCAGGAAGTGACAAATATATACATATAACCCTAGAGACAATTATCACCCCCCCACATAAATTATAATATATCACAGGGTACTCACCCTTCAAACCAATACAAACGAACTAGAGGCTTACCTCAATGGACTGTCACTTCAGACAACCCTAACCTAAGACCCATCAGGTCAGGAGTCCGTCTCCCACCCTCCCCTATAAATAACAAACAGGTACACTACCTGAAAGACAATCACTAACTTAAGGCCCATGGCCTCCGGTCATACGACCAATCACCACTATAGGCAGCCACGCTGCATCACCAAACTCAATCTTAACCGCAGTTCATAACTGCTTATCAAATCTTACTAACTTACAGGCAGTCTTGGGGCTTGGCGGCATTATATAAATTTTCCTCCTTTATATCTCATTCAAAAAATTATATATTTCAATTCTATTTTCAAAAATTTACCAAATCATAAAATTCTTATTTTACTTAAATAAAAACCATTTAACAATGTCGTCGCCCAAACCTCGCCTCGGGTATTTCTTTTATTCTATTTTAACTCATCAATTTCAAATATCATTTCAACTTAAAATAATTTAGTAGGGCTCACGAATGCAGTTTCATGGCAGCAATTTCTATTCTTTTAGTTCATGTCAATACTATAGGGATATTTGGAGTAATCAACAATTTAACAGTGATTCCTAAATGTAGCCTCCCAAACAGGCTTCCCATCTATCTCCGTAATAGTGCATACATTTAATTTTGTTTATTGCATTTCAGGCCATTGTACACTTAAAGGTATAACCCACTGTTCAAAAGGTAAAAAAAAACAGAATATAACATTTTATTTAAAAATGGAATATAACTTTTTCTAAAAAGATCTATATAGCTAACACATTGCTTCATTCCTTACAGGCAAAAAGACGAGGGTCACCAGCTTTTTAAAACAAATATTCGGCAGAATTCGCATCCTGATGAGTTAGAAACAGCAATATTGAGGATTTTCAAAGCTGAATAACATCTTTCAAAATATGTTGATACCCTGTTCTTCCATGCATGAGGGCAACCCCGTAAATTAACTAAAAGATCAATTCAAGGATAGATATAACATCTGATGAAAATAGGAATTATAGTTAACAGTGATCAGTTTACATTTATTTATTTATTTATTTCCGGTTCATGCAGAAGATTATTACGTTTCCAAGGGAAACAAAGATTGATGTCAGTTAAATGTAAAGTTCGAGAAGGAGGGAGGGATAGTAGGAGGGAGAAGAAGGGGAGAGAGAAAACATGCAATCCCTATCCCATATATAACTGGTCACTCCATGTAACTCTGAGGCATCTTACTTCTCAACTTTACAATGTACAACAATCCAATCTTCACCAATCCTCTCTAATAACCCAAATTTCAGACGAAAATAAAGTTCAGTTCAACCTAACAAAACAGATTGCTCGAATCAATGCAATGCCGAACATACTCAAATTTACCTACCATTAACCAAATTCAATCTTATTTAGCAGAATTTATTAAATGTGTAGAGCTGCCAATTGTACATTTTCTGATCTGACCCTGTTATGCCTTTTCCTGTAACACATCCCGATTGCTAGCTCGAGCAGATCACGTGACTGATGAGTTTCATGTGATCTGCCAGATTGTGTTTTGACAATTATATTAATATTACCTTCCAAATGAGGAACAACCCAACCTGTCTTGGTCCAAGGTGTCTCTCGACGAGAAACCTTGCTCAGAATGTTTTCACTTTTGGAGTGCTTAGCGCTGCTAGTAACATGTATAATAATGTATCATATATGGGTCAGATTTTTAGAAAACATACAATACGCCTTCACCCATCCTCTCAAATAACCCAAATTTCAGACACAAATAGTTCAAAATATGGTTCAACCTTGCCAAAGAAATTGCTAGAATCAATGCAATGCCGAACATACCCATAGTATTGACCAAATTGCAGCAGATCTAGCAGAATTTACTAAATGTGTACAGTTGCCAATTGTACATTTTCTGAAAATCTGACCCATATATTTGTGGACAGGGTATTGAAAATATCTATGCATATCTCAGGGGGTATCCCGAAGGAGTATGTATACAGTAGAACCTCTCTATTAAGACCATCCTTGGGACTAAAATGATTTTTGATCACATAGCGAGGTGGTCTCTTTAGAGGGCTCTAAATCTAATAAGAGGTAATAATTCGGGACTAGGAAAACTGGTCATAATAGAGGGGTGGTCTCTATAATGAGGTGGTCTTTATGTAAGGTTCCACTGTATATATTTAACTACTTTACTATAGAGAGTGACCATCAAGAAATACAGCTAAACTTTTTGTCCTGCATACATATTTGATTCTTGTATTTAGAATTTTTTTCTTTTTGCATTCGACATTTGATTCTTGCTGATTTGACTGGTTCTTTTAATTGAGTGGATTTGTGTTGTTAAGTTTGTACTAGTTGAGCTCAGTGAGACGTGAACATGATGATGTTGGTTATTTAATTTCTTTTTAAGCGTTTTTTGGAGTCTGTGAATTGACGCACAGCGTCTCTAAAAACAAAATTCCTCTTATTACTTTTTCACCTTATTTTGTCACACACTGTTTCATCAACTTATGTCTATAAGTTGATAAAGCAGTCATGGTCCTGGGCAAGACCTTAAAGTGCCTTTCTGTCTCTTTTCTTTCTGTCTCTCTCGCCCTTCTTCTCTATCTATATTTCCTTGGTTCCCCATATAAGGAACACAGGCTATTTTTAACCAATGCACAGAGTGGCATCTACCGCAAAGTGGGCCGCCAATTGTGACATATGCGCTACATAACGACAATGACGTCACACATGCCAATCTTCCCCATAGGCCTGTGCATCACCCCTGACCCCTCAATGATCTCCCCCAGAGTTTGTGCCACTGTACTCAGAGGGATTTAGGCTGTCTTTCCACTCTCTCTCCCTCTCTGTTCTCTCTCTTTCTCTCAGAGTAGGGTTTTTGTTAAGGTTTTGAGTAGGGGGATTTGTGTGGAAGTGGGGGGGGACCATATTTTCTGCCCAGCAAAGGGAGGGGGAGTGCGGGGGGGGGCTATCCTTGGGGGGAAGCACCCCAGAAAGTTATTGATTTTTTCATGAGGAATGGTGGTTTCTGGTGTAATTTTTTAGTGTTCAAATTGTATCCATTAATATGCAGTGCCGACCATGTACTAAGTATTTTAGTGAAATTATGGGGCAAATATAAGAGATATCATTATTATTGCCACTCGATCCTCTAACACTCCTCTAATAAATACTTTATTAAATCCTCAAGAATGTACCCGTCCACACAGTATACTCCTCTAATACTCCTCTACTACTCCTCTAACATTCCTCTAACACTCCTCTAACACTCCTCTAACTCCTCTAACACTCCTCTAACTCCTCTAACACTCCTCTAACTCCTCTAACACTTCTCTAATAAACAGATCTGAGGGGCGTCGCTGCCGGGGGGGACGGGGGGGACATGTCCCCCCCACTTTTGGTGGGAGCTTAAAAAGGTCCAAGCCAGAGGCTCTAAAAAAATTACTCCCAAAATAAGGTCCAAGATCCTGTGAATAATGTTCATTCTATAGCCTTCTAATATCCAGTCAGCTACAAAGTACAAAAGGCTGTAGAATTGTATTTTAATCTAAAAGATGTATGCTTCATTTGCATCAGAAAACCTCATTGCAAATACACATTTTAAGGATGCTTTAGTGTTACTAAAACAAATAACCCTATTAACCAGGCAACTATAAGTGATAAAGTCCCCAAAATTCAGAACTCACATTCAAAGTTCCAATTCCAAAGAAGTGATCCTATAAAATAAACATTTTAGAAAATATCCTTGTTTGCGACTTCTGACTCCCTGTAACACTTCCCAATTGTGCAATTAGATTTCTTCTTCACCCTCCTATCTAGCTTTACATATGGGTCAGACTTTCAGAAAATGTACATTTCAAGTTGGCTCTCAAACGATCCTAATTTCAAATAACAATTAAGTTCAAAATACAGTTCAACCTAACCAAACAGATTGCTAGAATCAATGCAATCCTACTCGAATTTACCTAGTATTGACCAAATTGCAGCCTAGCTTTGCAGAATTTACTAAATGCATACAGCTGCAAATTGTACATTTTCTGACAGTATTGACTTAGATGCATTGCAGGAGAAATATGACCCATTTTCTCTTTCAAAAGTTTTCCCAAAGTTTGAGAAAGTGATTACAGTGTCAGACTTTCTATCAAAAGTTTTCCCAAAGTTTAAAAAGGTGATTGTAGTGTCAAACTTTCTATCTGATATTCTATCTGAATGACGTTTCAATGGGTCTGGAATGACTAGGCAATTTAAACTTATGACAGGAATTTGGAGAGAATGCTCTTTTAATAGCAGTAATAATGACAATCATCACATTTTGGTGAGACAAGAATGCAATCAGTGACTGTAAGTGACTGTCAGGGATACTTTGAGAGATGAAATTTTACACCTGGATGAACAATTCCAGAATCATTTAATATTCTGTATTCATAATATCTGTATGACGTTTAGATGGGTCTGGAATGACAAGGCAATTTAAACTTTTAACAGGAAGAAGGTGAGGATGTCCCTTTACTAGCAGTAATTATGACAATCTGACTTTGGTAAGACAAGAATGCAATCAGTGACTGTAAGTGACTGTTAGGCACCCAGGGAATTGTATGGCTGCGATCTGAACTTTACAGTGTCCACACGTCAATCCGCTGTGAATAATTCTTAATTACAAACTCAGGTACCATATTGCTTCAGTCTAGGATAAGGTGTTAGATTTTCAGAAAATTGCCTTCACCAATCGCCTTCACCAATCGTCTTTACCAATCCCCTCAAATAACCCCCATTTAAGACGAAAAGAAGCTTAGAAATACAGTTTAACATCACAGAGCTGAACTTTAAATCAATGTGACACCAGCTTTATTACACCCCTGTGCTGTTGCTTCCTATACCTTCAGCATTGTATGTCACACTTGGTCAAAGTGGTGCATAACATGTGAGTTATGTCACCCTGGGGACATACAACAAGTAGGTCCGCCCAAAACGTAAATTACTTCTTTTATTTTTAATTATTTATAATTTTTATTTATTAATGGGGTGTAATAAATATGGAACAAAGCTCGGGTGAAGTCTGTACACTTGTTAGTGACCTCGGGAGCACAGAAGATCTCGGGCTAACGCCCTGTAACTTCCCGCGCTCCCTCCGTCAATAACAAGTGTACAGATAATAATTCTCATATGCCAGTCCCTTTTCAAAGGTAGAAAAATAAGTGTTATTGTACTGTATCATTGAGGTATGTTGTGTTGTTGTGTTAGATAGAGTATTGATCCTTAGACACATGTACTATTCCACTATTGGAGAAATACTATTTTGGTCCTGTTTATAAAAGAGTAAATAATTTCCATGTGCAAGTTCCCTGCTTTATACATTATTGTTTTAAATGGATTTCTAACATTTAGACATGAGAATATTTTATATCAAAATGTTTTTGTGCACGGACAGTTAGAATTCACAATATTTGTTTCAAACTTTGTCTTGAAAAAGAACATAATTGGGTGAAAAAAAAGAAAAGAAATAGTTTTCGTCACAATTTTCTTTTTCATCTTAGGGACCACCAATGGTTACTATTGAAGTTTGTAAAGAAAATGGATATTTCCTCCCTTTTTCCATGATTTCAGATGGATGAATCCCATATTTCTTTTGCAAATTTTTCAAAACATAGCAATCATAGCTATCAGTTTGCCCTCATGCATGAACGAACAGGTTAATTATTAATATATTTTGTAAAATACTATTTAGTCCTGAAAATCGTTAATACAAAATTATCAATCCTCCGGTTTTTAGCTCATCATAATGAAAATTCAGCTGATGATGTTTTTTTTGTTTTTTTTGCTGGTGACCCCAACCCCTCCTTTTTTTGCTTGTAAAGCAATATGATTATAAAAAGTTAAATTCCATTTACTTTTATGCTGGAAAGATGGAAAAAATTGTCCTTTTCCCATAGAATCCTACTGTGAATGGTAATACATTTCAGAGCTCCCTGAAATGAAAACTAACCTGGTGACAAATTGTTTTTATTTGCTTTTTGGATTCACTTAACCATGTTCTTTCATGAGGCAAAGTTTAAATGAAATGTTATAATTCCTATTTTTTCTGCTGAACAGTCTGTTTATACCTTTATTATCCATAATACAAATTGTCCACTGTCAGTCAGGCATACATATTTTATGCATATTAACTCTGTGAAGTTATTTTTGATAGAAGTAATAAAATTCCTAAAAAAAATATGAAATACAAGACCAATTTTTCTCATTATAGTTTGGTCAATAATAACTGAATTGTTATTAAAAATTAGAGAACGGTATAATACATGAGAACTTAAAAAAACTTAAACAATTTGCCTATCCTGTAATGCCCAGGGCGCCACCTACTATAAGGCGTATCAACAGTTTTCTTCTGTACCTTTGCCATTTAAGTCAACACATCGCACCGCAGCCAGGCCAATCTCTATGGGCTTGTTCTATGAAAATTCCATCTTGGGAATCATTTTGTCTTCGTATTAACTTGATGTGAATGTTTTTCTCAATGATTAAGCTGCTTTTAATAAGATGGCCTTCATTTATAATGTTTACCGATGGTATACATACTTGGTATGCAAGCGCTACGGCAGTGTTATGTCAACCCTGGCATCCTTTTCTGACCGCCCACGCCGTCTGGGGTCAATACCCGACAGGCACTGAGTGCAATTGAGTGTGATAACATCGTGATCATTTTGTGATTGACCGCAAATTAGTGAAGTGTGATATTTATAGCTGTGAATCACACCTCTGCCTCTATTTCCTCCTATGTTGTTGGTGGTCTCACACTTGTTTTGAATCAAGTTCTCATTCCTATTCATTTATGTTTGTATTAAACATGTGTTACTAAACCAATTGTATCTGCAAATATATGTTTTATTCAAAAGTCAATAATATGGGTGTGATCTCAAATGCGCATATAATGCGCATTCAAAATCGCGTCTAAATGCTCATTATAATGCAGCCACAATAGGCCACAATACCTGGCACTGCTCACTCACTTAGCATTCACACTTAGTGTCGCGCATCGACACTCCATTCTCTGACACTCTCTAACACTCATGTTTAGACAATGTAGGCGACAGCTATCCCTAAGACAGACATAAATTAAAAAAAACATTTCTTAGAATATTTTCTAAATCATGCAGTGTATTATATTCAAATTCAAATTCCATAATTATTACATATTTTCTAGCTTGAAAAAGCTCTTTTATCACAATAACGGCGAAGATTTACTAATATCATCTAGGAAAATATCCTCCTGTCTCATATTGACATTTACATTGCATATCAAATACCGAAAAATCGCCGGTATTTAGACTATTCAGATGCACATTTGGGTGTATATTTTCTGTACCAAAATGAATCGTAGAGAACCGTTTATGTTGAAAATCAGTAAGACTTATACATGATGAAACAGGACGCCCAATATTAAGAATACTCCTTACCTCGCCATCATACATATCCACAGACATGCATAAAATCAGATAATATTCATTTTCAGATATTCTATTCAGATAAATATTGCCTTTTTCAATTTTCTCAGTATGTTCCAAAATTGGATTTTCTTTTCGTTAGGTATTCATAGCTAAGAGTAATATCAAAAATTAAAATTCATATATATATATTATATATCCCATGTATTTACTATTAAATCATTATTCCTTAAATATTCAAAATTAATTTGGGAATGGCAAAAGATCGCCTAATGATTGATGCAAAAGTGTACTTACTTTACTTACTGTAAAGTATTAAGGCCAATATCACTTAAGATTTTAATGCATTCGGAATGAGTTTAATCATGTAAACTATGGGTTTTTCATTTAATGTTTAAGGGATTGACCTGATGGCCCTTAAAATCAGCGGAACGCGCTAAAACAGCATCATTTTGCTCAAAATTTTCATGGGGATGCATGCCCCCAGACCCCCCTAGATGGTGTGTACCTCCCGCTACGCTGTCAAATATTTCTGGCGAGAACCCTGATTATGAGTATGAAAGAGTAGGGTATGGGTCGCCTGGTCTAGCAATTTCATTTTATTCCAATGACCTTTCTAGAAATACCCATTTGGAACTGTTTCCTTAGAATCGGCCATATAATGACTTAAACAATTGTGTATCCCTATATGTGAGATAGAGTCCCAAACTAGAGACAATCACAGAACACAAGATCCAACTCCTTCTTAATATTAGAAAATACTACCTCCAGTCATTTTTAATACAGGTTGCATCTCTTACCATTATGCCACTTGTACTCACCAGGTGGCGATACTGTTTTCACCAGGTGGCGCGCAACTGGTAACTGGGGTGCATTTTCATTTTCTTTCATAATGAATGTGCTGCTAATACACTTATGTGGCATTTATACATTATGTATATGTTCCTAACTATTTGATTAGAAACATTACAAGTAATATCTTAAATTGTTTATTAGTGCAATTTATTGTTTTGATTTTAAAACAGGTAATAATCAAAATACCCCTTATAACTGTATACAGAAATGGTATGGGTGCTATGAGTGCTCTGTAGCTGTTGTACAACTATACACACACTAACCCCACCTACAGGTAGCCAAACCTGCCCTCTTGGTGGATTGGAAAGAGATGACGAAAATGATATTAAAATATTATATGTATTATAAGAGTCTAACAGGATCAAAATAATGATTAAATAATTGATGTATTAGCATGGAGAATTAATTATAAGTAATTCCGAATGATATTACTCACCAAATAAAAGTAGGAAAATAAGTTGAAAATTGCGCATAATTCATGCTCTAATATCCCACTTAAAATGCCATAAGAATTTGCTGATTTTTGCACTCATATTGCGTTATACCCTTAGCGTGACCATCACGCAATCATTGCACAATAATTATTGCGTGAAAAGCGTCCACTCTCATCACAGAACTATGGCGAGATGATTGCGCATTAAAAATCGCGCAGAATCGCGCTCATTTGCCCGTCGGGTACATGAGATAATAAAGGATAGGCGAATTGTGAGAGCCTGTTTTCAAACCTACTATTATGTACCTTTCCTTGCATTAATAAAATTTCTTTTATCATAGGTCAGATATGTTTTGAAATTTTCTCATACTTCTATGATGTATATTTAATGATTGTTGTACCTCTTTCTGATTCTAGTTAGTGATTTGTAACAATATACTTGAATGTCTTGAAATGATTAATCAAAGAAAATGAACTGACATCATTATAATCCATCAGTGTTTTACAAGAGATAATGGCATCTTTGAACTAATTTTAGACTTGAAAAATGATTCATGTTGTTGTACACTTCATACATGAATATGGGAAAAAGGTCCATGATACCCAAATATGTCCCCCCCCCACTTGCCAGCGAAATTGCCAGCGACGCCCCTGGATCAATTGTCCCTCGACCTAGGCACCTGCAAATTTTAGCAAGAATTATTTCTTTTCTTAAGAATTTGTCTACCATGACAAATTGAAGGGGAAACTACACAAGTTTCATTTTGTTCTTTCATGAATATTATTTGAAATGTAGGCTAATATTTGTTAAGATGTCATTAGGATACAAACGGAAAACAGGAAAGTGGCAAAAAACAATATATCCTATATTTAAAAAAAAAAGTTTAGTAAATGGTCGGATTCCTATAAGAAGTAGATAAAACTGCCTCTACAATCCAAGTGCCGAAGGCACTTGTATGATCATTTGAATCGGCGTGGTCTCATCTTTTCAAATGTAATGAGATCTCAAAATTCATTTTTATTTTCAACTTATGACTCATTTGTCTAACACATAATATTTATTATGTGTTGCAGACAAATGAGTCATAATAATATATCTTCGCTTCCCGCAACCGCCTCTTCTTAATATGACACCCAATCATAATATGACACCCAATCATTGGCTAAGGTCATTGTCCTCCTCTCTTTACCCACACATGACTGACACGTGTCTACGCATGCGCAGAAACACCTATTAAATTGTCCTATTTATTCTTGCCGGGTAATCCATCACTGCCTCTATAGCTATGAATTATTCATGATTTTAATGGGTTAATGAATAATTAAGGGGAATCTACTATGTGCCTTCCTTATAGTCACTCCAAGATATAATACAACTCGATATCAACGTCTATTAGGGGATTTGCATTTCTCACTGCACATGTTTATTACGGTGCATGATGGGAGGGATTCAGTTCAAATCGGAAATACAGATATTGACAAGTGTATTTTTTCAACCTGTTTTATACGAATACATTCGTATTTTTAAATGTTTAGGTTTGTAAGAGCCTACATGGCAGGAAAATAAATGAAGTTTTTTGCGAAAACAAAAAATTAATAACATCTTAATTGAATAATACAAGGATATTTTCATCATCTTATGGAAACATGTAAAACACTTTTTACACGCTATTTACATGGGAACACTGTTAAATATTCCATGCTAAACATAACATGTTTTCCATGGCTTTTCCAATGACATACAACTCCCATAATTCCATGCAAATCAAGATTCAAGATGGCCGACATGCAACTCCCCTATTGGGTGAATACATTCACCTCGTGGGTCAGATTTTCAGAAAATGCACAATTGGCAGCTGTACACATTTAGTACATTCTGCTAAATTAGGCTGCAATTTGGTCAATACTAGGTCAATTCTAGTATATTCGGCATTGCATTGATTCTAGCAATCTGTTTGGTTAGGTTGAAATTTGGTATTGTTGAGAGAATTGGTGAAGGTGAATTGTACACTTTCTGGCGACTTCACCCTCCTGATGTGGCACCCCACCCGGCATCTATAAGACTAGAAGTTCAGAATTACATTCTCGAGTAGAAATTCAAATATATTAATTGATATAAAAAGTAATAAATATATGAAAAACAAATCAATATGTTTATGAATTAATGAATATCAATTTGCCTTCTTTCAAGTTTCATCCAAGTTCGGCAAATGGAGATGTTTGATGTATCATAGATAAAAGTAAAGCCGCTACACAAAGTCAAAATCAAAATGAATTTTGATTCATGTACATTTCTAGCAGACACATGAACTTATGGAGCCAATCTTTCACTTATTCCCGCTTTTACCGTTAATGGGAATGCCTTTCGACTGCGGCGACATTTAAAGGAATAAGTACAATTATGTGCTTTATCTTTGCTACAAGGAAAGCGTTCCATGCATCTAAAGGCAGAAGCAGGTGGAAGGGGACTGATGGGCTGGGGGAGGAGTGCAGGGTGGGGTTGGGGAGTATGTGGTACTGAGGGATCTGAGGGTGGAGTAGAGAGGCGGGGAAGGGGGCGGGGGAGTAGGTGGGTAAGATCTTATTATTATGACATTAATATCATGACTTATAGGACTGAATTCATCAATATTCTGCTACTGTTATACTTATGTTTATACAAGAATTTGAAGTAGAAATGGTTGAGGCGCTGGTGAGCGATAATAAGTGAAGTCATCATAGGAAAGGATTCGGGCGGGTCCTCCAAATACAAATAGGAACGTTTTAGAAAGCCTACAGCAAAAACAACCAGACAAAATCATCCAAAACGTTGGTCAAATGACTTTTAGATGGGTTGGAAAAGAATGTAAGAAAATATAGAAAATATTTTGTTTTATCGATGTTAACTGAGAATGCATCTTCAACTAAAAATGTACATTCAACTGATAAGAATATCACACTCGTTGCTAGGCAACTTGTGTGATGATATCTTTATATCCCTATGTTGTATATATGTACATGAAAGGAACCCATTTGTGGCTATTCCTTCACCTGTAGGAAGGGGAAATCCTACCTAGATACTTACCACTCCAAGCCTGTAAGCATAGCGTACACATGCAAGGCATTTGTATTCCTACCCGCAGAAGTAAGAGAAAACAGTGTAGGCATTTCCACACACAATCTTCCTTTCCTTAGCTTATACCACAGGCCTTTCCCCTGCCTAACCTTAGGAAAGGTCAGAACTGCCTATTCGTGGATGTTGACTTCCCATTCCCTACTTTGTCTCCCTCTCATTCTCCCTGTGCTGTACTTTGCAGTCTTTGCAAGTCTTTGCAATATTGAAAAGTGACCCTACCATTTTATAGTTTGCACTTGTATCGTTTCACATGTAACACAGCGCTTGTTCCTTTTTTTATTTTTGCACAACGGTTTTATTTCCATTACACATAGTACATACCATAATATCATGATAATTATTAGATTTGTGATACAGACTTCAAACTTATTAGAACAGTCACATGAGAAAAATATACAGGCTGACGCACAATGAGGATAATTGCCATTGACACTTACAACCAAACTGTTGTTAATAAACTGATTAATTTCATCAATATCACCATAAGATGGAAGGTCTTATTTTTTATGGTAACTGTACATCAGTTTGTTTCAGATGTTTCATTAATCAGATTACACTTATTTACAGCAGTCAATTAAATAATATTTTCCTTCCTCGATAACAAAATATGAACATCAATTTTTCTTTATTTCCTTTTTTCTTTTTTTTTGCAAATCAACTTCAATCACTTAACCTGCCCTCCCGGCCTCTACAATGCCAAACCAACTTTTATTTCAGTTTCATCGTTTGTGTTATAAGCTGTAGGTTTCACTATACATTCACCTAATGAATATAAACAAATCGCTTCACAACTTTTCTTATCTGGGAGTAAAGCATAGGTATACCTCCTGATTTAAATCATTACAATAAGGTCAAACTCCTCATTTTAAACTAGAAAGAGAACTTTATATACTTTCTTTTTAAGGACACTGTAGATATTAATTACTAGATCAAATGATCTGGCTTCCCATGTGTCATTACAGAATAAGGATTCACTGTACCCCTTCTTTTCCCGCTTTTGGAATTTCTCTTCGACTGTCCTTTCATCTTTTACGTCTGCTAGTCTTTCTTTTACTAGATAGGCCCAAGTGGATACAATTTCCGATGCAGTTTTGAAATTCTCCTTTTTCTCTAGATTGAATATCCACCTCTGACTCAGGCCAGAGGCTAGTAGAGCTGGTAATACCGGCAACTTTTTCTCCAGGTAGTCCCAATAGTTGACTGTCCCTGTACAGAGTAGAGGGGTTGTAATACAGGCAAGTCCCCAGTGCCAGTGGATAGGACTTTTTGTTGCTCCAATTCTTCCAACTCTATCAGTTGCTCTAGAAACTCCATCAGCTTGGTATGGCTGTCCATAAACCGGGTATGATATTCATCAGCTTCTTTAGCCATGGTCTTAACCAGACTTTTACGGTCAACAAAGAATTCAACTTCCATCGCTAACACAAGAGGATTTATCTTCTGTTAACTGTTTCAGCACCTTTGGACACTTCTCTGCGGGGGTGTGGCACTTTTGTTTATGTTTCTCCTGCACTCTTCCGGTTTTGGTGCATGCACCAATTGGTAGGTTTGGGAGAATTTACTCCCAGCACAGACCAGCACAAGATTAAACTTTAAAGTCCTGCTTCACTAATAATCCACTGAGTATAGAAGGTTTATTAACCCTCCATTTGAGCCTCTTTCGATGTAAGGACAGATCACTGCAGATGAAATCCTTAGATGAAACCCTTAGAAATTGTTTTTTTAAAATCTCAATTCAATGACTTCTTGGATTTATATGATTATTATAGCAAATGGCACGACGGAGGGTTCAAACTGATCGAGAAACATAAGAAAACAGGACGAACCCCAATGGGGTGAGTTCCCGTTTTCTGATGTGTTTTCTGATGTGTTTTCTGATGTATTTGAACCCAAACAGAGTGCCATTTGCTATTTGTTACACACTTTATATGGATGTTAAAAAGTAAATTTAACTTGTTTAGCCTAAACTTTTGCTCAAGGAAGCTGGATTCACTGCAACTAGTAGGCCTAAGTTACGTGGTCGGGGACGACATCATTTGTTTCCGGTTAGTAGGTTGGGCCTACGCTGTGCCAATGAGATTGGGTCTTTGCCCAAACTGTTCATGCAAACAGTTCTGATCAACCGAACTGCACCCCCAAACTGCACCTTTCTAACTGCTCACGTGTGTAATAAGGAGTTATAAAAAATCTTTTAACAAAGAATAAATATAAGGACTAATACAAATTTGCTAATGCCAACAAATCTGTTGACATTTCCATTTGACATTTCCATAATACCTGCAAGATGTCTGCGCTGGTCATCTCCTCCGTCTTAAGGTGACTCAGTACTAATGCTTGAAACCGTGAAATATGTTTGCCTGAAAATCTGTCCCGTTTATTTGTATATATTTGTGTTCGTAAGTACTGTATCTACATGCGTATTAAATTTTATCAAGATTCATCAAGCCATTTTCTTTTATAAATGCTGATTGCCATGAGCCCAAATTAATTATTCCTAGTTCCCCCATTGCCACTATAGGGGGCTTACAGGGGGCTAACTCAGGATGTGTGCCTCAAAATTCAAAATTCTGATGATGAGTGTTGCGTCCCAAAGTGGACATATGTACCAATGATGACATCGGTACAGTCTTTTCCTTTTCGGTACAAGCTATTTCACATTCTACAAATTCTTTTCCAACTCCTCACTTCCTATTCAACACCCAGCTGCAAATGGGGCAGCATTCTTTTAATATCGCTTATCAAGATAAATATTCTTTGAAAAGAAATTGACTGTTTAGGTAATTTAGTCAGCTAATATGTGCTATATAAATAGGATATGGGGACTTGGAGCTAGTCTACTGGTGGATCTTCTTTTGTGGGTACCCTGACACACCACTTCATATCAATCCATCAGGAAAGAGTCCCTTCTTACCTGGTATCTACTTTATGGCATTAAAGGTTGCATTTCTAAAAAGTGAATCTATAACTGCCACTCATTTCTGATAATAAACAACAATTTACCTGCTTCATAAACAATGCCTATTTTAGAGTCCAGAAAAGTATACCGCTCAAGGGATTATTATTTTAATAGTTTGGTTATATTTCTCAAGATCTGTACGCCTATTATTGTTTTTATATTTAGCTGGATAAAGGATTGTCACAAAAACGGCAGTATAGCCTCCCTCCCACCATGCCACTTGCCGAAGCCTTGAAGGCTAGGGCTTCGCCTTCGGCCGCTCTCGTCTGCAGACATTTTGCTTTGAGTTGTCTGCTCAGGTCATATGGGTTCAACCAACCCAACGACCAGCAGACATTAAGATTTTAGCAGAAGAATCTATATTTCGTTACCTTTTTAATGGAATAAATGATAATCCCGGATTTTCTACCTGCAAAAGGCTATGAGCTTTGTTTTTCTGATCGGAGGGCTTCCCCGACCTGCCGCTATATATGACGTCATTGTCCCCATGGTCATGTGACCGATTTGCATGATCTGATTGGCTTAGAGTCGTAGTGGCTCTTTCTGTGGCTGTGGCTTCTTATTTTGTTATGGTTGACAGCCCTCGATTCGAATACGCGGTTAGTGATAACTTTTTAATTCATCAGTAAATGACACATGTTCCCATTTGGACCTTGCTCCCCTTGACTCACTCTAGCTTCTGGGATCGGTTAGAAAGTTCCAGAAAAAAAAGCATTAAAAGGTCTTCAGAAGGCAGTGTCTGTATAGTATCGTTCCCCTTTTGGGTCAGCCACCGGCCACTTGACTTGAGTATCATAGCAAAGCTATTCCTACGGAATAGCGGTAGGTGGTGCTCGTCTAGAACAAGGGAAATAGGTCACGCACTTTGGACGCCAAGAGACAAGTGAGTGTTAGTATAGCAGTGTTACATAACACACCCAAGATGTCAAATCTACGGCCACTAGTACACTTGTACTAACTACGGCCCTTCCCCTCCCTCTTCCCCTCCCTCTTCCCCTCCCTCTTCCCCTCCCTCTTCCCCTCCCTCTTCCCCTCCCTCTTCCCCTCCCTCTTCCCCTGATGTAGATGTTGGTGTAGGAATACATCATCTATATAGTACATTTGGTGAGAAGGAGTGAGAATAGCACACACAAAGACTGGATATTCGAAAAGGAAAAAGGATATTCAAAAAGGAAAAAGGATATTCAAAGAAGGAAAAGGATATATTCCAAAAGGAAAAGGGATATTCCAAAACAAAAACTCTTGGACTTTTCCTATTTCACATAAATATCCTTTCGGATTGGGGACAAAACAATGAGTGTATATATATATGTTGAATCTCTGGGTGAAATTTGATGTCTGAATTCATGTCAGAACAATTTCAAAAGAATTATGTTAATAAATTACTCAAATTTACTAAAACTACTCAAATCTGAATGATTATTTCTGTTGCTGTTCAAAGTTGCTAAATATACTCCATAGGATGACCTTGAGAACGCAGGAATATATTTAATACACTGTCTTGAAATTCGGTACATCTATTCACGCTACATACAGCACTTTATTCCCCAAGAATGAGAATATTTCAACAAGGAGATCCTATAGATAAATCACTTTGAAAGTTATCATTTTTGTGACTTGTGACTCATTTTCCTGTAACACATCTGATCTCCTCTGTCTTAAGGCAGGATTCTGGATCAAGAAGAAAGGAGACGCACACAACAATACAACAATTATGTTAGAATAATCAAGCGCCAGTTCAGAGGAATTTAATCGCATTCCCATAGTGGCTTTTAAGGGCATTATGAAACGCATTTTAATTATTTAGTTTAATTAGGAAAACGATTGTCAGATGTCGCGATCATATTACAATGTTGCATCCCAATTGTAAGGCAAGGGAGGGAATAAGGGGAATTCTATCATTACTGCTTCGCCCCTAGACAGATTCTTTTAAATGGATGACATCGCCAGAAACTCTATAATTCGCTTTCTACAATCCTCTCAAAAAGCCCAAATTTAAGACAAAGGTGAGGTTCAAAATTCAGTTCAACATAACCAAACAGATTGTTTGGATCAAGGCAATACCAGATATACTCAGATATACCAAGTAGTGACCATTTGTCAGTCTAATTTAGCAGAAATTGAATTTTCTACATAGATAGGCAGATCTGCTGATTGTACATTTTCTAAAGATCTGTCCTCAATATCCATTGCAACTAGCGTGACAAATTAGAAGACAACAGGATTGAAGTACTCAAGGGTAGGCCATTAATAATTTAACATCTCGCCATCGCTGTAAAAGAAGGAATTTACTGACGCTTGAAAACTAATTTGCTGAATTTACAGGTCTGAATAAAGGGTAAGATTTTCGGAAAATGTACAATTGGCAGCTGTACACATTTAGTACATTTTGCTAAATTAGGATGCAATTTGGTCAATACTATAGGTAAATTCGAGTATATTCGGCATTGCATTGATTCTAGCAATCTGTTTGGTTAGGTTGAACTGTATGTTGAACTTTATTTCCGTCTGAAATTTGGTTTATTTGAAAAGATTGGTGAAGGTGAATTGTACATTTTCTGGCGACTTCACCCAAAAGCCCTGTCCCTCCCTCTGTTAGAACAGCCAACAAAAGCGGTGGAATATGGCTGTTCCCACAGATGTTTCCCTCCCTCAATGCGGAGGGGTGCGTCATGATCTTGACATAGCTTAAAATAATCGTGATTTGTTCCAGGAAAATGAGTCAAAGTGATTTATTCACAAGATCTCTTCACTGAAAAGATCTAATTTTTGGAGGTTTAGCATTTTCAGGGATAGATATGGATTTATTTACCAAATCTCAGGACATTATATTAAATATATCTCTGCGTTTTTAGTTTTTAGTTTTTTGCTGGAGTATATTTAGATACTTCACTAGTAACTGTCCGCACAGAAATACTTTTCTGGTAATTGCCCACCCATAAATATTGCAAGCTTTTTTCAAATATAAATTATATTAAATATAACGTATAGGAACACTTCTTAAATATCCTTAATGTTTACTCTCATTGGAATCGGCTTGACCGTATCTTTTAAAATATGATGATATCTCAAAATCCATATTTTGCGACCTGTGACTCATTTTCTGTGACACATCACAATTTCAATGAGCAGGATTTCACCTTGTTGTTTTTCTGCAAGGCTTGATAGCACATTTATATTTCAGCGGCCTGCTGAAATCTTTTGCTGTGGTTGTTTCACTTATTATCGCTCACTGACATATACCAAAATATTGATACATTTTCAGCAATACCGCAGTTTCCGTAAATGATCTTGAAAAACAAATGCATGACGGGAAAGATCAAGTCTTTTTTATGGAAACATGTAAAAACACATGGCTATTTACATGACATCAGTGTTAGATAGTCCTTGCTGAACATACCATGTTTTCTATAGCTTATAAACCGACATAGACGTCCAATAGGGAGATCCTGCAGCCAGCGTATCTCGACAAACGCTAGCCTTAATGTAACAAGTAGGTCACTCAGATCAGTCAGTGAATTGTGCAATTATATTTCTAGATATATCCAAGGCTTTTAATAGTGTAAACATACATCTGCTCCTGAGGGAAATTAAGAATCTTGGTTTTGACAATCTTACCCTGAAGCTCTTGACATCATATTGTACTGGGAGAACACAAAAAACGATATTCAACGGGTATAGTTCAGACTCTGTTACCATGAAAGCTGGCATGGCTTAGGGGAGCATACTGGGACCATTAATGTTCACAATATACATAAATGATTTAAATAAAATAAATTTTCATTGTGCTATATGTATGGCAATATTAGGCAAGGATTCAGCTATGCTTTTACAGCATGTTCTAGATAAATTCAAAACCTGGGCTGACGCGAGCTTTCTTAAGGTGAATGAGAAAAAGAGTAAGATTCTTTTATTTCGAAGCACTGTTGATCACTATTTAAGGAATATGTCTGTTTTTATATGAATGGTAATGCTGTGGATTATGTGCAGGAATTTCAGTACCTAGATCTTTGGTTGAATAGCAGCCTTTCTATGATGAAACAGATAAATAGTAACTATGGTATGGCGAGCATGTATCTGGGATGTCTGATCAAAGCAAAAATGTTTACTTGTATTTAAGACGTTTATATTGCCAATAATAGAACGCTGCTGTATGTTCGTTGATCCTACAATCGTTTGCAAAATGTACAAAATAAAGCACTCATAATCATTTACGGTGACATGTATGAGAGGGAAGGTGTATTTAAGGTGACTCAGTAGTGATTTTGATTATTGATGAATTTTTCTAAAATTTTTACCAATGATAGTTGACATGAAATAATCATTATCGAGTGAAAAAAAAACATAGGTCACCAGGCTAGTTTTCATGCTATGGCAGTATGGAGATAGAAATAATGAATCATATTTGAGTAATTTTACTACATTTGAGTGATTTATTAACATAATTCGTTTAAAATGGTTCTGACATGAATTCAGACATCAAATTTCACCCAGACATTCAACATACATATACTTATCATCAGATAATGTTTTTTTCCTCAGATCCTGAGTTAGCCCCCTGGAAGCCCCCTAGTGGCAGTACGGGGCACTAGCAAAATTGACTTTGGCTGATGACAATCAGCGTTTTTAAAAAAAACTGTTTGATGAATATTTTTTAAATTTAATATGAATGTAGATACCGTATTTATCAACTCATACACAAAAAATCAGGATGGCTTTCCAGGCTAAATTTTTCTATATTACGACTTATTTATGAGAAAAATTGGGAAAAAAATTAAATTCCTGATTAATATTTGATTTGAACAAAAATGGCTTCATAAATCTTGATGAAATTCTATATGGATACAGCTATCATAGTTACTATATCGCACACCAAAAATCAGCATGAATTTCCAGGCCGATTTTTTTGTGTTACAACTTAATTATGAGAAAATTGGCTAAAAATGAGAAAATTCTTAATAATTATTTGATTTATACACATATGGCTCCATAAATTTAAATGAAATTTAATATGGATGTATAGGGATCGTAGATACTAACTCCCACACCAAAAATCAGCATAAATTTTCTATCTGAAATGTTTATATCAAGACTTA
This sequence comes from Sthenelais limicola, assembly GCA_942159475.1. NCBI lineage: Eukaryota > Metazoa > Annelida > Polychaeta > Phyllodocida > Sigalionidae > Sthenelais > Sthenelais limicola. Next base: position 15,930,495 of record OW804101.1, read on the forward strand.
ACATACATACTTCGTCTGCATAATGCTGATATTCCCGGCTATATGTATTGAATACACATATATCAGTACTGAGCTATATGTGTTGAATACACAAGATCAGTACTGAGTCACCTTAATATACACGTGCACAGTAAATTACTACCACTAGCCCTAAGAAGGGAACATAGACTTCTCTGCCTTCTTGGAAGAACGGGTAAATTCACTAATAGTCAGAATTGTTGAATTTAAAACAACATCGTCAGGCCAGTCATCCGGGATGGATACACGACCAGACGACGATTTCCTCTGAGGAGTAGACGACTTTGATGTATTGGCTTTAGGCTCCGCTGCAGACGTAAAGTGAGCGGCGAGAGAGAGAGGGCTGCGAGGCACGAACCCTTGAGACGGACATCTGATATAATGATCTACGACTTCCCCGTCATAATTAGAATATGCCGAGATTACGTACTGCTTCCCAATAGCAAAACTCAACATGTGCTGAAAGTGAGTCAGGTAACTCTTCCAGCAGTCTCCAGAAGAATTAATCAAATGCTCCAACACGAGGGACATACCGTAGTAGTATTCAGATAGTGTCATTTTCGCCGGGTCCACAGATTTCATAGGAACCCCCTTTAGCAAAGATATATATTGATAATCTGGCCGAAGAGGCATACCTTGTGTGCGTTTAACAGAGGGATCCATCGCAATGGATAGTTGGCTCATAGAAGAGGCCATCCAGGCGAAGGCTTGAGTAGTGTCCAAACAGTTTTTATTGTAGGTGAATTATTTCTACGGTGAAAGTTGAAATACTGAACAACCATTCCATCCTTGGGTCTCAGACAAAGGTCGGGTATACACGGCCGCTGCGCTGCTCACAACGTGGCTGTTTAGCGCAGGTCTCTTGCTTTGACAGCGGTGCATGTCATAAGGGTCATTTGCTTTAACTGGTTTGAAACTGAACCCTGTACGTTCAAACCTATCTCAAGGCGATCGGGTAGCGTTAGCGTTTAGGCAGATGCGTGGTGTGTGCAGGATCTCCCTAATAATTCCATACAAATTGAGATTTAAAGATGCTGGACATGGAGATCCCCTATTGGAGTGAAGTCCCCAGAACATGCAGAAATTCGTCTTCGCCAATCTGCTCTAATAACCCAAATTTAAGACAAAAATGAGGTTAGAAATACAATCTAACATAACCCAACGGACTGATTTAATCAAGGCAATACTTATTCTCAGAGATACCTAGTATTGACCATTTTTCAGTGCAGAATTTAGCAGAATTTACTAAATGTGATCCGTTTTAGGAAATTAGAGTCAAGTCGCAAAAATATGGATTTTGAGATGTCCCCATATTTGAAAAGAGGAGATCAAGCCGATTCCAATGATAGTAAACACTAGGATACCTGATGAGTTTATATAATAAGTTTGATATTTGTATTTATGGATGGGTAATTACCAGTAAAATAACTAAATATACTCCACATGAAAGCCTTCAAAACGCAAAGATATATTTACTACAATATGCCGGAATTTGTTACATGGATTCATATGACAATAAGTGCTAAACCATCCAAAAATCAGAATCAGAATCAGAATATTTCAATAAAGAGATCTTGTGAAAAAAATCAATTTTGCGACTTGTGACTCATTTTCCTGGAACACATCACAATTAATGTGTAGATCTGCCGATTGTGGAATTTCTGTGGATCTCACGTATTAGGAAAAGCAATGATTTTACTGTAATTACTACTGAATGCACAATGTGCCTCAACATTCTGTGCAGGGATGGTGTTATACCATTGGTGCCCACATTGCATGCAGGGGGAGGAGAGTTGACAGCTGACTGTCACTGTCTATAGAGGAGTTAGGGCAGCTGTCACACCCCGTGTCACACCCCGTGTCAGCAAGTATTGTCTGTATAGCCTGACCACAGATATGTTGGCAATCAAGTCTGTAATAGAGGGCTTTGCATGCCATCATTCTGGGTCTGGACGCTCCAATTGTTTTTTTATAATATATATACGGATGAAATTGCCAGAAAATGTACAATTTGTCTTTAGCAATCCTCTCATATAACCAACATTTAAGACAAACATGAGGTTCAAAAATACACTTTAACATAAACGAACAGATTGTTTGAATCAAGGCAATACCAAATATACTCAGATATACCTAGTATTGATCATTTTTCAGTTTAATTTAGCAAAATTTACTAAATGTGTAGAGCTGCCAATTGTGCATTTTCTGACAATCTGACCCATATATCGTATTTTTATTCAGACACCGCATTAAATACATCAAAAAGGGAAGCGTCCCTCAGAATTCTTTTCTTCCAGGCCTCCCCTTTAAATGAGGATATTATCATCCCCCGCCCCCCCACCCATGTGTTGGTTTATTTGTGATAATAACACCAACATTAATATCATCTGTTTGAAACAATTCATCTCGTATAGATCTATGTTGGCTTCTGGGGGAAAAGGGAAGCATACTTTATCTTAGCCCCGGTGGGAATTGAGAGCGCCTGCAAATCCCCTATTGTCGCTCGGCCGCCCGATGGACTGCCTGCCATGTGAATCAGGCTATAAATGGGTGGAAATGGGCCGTAATCTCTGCACGCATTGGTGACGTGTTGCAGGAAAATGAATCACAAGTCGCAAAATTGAAATTTTCCAAGTGTTTTATTCACAAAATCTCTTTGTAGGAATGTTCTAATTTTTGTAGGGTTTAGCACTTTTAGTCATATGAATCTATGTACCAGGTTTCAGCACAATGTATTAAATAAAGCCACGCGTTTTGAAGGTCATCCAATGAAACATATTTATTTATTTTACTGGTAAATGCCCTTCCAGAAACATTACAAACTTCTTTTCAACATACATAATACCAAACATGAAATAAAGAAACACTTCTTACATGTCCCTATTGTTTACCATCATTAGAATCGGCTTGATCTCACCTTTCCAAATATGATGATATCTCAAAATCAATTTTTTGCGACTTGTGCCTCATTTTCCTGGAACACTGTAAAGAAGACTAAGGGTTTTTTTAGCCCATAGGTTCAGTAAGATGAAGAAGTGAGACAAGAAGTCCGAGGTTGTAGTTCGTCTGGATTCGGCCTAGGCGGTGGTGACTCAGCGAGTAACAGAGTGCCTAGGTCCGAATGGTCACTTTATTTTATACTCCACAATCATGAATTATTCATACAATCAAACCCAGGAAATATTCCACTAGCTCTTCCCCTTCCCTCTAATTGGTTGAGGGAGAGAGAATCTTCCTTGCCCACACGCCGACCTCTGCTCCCCAGGCAGAGACCATATATGGAATGCATGCAGGTCGGATCCCTCTCCTCAGCCTTCCCCCTCCCACCCCTTACTCATGGATCCCATGGCTCGTGCCGGCCCCCCCCCCTCCCTCTTGGCCCTTCCCCCCTCTTGATACCCCAGAGCAGTGTATAAGTAATTAGGTCGGGCTGGGGGAGGTGGGGTGAGCCCTGAGTGGCTCATCTCCCCCTCCCTCCTGGCCAGGGCACAAGGTACAGAGTTATAACCAACAGAACCCAGAACCTAGCAAAGTTTTTGCCCCGAACATTGCTCACCCACTCTCCTTGTATTATGAGTGTTTGAGTGTGATCATTCTCCCAACCCTATACAGTGGCCCAGATCCACCCTCCATACATCCCATAAATACAATTTATAAGCTCAATCAGAGTTTTTAGAGTTCCACTCACCTACTCTTCCAGCTCATCCTGCCTCTCCTAGGCTATGTCTCACTTCCAGTCAGAAGATTGGGTTGTTGCTCAACTTAGCAACAAGTCCCAGAAGTGGTTCGCCAGTGTAAAGAAGACTAAGGGTTTTTTTAGCCCATAGGTTCAGTAAGATGAAGAAGTGAGACAAGAAGTCCGAGGTTGTAGTTCGTCTGGATTCGGCCTAGGCGGTGGTGACTCAGCGAGTAACAGAGTGCCTAGGTCCGAATGGTCACTTTATTTTATACTCCACAATCATGAATTATTCATACAATCAAACCCAGGAAATATTCCACTAGCTCTTCCCCTTCCCTCTAATTGGTTGAGGGAGAGAGAATCTTCCTTGCCCACACGCCGACCTCTGCTCCCCAGGCAGAGACCATATATGGAATGCATGCAGGTCGGATCCCTCTCCTCAGCCTTCCCCCTCCCACCCCTTACTCATGGATCCCATGGCTCGTGCCGGCCCCCGCCCCTCCCTCTTGGCCCTTCCCCCCTCTTGATACCCCAGAGCAGTGTATAAGTAATTAGGTCGGGCTGGGGGAGGTGGGGTGAGCCCTGAGTGGCTCATCTCCCCCTCCCTCCTGGCCAGGCCACGTGTGGCGTGCGTGCCCTGACCATGATCAGGGCTAAATAGGTCGGGTCTGGGATCCAAAGATGCCAATTCTTTACAACACATCACATCACATTTGGCGGGCTCTTGTGGCTGTGATTCCAAATGTCATTGCATGTCCAAGGGACGCGTTATGATTGACGGTTGAAAGCGCCCGGGTCCCTGTAGGCCCAGTTGGTGCAATCACTGGCACATGTTTACATCAGCAATTGCCTTAAACGGCTAGAATTTCCATACATAATGATTACATCAGCTTTTGGGTAAGATTTACAGAAAAAGTACAATCAGCAGCTGTACACATTTAGTGAGTGAGATTGGTTGCTTTACGCCCTTATCAACTGAGGTGAGAGGGAGGCAGTTTATAATCGTACCCAGAAAATAGAGAGAGAGGAGAAGGGAGAGAGAGACAGAGAACGAGAGACAGAGAAAGAGAGACAGAGAAAAAGAGACAAAAAGGAACTTTATGGTCATACCCAGGACCGACACATTTAATAAACTCTGCTAAATTAAGCTGCAATTTGGTCAATACTAGGTAAATTCGAGTATATTTGGCATTGCATTGATTCTAGCAATCTGTTTGGTCAGGTTGAACTGTATTTTGAACTTTATTTTCGTCAGCAATTTGGGTTATTTGAGAGGATTGGTGAAGATGAACTGTACATTTTCTGGCGACTTCACCCTTTTCCTGTTCAAGATCCAGTGACACTCTCAATGATTATGGAGGCGAAATCGCCAGAAAATGTAGAATTCGCATTTGCCAATCCTGTCAAATAACCCAGAATTAAGACAAAAATCAGTTCAACCTAACCAAACAGATTGCTAGAATCAATGCAATACCGATATATACTCGAATTTACCCAGTATTGAATTCATTTATATACATTCTAAAAATAAATTATGTCATACCATTTTGTCTAAAAAGTTCATGAAATGATTTGATGTAGAATTTAGGTTGCTGATTTATAAAGATCAGATTTACTGAAAATTCTTGATGGTCAAATTAAAAAGATGTTATATATCAATTGAGCAGATATGCACGGAATGAAGGAGAGGAATTGGGAGAGGAAGAGAAACAAGTTATAAGTTTATTAAGTTAATCAATCATTTAATGAACTATTTTTCTGTTTAACTTTATAATCAGTTTAAGTTAATGTATATATTGTGCGTTTCCAAAGGAAACAAATTCTACGGTCAACTATTTGTGCGCAATGGCTAGATTATGAATATCAGACATATTGTAATCTGAAATGCCTCGAATGTCTGTATTAGAAGAACACAGGAGTGGAAGTGAAATTCAGTTTATTAACAACTCGGAAAGTTGCACGCTCCCTGTTTACAAAGGCAGTTGGATAAACATGAAAGTACAATGCAAGGGAATTAGACATAAGACATCAAACAACATATTATAATCTAATAATACACAATTGTCTTTTAGTCTTTGCAATTCCGAAATTGTCTGTCTCCAAGACTTGAAACCCAGAAATCCCAAAGGGTGTAGTAGGTGTAGATCACTCAGATTCAGTCATGGGTGGTCCCCTCTAAATGGGTTCCTCTCAAAACCTATACAGTGGCCTTAAGTGGCAACTTGTCAATCAAACCAAGATAGCCAATAGAATACAACAAATGTCAACCAATAGGATGTCACACTGGCCTTCAGGGATTTACTGCAGAGATGGTAGAAGGTTGTCAATCAAGCAGTCCAGTCAATCAAGTTAGTAGTGTTGGCGTGAATTACATCACACAGAGATGGGCATCCAGATATCCTCCCAGATAAGTGTCCACACTCCTCACACAAATCCTCAACCAACACCTCAAAATGTATCACATGAACTTGCTACTCAGGATGATTGACAGAATGGTACCCAATTCACTAACATTCACGAATTTTTTTTTAAAAAAATACCATAGAATGTAAAAAGCATTCCAAGCCAAATCGATGACTCATCATTTTTCTGGAATGTTTCTACTGATATTTTTAGTTATATATGTAATAGGGGATTTGCATAGTCGCCATTTTGAATCTTGATTTACACGGAATTTTGGGACTAATGGTACAGTCTAAAATCTAAAGAAAATATCCCATATTCAACGAGAAGTATCTATCTTTCTCTAAAGTCAATATTCATGGGTGTGTGATACATGGTTCTACGAAACACGCCTCCAACTTTCCATCATGCATTTGGTTTTCATAGATCATTTATTAAAGCTATGATATTGGTGAAAACATTCTTGCAATTTTAGATAAAGATATTGCCAAATATCTGTATGTCAGATTTCATCCAAATCCAGTATGCACTGTAACAGACAGTGGCAATGCAGTGCAGAATATACTCAAATTTACCTAGCATTGACCAAATTGCAGCCTAATTTAGCAAAATTGATTAAATGTACGTTTGTAAATTTATTAATTGTACGTTTTCTGAAGATCTGACCCACATACATATTCCCTAAGGGATATTACATTCTACTTTAGGTCTTGTTATTTTGTGATAGTTTATGAAATTTTCAATAACTAGTACAGAGTTTGATTCACTATTTATTAAAGGGCGTGAGTATAGAAGAACGCTGAAATATAAACCTTGTTTTGAATCATCATAAAATATCTAAAAGAAAAACCAAATCAAATTTTTAGCACACACGCATGATGAAAATATTTTTATCACATCCCATTTATAGCACGTTTCTTTTGAAACATTATGATGGGATAGTTTTCCATATTTCGGGATAGTTTTTTACATTTCGGGACAGTTTTCCATATTTCAGGGCAGTTTTCTATATTTGGGACAGTTTTCAATATTTCAGGATATTTTTCATTACAGGACAGTTTTTCATATTTCGGGACATATTTCGGGACAGTTTTCCATATTTGGGACAGTTTTCCATATTTGGGAGATTTTTTCATATTTCAGGAGAGTTTTCCATATTCGGGAGAGTTTTCCATATTTCAGGAGAGTTTTCCATATTCGGGAGAGTTTTCCATATTTTGCATGTTCATGTGTTCACGTAACAGCAAAAGCTCTCCTCTGTGTTGAACAATGGTCAGGTTGACAACAACAGGTGATGTCCCAATGTCCAGATAATTGTCCACAGTCAGCACACGTAATGTGAATAGCTGCCAATCAGTGTGCAGAGTCAGGGTTACAAGTATGATAGTGTGTGGAGTGGTTCAGGATATAGATCAGTAGTCTGAGAGAGATATGTTATATGAAGGTTTGTCTATCTTGGCTATTGACTAGTTGTAGAAATATTGTATAGAGTATAAGAGGTGTAAAGAAGAAGTCCTAAGGCTTTGATCCTAAGATCTAGAATAGTGTTTATTGTGGTCTTGGCATACAGGTGAGAGCTTGGTCCATGTGGCTATTGTTGATTGGAGGAATATATAATGAGCTGAGAGTGCTACCTGTGGTTCCCCTTACTACCGTATTCAATGCAATAAATTCCTGGGTCCTGATACCCAATAGGTTCTTATATTAATTATTAATTACCATAACGCATAACATATCCCTCATTAATGTTAATTAATGATCATAAAGTCGTTACCCACTGTTACGCCATTATTGCGTAACATGATGTAACAGATATGGGTGAAGTCGCCAGAAAATGTACAATTCACATTCACTAATCCTCTCAAATAACCCAAATTTCAGACAAAGATTAAGTTCAAAATACAGTTCAACCTAAGCAAACAGATTGCTAGAATCAATGCAATGCCGAATATACTTGAATTTACTTGGTATTGACTAAATTGCAGCCTAATTTAGCAGAATTTACTAAATGTGTAGAGCTGCCAGTTGTGCATTTTATGAAAATCTGACCCATGAGGGGATGCACAAACAGTGCTCCAAAGTTTGACGTGTTCCAGGAAAATGAGTCACAAGTCGCAAAATTGATATTTTTCAAAGTGATAAATTTACAAGATCTCTTTGTTGGAATGCTCTATGTTCTATGTTCTATGTTCCAAATGTGTTTCAGGTGATATTTGATATAAGTGTTTCTTTAACAAGATCTATTTATTGGAAAGTTCTGATTTGTGCAGGGTTTAGCGCTTCTAGGCATACAAATCTATGTACCAAATTTCAGGACAGGGCAATAAATATATTCTTGCGTTTTAAAGGTCTTCGTATGAAATATATTTGGTTACATTACTGGTAATTGTCCACCCAGAAATATTGCAAACTTTTTTTCAAAAAAAAAATATGAAACTTAAAATATAGAAATACTTTTTAGATGTCTAAGGCTGCAATTCCACTAGATTGGTCTTTTGGTCCACTCATGGTCCGCTCTTTTTATTTCACCGAGCGCCTAACAAGCGAAGACAGAGCGAAACCAGAGTGATTCAATAGAATCGCTACTGCGCTTTCTATATGCTCTAAAAATTTGACGTTGGCACTTCTTCTTTTTGATGTTGCGCTAATATCCCATGTGTTTGATTTGAGTACAACAACACAACGCTCTTTCTGCCTGTTAAGTAACGGTCCAATAGCACAATGAGAGCAGACCAACAATCTTGCCATTGATTTCATAAGGAAACAAGCAAACAAGTATAATTGCTCTGTGCTTCTATTGCGCTCAATATAAAAGTGGATGAAGAGCGAACGAAATGCAGACTATAAATAAGCAAAGCAGGAGCGAGGCATGAGCGCAGATACAAACAATCCAGTGGAATCATAGCTTTATTGTTTAGGCTTGTTCTGATCTCTTCAAAAATGCTTATATATTACAACCGGACAAAAGCCTAAAAAAATTTGGTATAAATGACTTTATGAATGACAAATATAAGATATATCTTTTGTCATAGGGTCAGATTTTCAGAAAATGCACAATCTACAGTTGTACACATCTTTCAAATTCTGCTAAATTAGAGTGAAAATGATAATTACTGAGTATATCTGGGTCTATTCTATATTGTATTCATTCAATAAATCCGTCTGGTTATGTTGAACTGTATTTTGAACCTGATTTTCGTTTAAATCTGATTTATCTAATTGGTTTTTCTGAAGACTTGGCCCCATAATACCTTCAAAATTACCCCACCAAGGACCTTTTGCTTCTTGAGCTATTGACATTTATGCGAAATTTCCACTGGAAAAACATCTGACATTCATGGTGAATACAGCTTTTTCTAAAAATAGAAAGGTCATGAACATAACGCATATCCATCTATAGGATGGGACCTGGTGAAGTCGCCAGAAAATGTACAATTCAACTTCACCCATTGTCTGAAATAAATCAAATTTCAGACGAAAATAAAGTTCAACCTAACCAGACCGATTGCTATAATCAGTGCGATGCCAAATATACTAGAATTTACCTAGTATTGACCAGATTGCAGCCTAATTTAGCAGAGTTTACTAAAAGTGTACAGCTGCCAATTGTACATTTTCTGAAAATCGGACCCCGTATGCTGTATTCTTATAGGTTAACCGATGCGTGTGAAGCAGGGAAAAAGAAACATGTATTGTTGTGATTATAGCCTATGTTCTTTCCATTGAGTTGATGAGCCAGGGTTGCACGTCTGTGATATCGCCTCCGGATCTCTTCCGGGCTTAAACACTACCAATATTCATTAACAATATGCTTGTGATTGTATAGGTTACTTCTGCGAGAGTATATTAGGAATATATTTAATAAGGATAGTGGTGGAAAGAACTAATCTCCGAGTCAAAGGCATAGGGTGGGTAATATTCATTGGGGTGGATAATATTATGTTTTAACTGGTCCTCCGAGTTAAATAAGAACATAGAAAAAATACATCTGCAATTCCAGTTTTATTCCTGAGCTCCTTTGCTGAGCTCCTTTCTGAAGTTGGGATCCTTGTTCCCAACCTACCCATACAAAGGTCTGACCTGAGACCTTATGAAATAATGAACAGATATATCAAGGTATTTGTAACATAAATAAGGAATATATAAATACGTATAATGAATGAATAAGTACGAACTTCATCATAAATTAGAGTAATATTTAACATAATAGATGGTCGAAGTCTGGAAGCTCTAGCATAAGTCAATACTGAGTTATAAAATAATGAACTAATATAGTCAGGACATAGTTCCAGTTGTACATATTTAGTAAATTCTACTAAATTAGACTGTCTGGAAGCTCTATCATAAGCCAATAATTAGTTATAAAACGATGAACTAATATAGTCAGGAAATAGCAGCAGTCATGGAGATGTAGACCCTAGTGGCGGCCTGAGGAACTACGCGTAGATTCCCGGAGATCCTCGGAGGTATCCCGGAGGTATCCTGGAGATCCTTGGAGATCCTTTGGAGGCTCCATAGAGAACAATTGGGACAGATTTTTAGAAAATGTACACTTAACAGTTGTACATGTTTAGTAAATTCTGCTAAATTAGACTGAAATTTGGTTATTACTAGGTAAATTCGAGTATATTCTGCATTGCATTGATTCTAGCAGTCTGTTTGGTTAGGTTGAACTGTATTTTGAACTTTATTTTCGTCTGAAAGTTGGGTAATTGAGAGGATTGGTGATAATGATTTGCACATTTTCTGGCGACTACACCCAATAATGAAATGATTAATGCGGTCACATGTAGAATACATAGAGTGCCAGCCAAACCAAGCTTCATTTTGAATCTTGATTCGCATTTAATTATTGGACTAATGGTACAGTGTAAAACCAATAGAAAACATGCCATGTTTAGCATGGTATATTTATCAATACACAAATGTCAATATTAATGTGTTTTACATGTTTCCATGAAACAAGACTTCATCTTTCCCAACATAGATCTTTTACACAAGCTGTGGTATTGTTGAAAATATTCGTTCAATTGTGGATAAAAATGTTGCAAAATATTGGTATGTCAGATTTTAACTGAATCCACCCCAGAATGCACTGTGATAGACATGCGCAGTGGCACATGCAAGTCCCTGTTTAACGAACTCATAACAAAGAACCTCTAGAGACCAGATATAAACATAACTAGTCACATATTTTGCCGCAATTTAAATGTTTCCATGCTGCCAATGAATTGTAAAGCCATAACCTATCACTTCGAATGTAACATTATATTCACTATATCCAATACAAACATTATATTCACCAATATATATAGCACTCTGTCACAAATTTGACCCGACGTCTCGATCGATTACAAACCTCCATTGCACCTTTGGGTATAACAATCACACATGCTTTCCATGCTGCCAATGCATTTTAAAGCTATAACCTATCATTTCGATGTATAGACAGAACTGTCTGAGGATCGAGATTGGTTTTCGTTTAATTACCCGGTCCCTTAGAATTCTTTTAAATGAGGATATGGTAGTTTTTACCGCACACTCTCTCATACAAGCAGCGTGTGGTACCAAGTCTGACTTAGTGTAAACACACACGCTAACATTGCACTGAGACACCACCCTAGTAATGTGAGAAGTGATTTTACACACAATCACACAGGGTCGAAATCGACAGAAAATGTACAATTTGTCTTCCCCAATCTTCTATAAAAACACCCCAATTTAAGACAAAAATCAGGTTTAAAATTCGGTTCAATATAATCAAATAGCATGTTTGAACCAAGGCAATACCAAATATACTCAGATATACCTAGTTTTGACCATTTTCCAGTCAAATCTAGTAGAATTTACTAAACGTGTAGAGCTGATTGTACATGCTCTGAAGGTCTGACCCACATAGGCTGGAATGTACTCAATATAGATGAAATCAATGATAGAGGGCATGAAGGGTGAACTTGCCAAGTGGGGAAATTGTGTAGTAAATATATGGGTCAGATCGTCAGAAAATGCACAATTGACAACTCTAAATATTTGATATATTCTACTAAATTAGGCTAAAAAGGCTAAATACTACGTATATATAATATATTGGGTAGCCTATATTTTGGATTGCCTTGGTATAAACATCTGTCCAGTTATGTTTGATTGTATTTTGAAGCCCTTTTCATTCTTAAATTTGGGTCATTTGAGAGGATTGGTGAGGGTGAATTGTACATTTTCTGGCGATTAAATTACCTACATGAATCGATTTGCACACGTCAGCGATATCTGAAAGATTTATAGTATTGCCAATTATAAGAACTTTGATCCTTACTTTCTTGCATTGATTTCTGGTAAATCGTTCAAGAAATTGTGAGAAAAATGTTAAAAAAAATTGAGGTTCCCAAATTCCTATTCAATTTCAAAGATGATGTGTTACAGAAAATGAGTCTTTAATGCCACTCTTGTATTTAGACTATTGTCTAAATATTTGTTATATATTTGTTATATATTATAACATATTTCCACTAAACAAACTATCGTAAGTACCACTGTGATCCCTGAGATAAGGAACCTACCACAAGAAAAATCAATTTGCCATGTAATGTATATGGGACTTGAAGTGTTGTCCTCACTTTGTCAGTCTGGTACATGGTGCCTGAGCAGTTTGCAAATTCACCAACATGGCTACAACAATGCATTCCATGATAATCTTTCAGGAACACTTTAAACTGCTGCAGTTGCTCTCACAGCTGCAGCAAATGAATGTAGTAGTTGGTGAGGGGCATTAAGCAGGTCAGTAAACTTCCATCCCCAATCCCCTTGATGGAAATGAACTTCCTTCCAAGTCTTAATTTGGTAGCATACTCTTTAGCTGTGGTAGTTATTAGCAGCAGATGGATGGACATGCTTGATGAGGACAGGGACCTAGGTTTGGTACTATTGACAATCTACAAAAATAAAATATTGCATTCTCCATCTTTCTCTATATCAATTTGGGATGGATTGTTATCAAAGAACATCTCAGCTTGTCTTTGGTACATAGGCATGCTGGCAAAGCTCTGCATGCAGAAGGAGATGCAGATATGCTTATATTACAATTAGCAGTTAAATCTCCTAGACCAAAAGAATTTAATGTTATATATCACATTCTACTATTGCATGGATAGGAGCAGTGTTCTGCACTCGTGGTATCCTAGATTTGTCTTCACATGTTTGATGCGCCAAACTCTTTTGTGCTCTTTTCATGGAAAGATGTTATTAACAAATCTGTATTTTCCCCAATGGGAATGGTGCCACATGCCCTAGCAAATTCAACAACCATTTGCAATATAAGAATATTTGTATCTCCCCCAGGTGTCTATAGTGCTTGCATTGGCATAGCTAACTGTAATTGTTGCATTTGGTGTTTATGAAGTCATGATAAATTTTGATAATGACCGATGAGTGATGATGTCCTATTGGCCATGACCAATAGGACACACTGAACATTGCCCATTGCTCTTGTGCACAGACTACAAGTGGTTGCACAAAGAAACTAGAAACTTGCATAGAGCCAAACTAGATACAGTAACATGTTGATGCAAGATTGCTTGTAATCTAAAAAAAAAGAAACCTCAAATCTTATTGGTAGTTTCAAATCTCAAGGTTTACTGGTGATGCTGAGGTGTTGAAACCAAATTTGCAGATCAATTGACACTGATTGACCTTCATTTCTTGTTGTTTTCTCTCTAAAGTTTTTTGCAGTATCCTCTTGAAAAACAGGCTAAAACATTGTTCCTTTCTATTGACTTGAGAATATGGTTCCTATTATTTTACCTTCCTATTATATCATCTTCAACATTGACTTTTACACCAATAGCAAATATTCTCAGGGTCTAGTTGTTGCAGTTGTGTTTCTGTTTATGAGGATGTGGATAAAGGCTTCTGGAGCGAGTGTGTGATTGGTGCTTTACACCATACTAAAAGCCAGGTTCATATCCATGCATTCTTGAGTGTGAAATATTCTTACTTAATTTACCTGAATTGAAGTGAACAAAAGTAGTTGATAAAGTGGAATAGTTGATTTCAGCACAAGCAGGTATATATCAAGAGACATGTGTTACTCACCAGTTCAGTTGACAGTCAAGCAATGTATGATGGATAATGTTGTGCAACTACATAGAAACCCTCTTATAAACTATCATACATATATATTTATTTCAGATTTATAATCACTTACAGCTCAAATCTCCCGTTACCAACCATTACATCATAATTATGTTCACCACATCTTTGTATTTAGGGAACACAATCGGTAGCAATAAAGAGTCTTTTCTATCTGTGGATCTTCAAAATGCATTTTTTGTTCTAGTAGTTCTACTGTGTTGAATACACCGACCTTGACACTGATTGACCTTCAATTCTAGTTGTTTTCTTTCCGAGGGTTTTTGCACTGACATTGACACTTATAAGGGGCTTAAAGAAACCAAGCCCTTCATTGAAACGGTTGTAGAATTTATATACCATAATTATATAAATGAATATAAGAGATCATTCCTTTTCTCATGGCTTATAACAAATTCTAGGGCCAATTTCCCGAACTGGATATGAGCAACAAGACAATCATAATTGACAATCTTGTTGCTCATGTATAAATCATTGAGGCTGGTATTTCTAAATCACCGCACATTAGTTTTTAAAGAAATCTAGGATATCAGATGAGTAGGGCACTCCTTTTTATTCCAGAACTTTTCTCTCTATGATGCAGTATACCTATATGCCAAAGGCAAGCTGAGGTATACACAGACTAATACCACTTGACAAGTCAAAACAGCAACAGTCAGATGTGTTCCTTCAAAAGAATGAACTAGGAATGATGTACCCCAATTGTGGCCATAGCCATGGTGACTGTGCAAACAGCTCAGGTGCAAATGATAAATTAAGGACAACATGTGGGGTGCTTTATGTAGGAGGCAAATTGTTAGTAATACATATACTATTCCTTATATATACACTGTTCAAAAGGCTTTTACAATAGTTTGGATTACTGAAAATCATTTCTTAGCATCCTAGTCTTCAATGCTTTCCTACAAAATGAATTGGATTTTGTCCCTTCACAGGATGCTTTTGCTGGGCGTTTTCTTCCATTTCTTCCTTATATCAGTACACTAACGTTCCAAATAATGATTATAATGGACTTTATTCTCATTTCATTGCATTCCCCATGCCTGGAAACATTAAGAAAATGTATTCACACTTGAATGTATTTTGATTTTACACATGGCGTTTCAAGGTTTTAGAGGCGGCCGTTTTGTTTTTTGCAATTTTGGGCATGTTCCCCTAGCTAGATTTTTCTAGACTTTTAGTATGTTTAAGAGGCACCCATACTACCCGTGGAAAAACCTTTTGTTGCAAATTTTTCCCTAGGTTCAGCCCTTTTTTGAGCTAGATTGCCTGGACTAAAATCCTTATTTACCTTTTATCTTTGTGTCGGAGGACAATCATTCAAACTTGTTGGCACGCAAACAACGGCCGCCGGTGAGCGATATTAAGTGTCATCATTGGAAAAGATTCTCGCAGGTCCTGCAAAAAATAAGGACTTTTTTAGAAGCCCTGTAATAAAAAGCACTGAACAAAATCCTCCAACATTCTGGTCAAATGACCTTACAGGGCCTAGTCCACCAAGTCGATTGTCATGCGATTTTGCGCTGCAGAGGACTCTTTTGCACTAAAGTCTGTAAGAATCGCATGAGAATCGGCTTAGTGGATTAGGCCTTTAGATGGGTCGGAACAGAATAAAACAAAAAGTAGAAAATATTATTTTTTTACCAACGTTAACTGAGAGTGCAGCTTTAACTGCAGATTTAATTCCATTCACATGATAATATCGTTGTTATAGAACAAGCATTGTTACTATTTTGATACGTTGCAGCTGGAAGTATATCCAAAATAAATACAAATCATGTTCTTTTACTGCAACAAAACTCTTTTGTGAGGTATTTAAGGAAAATGAGAAACAAGTCGCGAAAATTGGATTTTGAGATATCATCATATTTGAAAAGAGGATATCAAGCCGATTCCAATGATAGTAAACAGTAGGACATAGATAATATATATTTCTATATTTTAAATTTGATATTTCTATGTTTGACAAAAGGTTTGAAATATTTCTGGAAGGGCAATTGCGAGTAAAGTCATTAAATATACTCCATATAATAACTTTCAATACGCAAGGATTTATTTTATACACTGTCTTAAAATTTAGTACATGAATTTATATCACGTAAGGCGCTAAGCCCCGCAAAACTCAGAACATTCCAACTAAGAGATCTTGTGAATAAATCAGTTTGAAAAATGTCAATTTTGCGACTTGTGACTCATTTCCCTGAAACACATCAGATTTGCATTTTGCTGTTTCCATTGTCCTATATTTATCGTTTATTGCTGAATCAGTCATGAATTTTTCATTGGAGTAAAAGCAATTTGCATGTGGGCTGCTTTGCCTGCAATCCCTGCCACTGTTTTATACAGGAGATGCGACATGACAGTTGCCGTGGTAAATTGGCCTAATTGCTTTTCTTTCGTGCCATCTTTTCATTACCGATTACGCAATGGTTATTTAACTGTGTTTTACCCTGCATTAGGGTGAAGTCACCAGAAAATGTACAATTCACCTTCATCAATACTTTCAAATAACCCAAATTTCAGACGACAGTAATGTTCAAAATACAGTTCAACCTAACCAAACCGATTGCTAGAATTTAATGCAATGCCGAAAACAGTGGAACCTCTCTATTGAGACCACCCTTGGGACTGAGAGAAACTGGTCTTAATAGCAAGGTGGTCTCATTAGAGGGGCTAACCTAATAAGAAAAAAGCCATTCGGGACTGAGAGAAACTGGTTTTAATAGAGGGGTGGTCTCTATAGAGAGGTGGTCTTTATGTGAGGTTCCACTGTATACTCGAATTTACCAGGTATTGACCAAATTGCAGCCTTATTTAGCAGAATTTACTAAATGGGTACAGCTGCCAATTGTACATTTTTTGAAAATCTGACCCAATTTCAGTCACTTCACACAGTTGTGCTGTTTTTTATGGTCCCGGAGGAAGTGGAGGTGGTAATGCCAGTGGTTGTCTGGAAGGGAAAACAACGTGGAAAAGGTAAGCAGGGCTTATTATAACATTACCACCTAATAGCGGACTTACATTAACCACTGTGCATGTTTGTGGTATGATTTGATTTTTTTTTAATTACTCAATTTTCTCATCAGTTTTACGCTCTTACCAATATGACTTTACTTTCCATTAACATGGAAAGTGAGCCAGTGAGCCAGTTATTTTAGGAAATGATTTCGGGTGGGTCATCGAAAAATAAATAAGGACGTTTAGCAAAAACAGCCAGACAGAATTAAATAATCCTCCAAAATTGTGGTTGAATGACTTTTAGATGGGTTGGAAAAGAAAGGAATAAAACAAAATGATAGAAATATTTTGATTTTTACCATGGTTACCTGAAAGTGCATCTTAACATGATACTTCAGTGTGGTTGTGATGCTACACGACGTACAATTTGGTGTTACAGTGCTTGCTAGGATATAGACTTGGTGAGACTCTTTATGAGTAATGGGCAGAATGGTTTCATCAATATCTTAAATTAAAGAACCTTTCCTCCCTGCCCTTACACTTTCCTCCCTGCCCTTGTCCTTTCCTCTCTGTCCTTACCCTTTCCTCCCTGCCCTTACACTTTCCTCCCTGACCCTGCCCTTCCTCCCTGCCCTTGCCTTTTCCTCCCTGCCCTTACACTTTCCTCCCTGCCCTTACACTATCCTTCCTGCCCTTACCCTATCCTCCCTGCCCTTACCTTTCCTATCCTGCCCTTGCCCTTTCCTATCCTGCCCTTGGCGTCTCCACCCTGCCCTTTTCCTTTCCTTCTTTCTCTGTCCTCCCTGCCATTTCCTGCCTGTTATTTCAATTTTTTCATTTTCCATTTCCTTTCCTCTCATCTCATCATTCCCTTTCTTCCATTTCTTTCCCACTTCCCTATCCACGCAACCCACTATTGCAAGAGCTAGTTCCGCTCATAGACATGCATGGCACTGCAGGCACTAGGAGATGCTGGCCGACCCTTGGCACAGATACACGGAAGGTGAGGCTCACCCTCCAGCTTTGCCTCCAGTAGTAGGAGTACTGCAGGCTGAGCAGGAGCTGGAGGAGGAGCAGGAGGAAGCTTTAACACAGCGGTGGAGAAGTTACAGGGTAACTAGAGGAGGAGGTGTGTCAGGGGGAGGTGTAGCAGGTGCAGGAGTAATGTTATAATAGGAGGAGGAGGAGCAAGAGCTCGCTCGTGTAGTATAGTAATACTGTCCTCAAGTAAACTAGTAAAGTAAAACCAGGGGGAATATTTAGCACACTATAACTATAGCACACTGCAGCAAGTGGGAGTAAGTAGGAGCAAGTAGCCCCAAGTGGGAGTAAGTAGGAGCAAGTAGCCCCAAGTGGGAGCAAGTAGGAGCAAGTAGCCCCAAGTGGGAGTAAGTAGGAGCAAGTAGCCCCAAGTGGGAGCAAGTAGGAGCAGGTAGCCCCAAGTGGGAGCAAGTAGGAGCAGGTAGCCCCAAGTGGGAACAAGTAGGGGCAGGTAGCCCCAAGTGGGAGTAAGTGGGAGCAAGTAGCCCCAAGTGGGAACAAGTAGGAGCAGGTAGCCCCAAGTGGGAGTAAGTGGGAGTAAGTAGGAGCAAGTATCCCCAAGTGGGAGTAAGAAGAAGCAAGTAGCCCCAAGTGGGAGCAAGTAAGAGCAAGTAGCCTCAAGTGGGAGCAAGTAGGAGCAGGTAGCCCCAAGTGGGAGTAAGTGGGAGTAAGTAGGAGCAAGTAGCCCCAAGTGGGAGCAAGTAAGAGCAAGCAGCCCCAAGTGGGAGTAAGTAGGAGCAAGTAGCCCCAAGTGGGAGTAAGTAGGAGCAAGTAGCCTCAAGTGGGAGCAAGTAGGAGCAAGCAGCCCCAAGTGGGAGTAAGAAGGAGCAAGTAGCCCCAAGTGGGAGTAAGTAGGAGCAAGTAGCCTCAAGTGGGAGCAAGTAGGAGCAAGCAGCCCCAAGTGGGAGTAAGAAGGAGCAAGTAGCCCCAAGTGGGAGTAAGTAGGAGCAAGTAGCCCCAAGTGGGAGCAAGTAGGAGCAAGTAGCCCCAAGTGGGAGTAAGAAGGAGCAAGTAGCCCCAAGTGGGAGTAAGTGGGAGCAAGTAGCCCCAAGTGGGAGTAAGTAGGAGCAAGTAGCCCCAAGTGGGAGCAAGTAGGAGCAAGCAGCCTCAAGTGGGAGTAAGTAGGAGCAAGCAGCCTCAAGTGGGAGCAAGTAGGAGCATGTAGCCCAACATAGGAGCAAATAAGAGCATATTAGAGCAAGCAAGAACAGATAGGAGCAAGTAGGAGCGAGTAGAGTCAGGCGGAATAGGAGTACAGGCAAGGGAAAAGGGTAGGAGCAATTGCAATATAGCAATATATAAGGTTGTGGTGGAACCTTGGGCAGTTATCTGGCTTTAACTCACTGGAGCACTTACTGGGAGTGATTACTCGGTAATGGAACACAGCAAATTCACAACAAAGAATATATTGCTATTGTGAACATCACAAACATTGTCAATAGTGGCAAGTGGCTTCAGTTTGTGAACGCGGTTCTGAAATTTGTGAACTTTGCGAAAACTTTGCTTTTTATTGCGACCAGTAAGAGGAAGGGGACGAGCAAGTATAGAAGTACAGGAGGCGTTGATGGTGGATGGTTTGGGTTATTTGAAAGGAATTGTGAAGGTGAATTGTACTTTTCCTGGCGACTTCACCCATAAGTATAGGGTAGAAGAGGAAACCAAATATACTGTATTTTATACGAAGTATTCTCTAACAGTTTGCAATCAAGTGCAGACGGAGATATACAGGAAGCCTTAGTATACTAGAGCAGCTTCTGGAGGTGGTTGAATGATATCAGAAAGAGGGGGAGTAGCACATGCAGTGCAGGAGTCACAAGGGACGAGAACATAGAGAGAGAAAGAGAAGAAGAGAGTGAAGAGAGACAGAGAAAGGTGAGAGACTCGTACGTGGGTCAGATTGTCTGAAAACGTACAGCTGTACACATTCAGTAAATACTGCTAAATTAAGCTGCAATTTGGTCAATGCTCGGTGAATTCGAGTATATTCAGCATTGCATGGATTCTAGCAATCTATTTGGTTAGGTTAAACTATATTTTGAACCATACTTTTGTCTTAAACTCGGGTTATTTGAGAGGATTGGTGAAGGTGAATTGTACATTTTCTTGCGATTTCACCCACATAGAAGAAGAGAGGCACAATAAGTGACAAGTGTCAGACAGAGGAACAGCAGAAGAAAGAGAAAGAGTGGAGGGAGAAATAGAGCGATAATAGAGAGAGATGAGACAGAGAAGGGGAAAGAAAGTGAGAGTGTTAAGCCCAACCGGAAGTAATCCATTATCACACTAGTTGGATATTGTACTTCTACAGCAGTTGGTTTTTACCTTACATATATACTCACCTGGATCATCTTACCACAGGTAAGAGTCTATAATCTATAATCTTTGTTATTCTTCCCTTTTACTATTAGGGTCAGATCTTCAAAAAATGCACAATCGGCAGACTTACATATTTAGCAATTTTAGCTAAATAAGGTTGAATAATGGTTAATAATAGGTATATTTGGTAATGTCTTGATTCAGACAATCTGTTTAGTTATGTTGGACTGAATTTTGAACCATATTTTTGTCTTAAATTTGGCTAGTAACTAGGAAACGGGCTAAGCTTTAAAATGCAGTTTAACATAATTATCGAAACTGATACTTTAAATCAGTGTGATATCAAATACACTCAGATATACCCAGTATTCATCATTTTTCAGCCTAATTTAGTAGAAGTTCCTAAATGTGTAGAGCTGCCAATTGTACATTTTCTGAATATCTGACCACCGCAACGGGGATCGTGGAGTTTGAATTAACAGCTCATGATCTCGTGATTTCACCCATATACTGCATGGTGATTTCACCCATATACTGGTGATTTCACCCATATACTGGTGATTTCACCCATATACTGGTGATTTCACCCATATACTGCATGGTGATTTCACGCATATACTGGTGATTTCACCCATATACTGCATGGTGATTTCACGCATATACTGCATGGTGATTTCACGCATATACTGGTGATTTCACCCATATACTGGTGATTTCACCCATATACTGGTGATTTCACCCATATACTGGTGATTTCACCCATGTACTGGTGATTTCACCCATATACTGGTGATTTCACCCATATACTGCATGGTGATTTCACCCATATACTGCATGGTGATTTCACCCATATACTGGTGATTTCACCCATATACTGCATGGTGATTTCACCCATGTACTGGTGATTTCACCCATATACTGCATGGTGATTTCACCCATATACTGCATGGTGATTTCACCCATATACTGCATGGTGATTTCACCCATATACTGGTGATTTCAAGATTTATAATGATGTATGCTAACAGTGGCGCCCTGAATGGAGTGTTAAACTGTAGAACTACTTTTTCTAAATGGATAAAACTCACTAAATGTTAGGTTACATTAAGTACCACTGGGGCCGATACATTGAATAATATCAATGAAGTTGCTTTCCTCATAATATTTTGGGGTTTAGTCACTCTTTAATACACACTGAGGCCCTTACAAAAAGCCCTGTTGGAATTAATCACCTTCCTCCATAGTTTCATTTTGATTTCATACCCATAACAGTAGTCTTTCTTCACTTTTCAGCTGGTCAGATTCTAAGTAATTATTCAATGTATGTTTTTCCGTCGTGCATACATTTTGTGTGTCCTGCTTTTTTTATGTTTTTCCAATATTGTATTGGCCTTAAACTGAATAAAAAAAATAAAAATAACAAAATAAATAAATGTTTGTTCAATTATGATTTTCTGGCAGTGTTTGCCATCAGACAGTAACCAGAGTCAAATCAAACAAGTTGAAACCAGACGTGGTGGATGGATGGTTGTGTAATAGGTGGTAACATCCTCGCTAATTATTATGTACAACATTGAATGCTGTGCACAAACCGTTGAAACGGTTGGTGCTCTCTGTATCTGGGTGATATCACCAGAAAATGTACAATTCGTCTTCACCTATCATATATAACTCAAATTGAAGACAAAAATGACTTTCATAATACAGTTCAACATAATTAAACAGATTGCTAGAATCAATGCAAAGCCGAATACACTCGAATTCACCTAGTATTGGCCAAATTGCAGTTTAGTTTAGCAGAATTTACTAAATTTGTACAGCTGCCAATTGTACATTTTCTGAAAATCTGACCCATGTACAGGGCTCCAACTTTTGGGATGGCTTAAGTGAGGGTACCTTGGTATTGGCTTTTCCTAAAAAATGTTTAAAAGAAGTTCAATACGTTTCTGCAACGAACCCATTTGCGGCAAGCACAAGAATAATATTGGAACTCATCTGTGCCCTGAGAGCACCTTGTGTAGTGAAGGCACAAGCTGAGTACCAAAAATGGAATTTTTTTTATTTGCTTTTTCTTGTACCACCCCTGGAAACTACATTTGTAATTCCTTTTAGGAAAATGATCCATAAGTCGCAAAATATGGAGTTTGAGATATCACCATATTTAAAAAGAGGAGATCAAGCTGATTCCAATAATAGTAAACACTAGGACACCTAACAAGTACTTCTATATTTTAAGTTTGATATTTTTTATCTTTGAAACAAATGTTTGCAATGTTTCTGGGTGGGTAATTACCAGTAAAGTAACTAAGTATACTCCGTACGAAGGCCTTCAAAACGCAAAACGCATTCAATACAATATCCCGACATTTGTCACATGGATTCATATGACTATAATTATTGAACCCTCTAAAAATCAGAACATTTCAATAAAGAAATCTTGTGAAAAAGATTTGAAAAATATCAATTTTGCGACCTGTGACTCATTTTCCTGAAACACATCACATTTTAAGATTCCTACCCGTGATACACGTGGGGGCTTCTAGTTTATGGTTATAATCACATGGTGGGGGCAGATAACAGACAGATAACAGGCTGGCGCTTCTAGCCCTACGTTAAAGCTCCACTCTCAGCTATATGGGTGAAATCGCCAGAAAATGTACAATTCGCCTTCTCCAAACATCTCAAATAACCCGAATTCAAGACAAAAATAGGTTCAAAATTCAGTTAAACATAACCAGATTGTTTGAATTAAGGCAATATCAAACATACTCAGATATAGCTAGTATTGACCATTATTCAGTCTAATTTAGCTAAAATTTCTAAATGCATAGATCTGCCGATTGTACATTTTCTGAAGATCTGACCCATAAATAGCTAACGTTGGTAAAAAAAAAAGCAATTTTCTATTTTTTGTTCAGTTCTTTTCCAACCCATCTATGTCATTTAACCAACATTTCGGGGGATTATGTCAAATTGTATTGCTATAGTTCTTCATAAATTTGTATTTGGAGGACTCAGCCGAATCCCTTCCAATGCTGACTTCACTTATTATCGCTCACCTGCGGCCGCTTTCTCTCGGCGATTACATTTCAAATTCTTGTATATAGAACAACAGCAAGATATTGATGAATTCAATCCTATAAGTCATAACTTGTGTATATTTGAAAAGATTTGTTTTGTCCTAATAGCTGAGACAACCAGATTGCAGCCACTGGGTGAAGTTACCAGACAATCTATAATTCACATTCACCAATTCTCTCAAATAACCCAAAATTTCAGTCGAAAATAAAGTTTAAAAAAACAGTCCAACCTAACCAAACAAATTGCTAAAATCAATGCAATGCCGAATATATATTATACTCAAATTTACCTAGTATTGACCAAATGGCAGCCTACTTTAGCAGAATTTACTAAATGTGCACAGCTGCCAATAGTACATTTTCTGAAAATCTGACCCACCTAGCCACCTATGATAAGCCGCTTTCAAGTCTTCATATAAATGGGTGACATTTTTGGGGGACTCGACCTTTATGGGGGACAATATCTCCTTTTCGGAATGTTCTTTTGTTGTATCTAATGCTCCAAATCCTATGAATAAATTTCAGGATTGTGTCTTTGATATATCTACGCACTTTGAAGCTCATTCTATGGAGTATATTTAGCTACTTTACTAGTAATGGTCCTCCCAGAAATATTGCAAACTTTTTTTTCAAAAATAAAGATCTAAGGATATTCTTATTAGATATGTCCAAGTGTTTACAATCATGGGAATCGGTTTGATCTCATATTTTCAAATATGTTGCTATCTCAAAATCCACTTTTTGCGACTGTTACATCATGTTACGTAATGATGACGTAACAATGGGTAACCACTTTATGATCATAATTATCATTAATTATTACTTATTAGAATTACGATGGTAAACTAGAACTATGACTAATTTCCATAAAGCACCAGTACCCAGGAATTTATTGCAATATATACGGTAGCATGTAAGAACTCAGGTAGCACCTTTACCTACTTCAATATTCCTCCAATCAACAATAGCCACATGGACCAAGCACCTACCTGTATTTTAGACCACAATAAATATACATTCTAGATCTTCGGATCATACCCTTTACACCTTCTCATTTATTCTCTTTGTAGTATACAATAGATCTAAGTCTAATAGATACCCAATCTTCATGTAACACTGGAGTAGAACCCGGCTCATCCTAGAGTATCTAGGAGCTAGTCCCCAATACCTTTAAGAAACGGATTTAATCATGAAAATGGCAGGAAAGGAAAAGGAGAAGAATAGAGCATTGTTCGATAGATTGTTGGATTCAGTAGAACGACTGGCCAGAATCCCTCAGAGGACAACCAGAAGAGAAAGGAAAGCGATTAATGAAGTCACAAGAATGAGAAATCCAGAACCAGATCAGGTTAGAACTGTATTGGATTTTGAAGAAGGAGGTGAAAGGGGAGAAGAACAACAGGAAAATGTATATGAAGAACCTGTTAATATAGTGCCCAACATTCGACAGAACTTACCAGAAGAAAATATCAGAGATATTAACCAACAGAATTTACCAGGGGAAAATATTATAAATGATGTCAGAGAGGAAATCCACCAGAATGTGCCAGGAGAAAATATAATACATAATGAACAAAACAATTTACCAGAAGAGGACCAAGGGGGTGCAGGTAGGCAACAGGAGCAGCCAAACCAGGAGCAGATGCCAATGCGGGAGCGGCCAGAAGTAATACCAGAAGCCGCACCGGTACCCCCCAATCAAGCCCCTGGGCAACAACAGAATAGGGGCCAACCACCAGACACGCCTGACAGAATTCAAATAGGTGTGGCCCAGCCGCAAGAGTTACAACGCAACTCTCCCGTGCAGGATGTGATGAGGATAGAACCTGGACAGGGAAGACAACAATTAATAATAAATGATAATAGAATCCCCCGACTATACTTAGGGAGACCCCCAGGTACAGTGGATACGAATGAAACTCCTATACAGGGGATAAGGCCTATTTTAGGAAGGAGAAGAACAGTAGCCCAAACCCCAGGGGACCAGGAGGTATTCCAAACACCTATGCCGATAACAGAAGCCGATTGGCAGGCATTTATACTACAAAATATTCAACACAATCAGCTACCAAATATCCCTCCCGACCCACAGGAACAAGTAACCCAGAATGAACCTCTAAACCACCAACATCAACCTATTCAATACAACAGACAGGAGGACCAGCGAGTAGAATTTCGGGAAGAAGGACCGAGAGAAATAATTCATGTGAGACAAGTTAACAATCATCACACACCAAGGGGGCAACAAGGGAATAACTATCAGGAGAACATTCAGAACCAACACGATCAGGGAAATCAAGAACAGTGGCAAGAAAATATAATACAACAACAGGTGCCATCACCTCCCGCAGTGAGGCGGGAACGACAAGAGGACCCTCCAATGGAGAATAGGAGATACAGGCGGCCGGCCGAGCGGCAGGTGAACATGCAACCGCAGCAGGGCTACCGACAGCGGCCGCAGGAGGGGCCCCAGAGACGGCCGCCGCAGCCTCGAGGACATCAACAACAAGCACAATATAACACACAGGGCACAAGAGAAGGTTACATGCCAGTACCTCCCCCAACCTACACACAAGTCATGGATACGAGACAAGACTGGAAAGCATTGGTAAATGAATTGAAGGAGATGAGATTGGATCAAAATGCTTTTTTAGACATATCGATGAGAAGACAAGCGGGAGATAGCAGGGCCCACACGACGGGGGCCTTGTCTAGACAATATAGGAAAGCACCAAAACCATTCAGTGCACCCACTGCTCAAAGACCAGTGACAGAGTTTTTCATGGATTTTGAAGCTTTCACAGAGCCAATAGCAGACGACAATGCACTGGTAATAACAACATTAGGGCATTATCTAACAGACAGAGCGAAAACGTTCTATCAACAACTGATGTGTGAACCAGGAATGTGTGACAGTTATAACAGCGTGAAAAAGGCTTTTCTGAGAAAATTTAGAGAATTACCCCTAGAAGAGGTAATGAAAGACTATTCACACAGGAAGCAGGGAGTGTCAGAGAGGGTAAAAGACTATGATAATGACATGTTGGTCCTGTTAGCAAAGGCCAATATCCCCACAGATATGCAGATACGGTTTTATACAACGAATTTACGACCAGAACTCGCAGAACGCGTGGCAGCCGAATTTCCGGAGACATTGGAACAGGCCTCAAGAGCGGCTGCAAAACATGAGGTGATGATGAGAACAGATAAGCCAATTAAACAACAGTCGATAGAAGAAGCAATATCAGTAATATATACACCTGGAGATGATAAAGCAAAAACACCAAGACAAGAGAGAGGACGACAAGAATTCAGGGAAAGAAGAAATGTTTCATTTGATGATAGAAGAGATTATGGTGGCCGCAACAGATCTAATTCGAGAGGATATGACAGGCCACAGAGTAGAGAGAGGCCACGATATGACAATAGGGGATATCAGGATAAGAGAAATGATGCTGGACGACGTGAAGAAGGACGGAACAGGTCATATAGCAGGGACAGGTACCATCGTGGTGTATATGACACAAGGGACAGAAGGGCAGATAGCAGGGAGCGATATCATGATGATAGATATAGGTCAGCCCAATACTCAAATCAGTACTCCAATCCAAGATCGCCAAGCAGATATGGAACAAGAGGGAGGTCACCCAATAATCAACGCTACGAAGATCGAGAGCGAGAGGACAATAGGAGAGATGGTTACAGACAGGATTATGGATACGAGAGAAGAGAGTCTAGGTCGCCACACAGGTATAACCGAATGCAATATGACCGGGACACAAGACCATTATATGATGACAGAGGTACATATCATGATAGAAGGAGGTCCAAGTCACCATATGGGGGTAAACAAACGGGCCCTCATAATGATCAGGGGGAGAGAAGACCAGCTTCGCCATACAATAGACAACGAGATCTAACTCCATATTACAGCAGGAATGAGGAAGGAGTTGAACAAGCACATGATTTAAACGGATAGGCTGTGACCGTGAGGGCGACGGCCACAGTAATACAGAAGCCACACTGGGTGAAACAAAGAATTTTGATGATGGGACAATAATACCAAGTTATCTGTTTGAGTGTGACGAGGGAAGGAAATACGATGACCATAACTGTGCCGTGACCTTGAAGGCAGTCAATGGGGAAGGTAGGAAAATATCACTTGAAGCCAATATATATAACGGTTGCATCCAAATTTCAGTAAGAAAATTAAATCTCCCAGCTCTTGTCGACACAGGGGCAACCCAGTCATGCATGAGCGCATCTTTTTTTAAGAAACTTAGAACAGTAAAACACCCATGCTCGATAAGAAAATGTAATGTAAAAATGTTTGTCGCTGATGGAGCAGCGTATCATTGTTATAGAAGAGTACAAATCCAATTTTGGATAGCAGACATAAAATTCACACAGGCATTTCTTGTATTACCAAAGTTAGACAGGCCTGTGATATTAGGAGTTGATTTCTTACGCGCCCATAAGGCTAGAGTAGCTTTTGAGGACAGGAAAACCACGGTATATCCAGTTAGGGCAATAAAACCTTTCTCGTCCCGCCCAAATCAGAATTAACAACCACGGGAATAGTAACATCCCACATGGATTTATCACAAACAATAGGAATAACAGAAAATTTAGAACGTGACAGACCTGTTTCCTTTTTAGTGAAACATGCACTAGTAAGACCTTTTAAACAGAATCATGTCCCACTAACAATATTTAATGGGGCAGAAGCCACAATAACGATCCAAAAGGGGTCAATATTAGGAATCTATGCCATCACAAGTGAAGATGAATTCAAAAACATGGCAGACATAAATAGTTTGGAAGGAAATGATATGGAACCAGGGTGTACAAACACAAAGGTGAGCAAGCCAGAATTTCAATTGGGAACGAGTTTAACGAAAGATCAAAGGGATGGACTAATAGAATTATTAGAAAGAAACAGAGAAGTGTTTGTAGGCAAAGATAAGAGACTAGGGGTAACGACACAATATGAACACAAAATCACGTTGAAGCCTGGATTTGAACCAGTGGTGAGACAACCGTATAGGTTGAATCCTGAAATGGCCAGGGAAATGAAAGTTATATTGGATGAGCAGGAGCGACAAGGTATTATTGAACATTGCGATGAGACAATAGAGTATACAGCACCTGCATTTTTGGTTCAAAAGCCACCATCAGCGGATGGTAAAAGACAATTCAGGTTGGTTATAGACTATAGGCTGATAAATAAATTTATAATTGACGAGGTACACACATTCCCTAGAGCAGACGACACAATTCAAAGTGTGGGTCAGGCCCATGGCAAGTATTATGCGCGCCTTGACTGTTTTAGTGGTTACCACCAAGTGCCTTTAAGGAAACAAGATAGGAAATATTCGGCGTTTACGACGCCCTTTGGGGTATATGTACACAGGGTGATGCCAATGGGATTAAAATCGTCTCCCAAATCATTTCACAATATGATAGACCAAGTATTACGAGCAATACCACACTCATTCTATTATGTCGATGATGTGGTAGTAGCGTCACCAACATGGGAAGATCATTTAAAAGACTTACAGAACATATTCCAAGCATTTTCAAAAGCCAACATTAAATTCAAAAAAGAAAAATGTGCATTTGGGTTGACTCAGGTCCCATTTTTAGGTTTCATAGTTGATCAGGAAGGAATAAAACCGGATCCAGCGAAAATAGATGCATTAAAATCGTTTCCCCGTCCCAGGTCAATAAAACAAGTCAGATCATTTGCAGGACTTGCCAATTACTATAGGTGTTATGTACCCCACTTTAGTCACATCATGAGACCACTTTATAACTTAACAAAAGCAAAGGCGAAGTTCAAGTGGAATGACCAGGCAGAAAGAGCATTTAATGTTATAAAAAATTCAATACTGAAAGATGCAGTGCTAGTATATCCTGATTATGGGAAAGAGTTCTTTGTGGGGACGGATGGGTCTAATTTTGCGATCGGGGCCTGCCTCAATCAATATGACCAGTACAATAATCTAAGGCCGATTTCATTTGTGGGAAGGAGCCTTAATTCTGCTGAGAAAAAATATTCTGCAACTGACCGTGAACTACTAGCGATCAAATTTGCTTTGTCCAAATTTAAACATTACCTATTGAACAGACACTTCACCATATTGACCGATCATGCAGCCCTGACGGCAATAAACGAAAAGAAAGATTTGACCGGACGAATGTCGAGATGGTTGGATTTCTTTGGCCAGTTTGATTTTTCTATAAAATATATTAGGGGTAAACTTAATGTAGTCCCAGATATTTTATCTAGAAGAGAATATGATAAAGAGGACCATACGAATATAAACAAATCCCCAACAAAAAAAGTTCATTTTAATCCCATTCACACATTGAAATTATTCCATGCCCAAGATTATTGCGAAAACAATCCAATTCAGATTTACAAGAAAAGACCCATTCTGAAACACACAGAAAACGACGCCAAGATAATAAATAATAACCTCTCAAAGACACAAACATTAAAAGATCAAATGAAGGAAAAGCCCCCCTGTCAATCAGAGAATAGTACTTTAGGGTTCAAACAGCAGAAAGATACACTAGAAAGGGAGCCGACTAGTGGCTTAGTGGCACCGGTCCAAACTTGAGCTCAAAGAGCATCGCAAGAATCAGATGTGGTAAATAGACCACGATTAGATTGGGACAACCGGCCCCCTATAAGAGAATCGGCGGGAGACCATGATCAAAAGGTAGAAGCGCCAGGAGGCGGAAGAAGGGACCCCTTAGCATCAGGTGCAGATGTTTCCCAGGTTCCTTTGAAACAAGAGCTAATGGCTAGGAAATTAATTGATAACAAGATGCCGACGTTTCATGCGAAACAAGGCAAATGCATAAGGTTAGTAAATCCCCCGACTAGCGGGATGATAAAAGAACTCCAAGGGAAGGACACGTTTTGTATGGCCATGAGGAATTACATTGAGTGGGGAAATATTCCCAAAACGAAAGCATTAGCTAGAGTCATCCTAACAACACATGATTTGTTCTTTGAAAGACAGGGAATTTTATGTAGACTGCCAAAACACACAAGGAAGATAGATACGGAAAAGGCCTTTCAAGTGGTGGTTCCCACAGTGCTCGTAGAACCCTTGACGAGATTTATTCATGGTCAGGCGTCTGGAGCACATGTCGGATATACCAAGACTTTAACAATAATTCAGAATAGGTTTTATTGGCCGAGAATGGCCAGTGATATATTGGAGATAATAAAAACTTGCCATGAGTGCTTGAGGGCAAAATCAGTAAAGCACCCAATTAAAATACCAATGACATTACGAGAACAGGCTCCCAGACCTTTTAGTTATTTAATGATAGATGCGATGGGACCATTACCAAGAACTCAGAGGAATAATATGTACATTCAAGTGTGCATATGCCTCTACTCAAAATTTATATTTATATGGCCTACTCCAGCAATTACAGCTGAGAGAGTTTCTAAGGAGTTTTTTGAAAAGGTAGTGGCATATGTAGGAATACCGACGCATCTATATAGCGATAATGGAGGCTGTTACATCGGAAGTACCTTTAAAGATAAGTGCAAATCATGGGGCATTAAGCAGATTTTCTCCTCAAGCTATTGCCCCCAATCAAATGGCTGTGTAGAAAGAGCGAACCAGGGAATCATAGGGTGTTTAAGGACGTTTGTGACTCAAAAACAGACAAATTGGGATCTCTACTTATCGATAATTCAATTTACATTAAATGTTTCACCTGTGTACTCAACAAATGTAAGCCCATATGTATTGGCAATGGGAAGAGCTCCCACGATTGCCGCCGAGGCACCTTTGCACACAGACCCATTAATGTCCAAGACAGTTCTTGAACAATTAGTGACCATTGTTACCACACAAACACGTGTGGCTGAACAAGCAGAGGCAATACTAATTACTAAACAAAGGGCCATGAAGGATCGCCATGACGCAAGGGCCAAACCCCATAAAATAACTGTGGGATCGATTGTGTATGCAAAAGTCCACAAGTTGCAAATTCCAAATACAGCAAAAAAGTTACAAAGTTTATTTGAGGGCCCCTTGTTGGTCACAAAGTTACCCTCTGAGTGCACGGTAAAGTTATATGATTTAAAGAATGGGAAAGATTTGAAAAAACCAATACATGTGCGACATGTGAAATTAGCATTGGCTGGCACGCCACAAATACTGAAAACGCTGAAGAATAATCTAAAGTATGATATAAATTAGGGACACTAGGGATATAAAACAGCAATACGATGAAGAATTAAGGAAAGAAAGGGATTGGTGCCATGAATTGCGGTTATTTTAATCCATAGGGAGAGCAAACACATGGTTATAATTCAAGAAGGGGCGCTGGGGAAGATTGTAACATAGTGGCAACTCCTGTAATTGGTCAAGAAAGTCGGTCCCTGATTTATGAGGGGTTGACAGGGGTCAGTATCATTGGTCAAGAGGTGGTGCTAGGGGCGTGTAGTAATTGAAGGGCAACCCATACATAACCCGAGACCACCTTTCTAGCTACCCCACTCTTCTTTGGACAAGCCCGGTTATCACATTAAAGGAATTCGAACCGAGTCAGACCCAGCTAAACCTCAGCCATGAAATCGATTCTTCTCATTTGGTAAGTTTGGATTGACACCACTTACGTTCTGGAATTGATTCTAAAAACAGTATCACTGTGTGGGTTAAAAGCTTTTATACATAAAAAGAAACAAGACGGGATAAGTGAGATAACGGTATAATTTAATAGTTCTTATCTTGAGAACGTATTATCAAGATGCATCATATGATAGGAATAGTATTGTCTGAACTTCACATTTATAGGATGCTTGGCATTTGCCTGAAAATGGGATATACAGAGTATGTGGTTCGGCAAAATTATGGGGTGGCGTTTCAAAAATTGACAAAAACAATTTATACTGATGTGGAAGAGAGAGAGATTCGACTTGCCTTGCCAATGAAAATAGCAGAACCAGAGTTTAAAAGTATTCACTATTCAATAGCCCCGAAAGGAACACCAAAAATCAAAAAGTTGATAGCTAACATAAAACAATTTACATATCAGATTTTCAAGGAGGCTGAGCTAGTATTTGAAAAAATAAATAGAACGGTAATGAAATATGATTTAGGAACGACCAGGGAAAACAGAGATGCTCCGTTGCAACCATTGGGTGACTGGCTGGAAGTGGCCATAGGCACAGCAACGCAACCAGATTTAGATTACATTGAGAGAAAACTGGAAACGTTTGTGAGACTGTTTAAGGCCAATAGGATCTCTAATGTGGCGAGGGACAAAGTCACACTGGCCCTAGCACAGCAGATAAAAGATTTATATAAATATTCTGATATACATGTTAATGAAGTAACTGACATTTTTAAGAATTATTCTACAGAGATGAAAACTTTTGCCATAAATATTAATAACGTGTTCGCTGATTTGGTAACAAATATGACTGAAAACATAGCGTTGCATTCAATGTTGCATGAAGCATCCCTAAATATGATCTCTTTAATCCAATACATTGACTCAGCGGATACCATTCTGTCGGGGTTAGAAATGTTAAGACGAAAAAGAATGCCATCCTCCTTGATATCACCAGATGAACTTTCATCACTACTTGGAAAGTTTAGTGAGACATTGAGAAAAAGCCACCCAGATTCAGAAGTGCTAGAGGAATCTCTGTCGATGAATAATGTAGTAAAACAATTCTACTTTACTAACGATACACTGTACATTCACTTGGCGGTTGTGTTGACGTTCTCGCATAGGGAGTATCTAGCATACACGCCTATCATCTTTGGAATACCAATTCATACGAATACCAAAGCACTAATGGGGTACACAGAGTTAACTCAGAGTCCACCACATTGTAAAGAAGTCTAAGGGTTTTTAGCCCATAGGTTCAGTAAGATGAAGAAGTGAGACAAGAAGTCCGAGGTTGTAGTTCGTCTGGATTCGGCCTAGGCGGTGGTGACTCAGCGAGTACCTAGGTCCGAGTATTCACTTTATTTTATACTCCAAAATCATGAATTATTCATACAATCAAACCCAGGAAATATTCCACTGGCTCTTCCCCTTCCCTCTAATTGGTTGAGGGAGAGAGGATCTTCCTTGCCCACACGCCGACCTCTGCTCCCCAGGCAGAGACCATAAATGGAGTGCATGCAAGTTGGATCCCTCTCCTCAGCCTTCCCCCTCCCACCCCTTACTCATAGATCCCAAGGCTCGTGCCAGCCCCCCTCCCTCTTAGCCCTTCCCCCCTCTTGATAAACCCAGAGCAGTGTATATAGTAATTAGGTCGGGCTGGGGGGGGGGCGGGGTGAGCCCTGAGTGGCTCATCTCCCCCTCCCTCCTGGTCAGGCCATGTGTGGCGTGCATGCCCCGACCATGATCAGGGCTAAATAGGTCGGACCTTGGGTCTAAAGATTTCAGTTCTTTACATTCGTCCCATATTTTATTTTTGTTGAAAGCTTTCTTTCGAACAAAATATTTAGCCACTGATCAACCCAGTCCAACCAAACAAGAGAAATAGAAATAAGGTTACATAGTTTACACACACAAAATCATAAAAAAGGGTAAAGTAAAAGTATTATGAATTATTATATCTGTAGACCTAACGGGTCAAGATGGAAAGTTTCCAAAGGGAGTGGCTCTATTAAAAGGAGTGTTCATTTATATCAGAGACCATCACCCTGCACTAAAAAGTCTTTTAGTCGAATATTATGTAAGAGAAGTCTCTGTGTTTTTAAGTGTGCTTCTGAACACTGGTAAATGTCTTCCTTTGTACGGAGCTAGTACACACAAAGTTCTCCAATACGGTCGTCACCGCCGTCTCCTCTGCCCGGCCGGTCAGCCGAGGCCCCCGCTGGACCTCGTCGCTGACCGACAGGACGCCCGTCTCTTTCTCTCTCCTCCTTTGGCCATGGAGAGTGAGAGCGGTTGGGTAGTCAACACTACAATATTTCCATTTTTAACCTCAAACACTACAGAACACATGTCGACTTTACTGTAGCATCACGTATAAACTCTTATTACTTGGAAAAATATACCTCTTCAAAGCAGAATGGTCGGGGACAAGGTGAGGGCTTCGATTCCATGGTGCTTCCTCTCAGGCTCCTCTGTCTCGACCGATTCTGTTTGTGTAAAAACAACTTCTCACAATGAGAGTTGAAATAAAAATACCTTTTTGGGCTGGATCCTTGTTCACGGATTCCACCATTTCCTCCCGAGAGAGAAAATGGATTTCACCCAGGTATACTACTCTGTGTTCTGTGATCTCCCTCGCACCCGAGAAGAGGACAGAACAAACATTAATAGTAAATATTAAACAAGAGTAAGTTACAGACAAGTTCAAAAAGTGTTTGTTACCCCAGAGAAACCAAATAAACATTGGTAGACTAATTATTTCATCCTGGTCAGTCCGAAATTGGCAGCGTAATATGGTGAGGCGGGGGAGGGGGCAGGGATATGCTCGAGGGAACGAGAGCCAGTCCTAGCGCCTGGAGTGGCCTCTCCCTCCTCTCGATCTAGGTCTTGGAGGGCTAGGGCTACAGGGTGGTGGGTTGGGGGTCCTATTGGGATATTCTCTCGGGGCTTAAGGTTTCTCAGACAACACAAAAGGCTGACTTTGCCTCTTGGGGCGAGCCCCTTTCGGCGGAGGTAGATTATTCCCAGGGTCATGACTCCTAGGAGAGTGGGGATGAGAGTGGCTATACCCCAGATAGAACTTTCAGACCAAGGGGTGGAGGAGATCAGGGGGGAAACGGGTTTAGGAAAATCTGTCAGGGCTAGTAAGGGTATTTCAGCTCTTGGCAGGAAAGTCAATTGCTGATCTAAATGGGGGTAAAGGGATAATTTGCGATAAGTCAGATTAAACCCAGGGAGGGGCATAATCTTGGGGATGGGGAGTGTTATGTGGGACTCATGGCGTTGGATGCTACTCACACGCCAATCCTTTCCAACCAGGAGACAACCGCCTTCTAAAATCACCCTGGCATGCCGATGATACGTTTGTATCACTGGTTTTTGCCCAGGGCACCTCAAGATTGTTTCCAGAGGTTCATAAATAGCCAGAATTACAGAAGAAATGGACTCTCCCTCTCTAAACACTTGGTTTGTTAAGTTATTTCTTTTTACAATCTGCGCCTTACAAAGGTCTGGCTTTTTACCTAAAATAATATTTGTTTCGCAGGTCGGGGTTAGATGCTCTATTGCAGCTGAGCAAATCTGGGGTTCAAACCCGATACAATGCTGAGGAAGAAATGACGCGCTGGATATGCTATCTAGGGCCACCTCCTCTTCTCCTACCAACTTTCTCAGGTGGTCAGCACCATATGGGACCGGAAAATACTTTAATCTATAGTGTAAAAATTGAGTGCCTGAAACTGCCGGAATTACTGTCTGGTATATTAGCTCCTGTTCGCCGTCTAATAATAGTCGAACGTTCAGGTGTCTATAATACCAGCGGTTATCTTGTGGGGTGTAATGTTTCCCTTCTTGTAATTTAGACAATATTTCTGATAAGTAAGCCAGTGGTAAAATCTGGTCTGTTAAGAATCCTCTTTCCAGCTGAATGCGCTGGCGATAAAATAATTCGTTTTGACGGTGGTAATTTTCCACCGCCCTACTCACTCGCTGCAATAGAATATCCACTTCCCTTTTCATATGAATCCTGTGAATATCTTTACTGAAACCATTTAACTGTGTTAGAATGTCTGCCACTTGGCGGGAGATGTTACTTGCTGCAGCTTGGAGCTGCGCGATGTCCAAGCGGTTCTCTGTTATGTAGAGCCTTGTTTGATTCAACACCGACACCATCTCTTCCTGACAATGGGCCAATGCGCTCTCGCTAGCCTGAGCTTCTTGTACTGCAGATCTTAATTCGTTCACCTGTCCTACAGTAGCGGTGCCAAACAAGGCACGGCTTAGCGAGCCCACAAAATTGAATAGGCCTCTCTTCCTTCGGGTGTCTTGTTGGACTGGTGTTGGAATCTCTGCCTGGAGGAAACCCATGTGCTCCTCCCAGGCACTGACATCTCTGTCTCCCACAACCTCCGCCTGTCTGAGTTCTCCAATTCGCCTTCTTAGGACGGAGACCCAAGCACTGACAGGAGGGGGCGTGGGGGGGTGTAGAACGATCACTGTTGTCCAAGTCGCGGTCAGGGCTCTGACCTCCCCTTCCTCATACACCAACACCCCTTCCTCCTCAAACAAATCGCCATTAGCCATCATAGCCAGGGTGATTATGAGGAGGGACTGGAAGGTGTAGGTTGAGAGAAGTCCGTCACTGGTGGTGCCCCTGGGTCGAGCTCCCATGGTTGGGGCTGTGGTGGGGGTGACGGTGGGGGTGGGGGTGTAGGTGGTGGTGATGGTGGTGGCGATGGTGGGGGTATACAGGGCAGCTTCCTCGGCCTCTGCACGGGTGAAGTGGGCGTGGCTGGGTTTGGTGAGGAGTCAGGCCTTTCCCTCTTAGTAGAGCCTAGAGGGTGGAACACTTTGATCCTCTTTTCCGTGCATTCAGAGGTGGTGGTCAAAGCCTTGGGTTTAGGGCACTTGGTTGGGGTTTCTATCCTCCCTCTTTTTGCCCTTGACCTGGTAACAGGACCTGGTGGTGGTGTGCGCGGGGGAGCAGTCTCCACGGCAACGGCTGGTGGCGGGGTCGGCGCAATGTAACTGGCTTAGGTGAAGCTAGTACTAGCACCTTCTCCCTCGGCGGTCGCTGCTGGGGTGGGCGTGGCACTTGTTGTGGTTGAGGTGGGCGTGGCACTTGGTCCTCGTCCTCCACATGCATGTGCTCGTCCTCTGGTTGCTCGGCTCTCGCTTGGTCTTCCTGTTCTATCTGAATTGGAGGAGGCATGTTTGGTATGGGTAAATAAACAGTGTCGGGCACTGCCCTAGGCTGGGGTGGGGGAGGTGGTGGAACATGAACTTGTTGAGCTTTTTGGGCTTGTCTCCGAGCCTTATTTCTCTTTCCTTGACCCGCCCTCGGTTGCCTAGTTCTCAGTACATCCCATTCTATTTCCCCAGATACCATTTTTACCCTATCCCTATTTATACGCCTGCGTTCACCCTGGGGTCCCCTCATAGTTAGGGTGGTACCCCTTATCCCCGTTATTACATAACCATGATCCCACTTGGGATCCAATGGAGCGCTGGTGCCTGATAGCACCACCACATGATCCCCTATTTTTAGATCCTTTGCATTTGCTCTGGCCCTTAATCTCTCATAATTAGCCACTCTACTGGCCTCAGTGCGCTCAGCAGCTTCTCTGAACGCATCTGTTAAGGCTTGTAGGCGCTCACTGAGTACGGCATCTTCTGTTCCCTCTGGAGTGGGGAATATTTTAGAAAAGGGATATCTTGGATTGGTGCCAAAAGTTAAAAAATATGGTGTAAAACCAGTTACACAAGAAGTGGAGACTCTATGTGCCCAGAGGGTTGGACCTAAATGGCTCTCCCACTCTGCTGGTCTTGCATTGATGAATTTTCTTAGTATATTTTTAAAAGTTTTGTTAAATCTTTCAATTTTACCATTTGTCTGGGGGTGAAAAGCTGTAGAATGCCTTACTTCAGTGCCTATGGATTTGAGGTACCCTTCCACTTGCTGGTTCATAAATTCGAGTCCCCGGTCGGTGATGAGCACCTCTGGGGGGCCATACCTAGGGACATATTCATTAGCCAGATAATCAGCAATGTTTTTAGCTGCTTTGGAGGGTATGGGTTTGACTTCTACCCAGCCAGTTGCGTGATCTATTACAGTCAAGATGTATCTATTGCCTTTATCAGAGACCGGGAAGGGACCACAGAGATCCATTCCCAGTATCTGACCAGGGCATTTTGCTATTGGCATCACAGTAGGAGGTACACACGCCCTACCCACTCTGTTTACAGCACACCTAGCGCATCGGATTAAGACATTATAGGTATCTCTTCTCATGGTGGGCCATTTATAAGCCTCTTGGATCCTATCTAGGGTCTTCCTCATGCCCTGGTGGCCTACTTCAGTGTGGGCGCGCCTCACTACTCTATGCCTAGCTGAGGGTGGCAGGACCAGGCGGGGGTAGGCTGGCTTGCCTGGGGGAGGGGTGAGAGTAAAAAGCATGCCATCAATTATGGTGTAATCCCCCTCATCCTCCATCCCCTGTTGAAATTGTTCCAACTCCCTCTGTTCTAAACGTATTTTGTCTTTCTCGAGTTTATCAAATTCCCAAGGAATTTCATCTATCTCCTCCAAGGCACAGACTTCAAGAGAACTGAGAGTCGGCCCTTCTTTCTTGGGGTTTGTTTTTATTCGAGAAAGCATGTCTGCCCTGATATTGTTTGCCCCTTTTCTATATTCAATGGGAGCCCCAAACTCTGCTATTAATACCGCCCATCTTTGAATTTTGGTGTTTTTAACTTCTCCCACAAACAGAGACTTTAAAGGCTTGTGGTCAGTGTAAATTTTGAATTCGCTACCCTGTAGATAAGGTCTGAGCTTATTTAAGGCATACACAATTGCATAAGCTTCCTTTTCAATCGTAGCCCAATTGAGTTGTGGCCCAGAGAGTTGTTTAGAGATATACTGAACTGGCCTCTCTATGCCTTCACTATCAGACTGGACCAATATGGCCCCTATTGCGTAATCACACGCATCGCTATAGAGACGATAAGGCTTATCCAACTGGGGATGCGCCATTACTCTATCTGAAGTTAGTAATTCCTTCAGAGTTTCAAATGAGCTTTGCTGCTCTTCCAACCATTCGAACCTGGCATACTTTTTGGTAAGTTTGACCAAAGGATGAGCTACCTTAGCATAATCTGGGATACATTGACGGTAATAACCAGTCATTCCTAGGAAGGAGCGAATTCCGCTCACATCCTCTGGAGGTAGCATATCCCTGATAGCACTACATTTATCTGGGTGGGAATTAATTCCATCTTTTGAAACTTGGTAGCCGAGGAGATCTACCTTCTCTTGTTTGAAAATACATTTACTCTTTTTGACTGTAATTCCGTATTCTTCTAATTTATCAAACACCAGAGCCAAATGGTGATCATGCTCCTCTTCAGATTTGGAATAGATTACAATATCATCTATGAAAGTCATGCAAAATTTGCCAATAAATTCCGAAAACATTTTGTTCATGGCCCGTTGAAAGACGGCTGGTGCGTTAGTGAGTCCAAAAGGCATCCTACGGAATTGAAATAGGCCCCTATGACACACAAACGCTGTCTTTTCCATGCTATCCGGGTCCATCTCTACCTGCCAGTAGCCGCTTTTTAGGTCGATGGTGGAAAAGACAGTTGATCCTGCTAAACTGTCAAAAATATCTTGAATATTTGGAAGTGGATGAGCATCTTTTTTGCTTACAGAGTTTAGTTTTCTGAAGTCGACACAAGGTCTATTGCTCCCATCTTTCTTTGGGACCAACAATATCGGGCTTCCCCATGCTGAGCTGCTGGGTTCTATTACTCCCAGCTCCAGCATTTCATCTAATTCTTTATCTACAAGTTTTCTCTTGGCCAGGGGCAAACGATAGGGGCGTTGATTAATTGGGCGCGCATTTCCAGTATCTATGTGCATTTTTACATCTTTAAAGGTACCTAATTTTCCCTGTTTTCCTATGCCAAAAACAGCGGGGTATTTTTCTTCCCATGCTTCTGCCTCTGTGTGGATAGAGGCGAATTCTTGATCTGCACTACCCACTTGTTGCCTTCTGTAACTTTTTCCTTCCAAAATTACCTTTCTTTTTCTGAAGCTAATTTGGGCATCTAATATAAATAAGGCATCATCCCCCAGAAGCAGTTCATGGTGAAGTCTTCTCACAATATAAACTGGAAATGAGCTACCCCCCAAGTTAACTATCGCCTGCCCTTCAGTTTTGAGATCATGACCAGAGAGTGATTTAAGAGATTCCCCCTTTGTCAATACGAGAGGCCGATGATGGGTTTTGCAAAAGGCGCTCCATACATCCTCCCGCATTAGACTCCTTGACGCCCCGGTATCAATGAGTGCACGCATCTCCATCCCCGCCACTGAGATGGAGAGGCAGAACCTCTCATCCGGCGTTTCTATTCCCCCTGGTTAACATATTTGGCTGGCTTTTGAGTGGTAGAGGCCATCTGCATGGCCGCCACCACTGCAGCCTGTACATGTGCATAGCGGTGGGAACATTCTCTTGCGAAGTGTCCCTCCTCCCCACACTCATAACAGACATTTTTACCCCTAAACCTCTTCCCTCCTCCCTGCTTATTTTTTTCCGGTCCTGGATTATCATTTTCCTTCCCCTTCCCTTTCCCTGGGTGGTTTACTACCTGAGAACTGGCAATCGGGGGTGGGGGATAGGACGTGTTGAAATATGGGGGATACATAGGCAACATGGGTGTCTGAAAGGGGTACTGGGGTGCTGCACCTGATTGGGGAACGATCACTGTGGGGTTGGATGGTTTCCCCGTCTCCATCCTTTCTACTAATTTTGTAAGGTAATTCACCTTTGACTCCAAATCAGCTATTAGCTTCCAATCTGAAGCATCTGTAGGATTTGGCCCAGAAGGGGCCATTCTCTTAGGGAGGATAGCCCCAATTTCCATTGGTTCATCCTTCCTATCCCCTCTGGTAGGTTGCCCTGCCAGAGCGAAGGTGTGAGCAGCAGCTGAGGCTTGTCTTATTGCCTCAGCCAGGGTATCAGGGCGAGCAGCAAATACGTCATGACGTATTTGCTCATCCCTGAGTCCCAACACAAAATTCCTGACCAACGTCTCTTGGACTATCTCGTGGTCCAGGTTATCCACGCTGTAAGCCCTCTGAGACGCCAGCTGGAACTTGCGTCCGTATTGCTTCGCATCCTCATATGGGAGCTGATAGAGATCGGTGAGCCTTGCTCGCAGCTGCTGTTCCTCCTCTTCATTCATGAAGAGGCGGAAAATCTCAGCCCTCGCCAGATCCCATGTCCTATTGGCCGGTACCTGTAGGAATCCTGCCACGCACCTCGCTAGAGGCCCGCTGGCAAGAGTTCCCAAAAGCTCTAGAGTGAGCGTATCATTCGCTACACAATAGGCCTTTGCCCTGCTGATCCCATCTAGCCACTCTCTCAAAGTGTCCTTATTGGACCCATCATTTACTCCTAGCATGGCGCCATGGCGTTCCATGCGCCTTCTGACCTCTTTGATAGCTGCAAACCTGGCCCTCCTTTGACCCTCGTCAAGCATGGCCAAGTCTGCGGCATTGAGATCCCAATTGATGTCCGCCATGTTTTACACTTTGATGAGAGAGAGAGTAAAGAAAAAAAAAGAAAACTAGATGGCACAAGGTACAGAGTTATAACCAACAGAACCCAGAACCTAGCAAAGTTTTTACCCCGAACATTGCTCACCCACTCTCCTTGTATTATGAGTGTTTGAGTGTGATCATTCTCCCAACCCTATACAGTGGCCCAGATCCACCCCCCACACATCCCATAAGTATAATTTATAAGCTCAATCAGAGTTTTAGAGTTCCACTCACCTACTCTTCCAGCTCATCTTGCCTCTCCTAGGCTATGTCTCACTTCCAGTCAGAAGACTGGGTTGTTGCTCAACTTAGCAACAAGTCCCAGAAGTGGTTCGCCAGTGTAAAGAAGTCTAAGGGTTTTTAGCCCATAGGTTCAGTAAGATGAAGAAGTGAGACAAGAAGTCCGAGGTTGTAGTTCGTCTGGATTCGGCCTAGGCGGTGGTGACTCAGCGAGTACCTAGGTCCGAGTATTCACTTTATTTTATACTCCAAAATCATGAATTATTCATACAATCAAACCCAGGAAATATTCCACTGGCTCTTCCCCTTCCCTCTAATTGGTTGAGGGAGAGAGGATCTTCCTTGCCCACACGCCGACCTCTGCTCCCCAGGCAGAGACCATAAATGGAGTGCATGCAAGTTGGATCCCTCTCCTCAGCCTTCCCCCTCCCACCCCTTACTCATAGATCCCAAGGCTCGTGCCAGCCCCCCTCCCTCTTAGCCCTTCCCCCCTCTTGATAAACCCAGAGCAGTGTATATAGTAATTAGGTCGGGCTGGGGGGGGGGCGGGGTGAGCCCTGAGTGGCTCATCTCCCCCTCCCTCCTGGTCAGGCCATGTGTGGCGTGCATGCCCCGACCATGATCAGGGCTAAATAGGTCGGACCTTGGGTCTAAAGATTTCAGTTCTTTACAACATATTTTAGCAGAGTCAAAATATCATAATTCCTATTTAGAAATAGATGAACATGCCTTCTCGAAATGCATTCAATATAAGGCAAGTATCGCTTGTTTTGAACCACCGCCAGAGACACATGACGTGGCCCTATCATGTTTCACAGCCTTATTAAAAGACTTACCTAACGTAGTACACATTCTATGTAATTTTACAGTATATTTGTCAGAAAGGATTCCTTATTTTCATTTGACGCTCGATCAAATTGATCATCTAATAGTAGGGCAGAATAAGCCGGCACTACTAGTGTGCCAACACAAAGCTAATGTAGCGATAGAAATGAGTTTGTTAGCCATTGTCAATGTCCCGTGCTCT
The DNA here is from genome assembly GCA_942159475.1 of Sthenelais limicola. Taxonomy (NCBI): domain Eukaryota; kingdom Metazoa; phylum Annelida; class Polychaeta; order Phyllodocida; family Sigalionidae; genus Sthenelais; species Sthenelais limicola. The sequence goes on from OW804101.1 coordinate 15,973,661, forward strand.
TGTGCGTTGCACATAGGTAATGTATTCCTCAATTCCCCAAGAAACAACTGTAGAATACATGAGCAGACAAACATAGCTGTAAGATCGGGCTTTAACCTAGCAATAATAGCGGCATTTCAAGTGCCATTCTACAACCTTACAGGGGCCACGGTACATGGATCTCTGGTAAAAATAAATTTGCCATCATCAGAAGAAATGGGCAGAAAATTGACCCATATTCCACATCATGTTGTGCAAAAAGGGATACATTCAATACATTTAGCAAAAGAGTTATTGAAGATAGATAAGATAGAAAACGACAGGTGGCAAAAGATGAAGGTGGCTATGGGGAAAATGTCAACACACCCCACCACAATAACAACCTCACTTATTATTAGTCTCACATCATTGGCATTGTCTCTCTTTCTTCTATACAGGATCCATAGGTTGGCGACGATATTTGCATGGACGGGGGTTGCAAGGGCAATAAAAATTAATCTCAGTAAGCCAAAGGTCCCTGATATCGATCTGGGCTATGAAAACTTGGCCCCATATTCAGACCAAAGTGAGCCAGAACCCCTGCGCCATGAGTCAGATGGAATAGCCAGCTATAGGATGTTTTTATATATAATAGCTGCATTTCTGATCTGGCAGCTTATTAAGTTAATCTGGAAATTCCGAAAAGAAATTTGGGCACGCATCCCAAAGTTCTGGTGCTGTAAAAGGTGCCTAGCTTTGGGGCAGGATGACTCCGCCCCATGGGTTTTGCTTAGAATCCACGCAGAGGGAATCGTGTCAACGATCCATCTTGCACAGATCCCATATGGGCCATCGGGCATAACATGCAAGACCCCAGCACCACGGCTCACGATACAAAGGGTATCCAGTCAGAGATGTTGCGCATCCATGAAGCTGATTATGCGCTGGTCAGCACCACTGGTCATCTCTGTCAATAACATAAGAAAGGAGATAGATCTACCAACCAGCCTTAAAGTGAGCTTTCGTCACAAGGAGGTCCTCGAGAAGGCGGTTGCCAGAGATATAGAGGCATTTTATGTCTTGGTCATTATGCCCTCCAGGGGATCGCCCATCAACGTCCCATGGAGAAAAGGTATGGACGCATCACGTAGCAGAATGTGAGTGCAACGAATAAATTCTTTGCATGCACAAGCGTAATAATTATAGAAGGAAAAGAATGTTCTTCTCACATAAACATTTATACCAAGATATAAATAATATGGTCCACGTTACAAGGAGTATAAGTTATTATGTTGTTTAGACAGAAAGATGAACATGCTAATAATAAGAAAATATAATACAATGAGTAGAGATTAAGAACATAAGTTTAGGAATAGATGTGTACCATGATCTAGAAAATACGCAAGGCTCTAGAGCGCGAAATAAAGAGTGGTAATAGATAGGCACAAAGCAGCCTGGTAAGGAAGGATTAGTCAGAAGGGAAAAGTGAGCATTGGATGGTGGCGCCAGCTGGTGCGAAACAGTCCAACTAACAATTCTCGGTGGTAAAGCGCAACAAGAAGGTCAGAAAGGATTCAAAAGAAGACAGAATCGTTGATGAACAAATAAAATACTATTAAAATACTAGAATAGAAAAAACTAAAAAGATTTTTGAATGAAATTTAAGGAATTGTTCTAAAATTTGGTCTGAAAAGCAACCTTGTATTGGTGAATGGTGATATTTTCTTGTAGGACACCGGACTGTGAATGTAGGACGACGGTCGATGGTCGACACAGAGTGTATCATCTGTAGAATTTTGAGAGGAAGAGCAATTCAGAAAGCACAACACCAAACGTCAGAATAATAATTGTTATTATAAACTTAACAATTGCCAAGACTAAGAACAACTAGCAAGATTGCAGAGGAAGTTATTAAATACTAATTGGTTTAAGAATAAGTTGATCTTGAGAACTAATACTGACAAAAATGATTCATTGAACTGCTTCTCATGAAACCTTTTTATATTTTGTGTATTACCATCTGAAATAGCCCGTGCATCGGAGATGGGAGCACGCGTATTACAGAAATCGAGGAGAATAGCGAGTAATGACTATACCACCGACCCGGCCACGCTGACAGCAAGAAGGCGTAGGGCCAGAACTACAGCAACAATTGCGACCATAATGAATACCGCCCATGTGACAGAGAGCGATAGAGAAGAATACTATCGCAGAATTGCAGACAGGATTGTGCAACGACGACGCGCCGAGGGAAGTGTGAGGGTTATAAGGCCAAGAACTCCACCTTTCTCGGATGACATTGACCCTCGACCATATGTCCAGCCACCCACTTATGATTCCCTCCAATTTGGGAATGGCAGGGGTGGATCGTTGGACGAAATCGATGATTAAAAGGACATAAAATGCCACCAGTAACAACAAGTGGTATATCACGGCGCATCAAGAATGAGTATACGATCAAAAACAAAGGACTGATACCTTTTATAGTGAACTTAAAAGTGCAAAAAGGACCCCGCCAACTGAGGTTGGGTAAAGATCCAGGACTTTATGAACAACGACAATATATCTGTGGAATGTTTGAGCGTCAGAAGAGACATGTAGTATTAACAACACCCAAATTGCTCGAACTCTTATATAAGTCATATTCTGAATATCTATATATATATACCCTTAGGACAAGTAGTGTGTTTCTTTAATATATGCGTATAACATAACCTAGTAAGCACAAGGTAACAGTTTCACACAAGACCTATGAAGTATCTGTGGAAGATATGGACTCAAACCGGACAATGAGATATGCACGCGTGAATATTGAGTGAATTAGACATCTGGAGAGAGATCTACCAATTACAATACCATGAAGAATGATATCATTTTGGAAAAACGTTATTTTTTTTTTTTGAAAATAATTATACTTAATTAGATGAAGGTGTTCCCTGACAGAGCTGCTACTTTAAGGAATTATAACTCAGTACACACAAAAGTTGGGTACCACATTTTTTACAAAAAAAAGATCCCCGTCACTCCCACTCTCAGCTCGCTCCTCAGTTGAGTCGCAGAGCTGTCAGAGGGGGGGGGGGGGGTGGTGTTACATCATGTTACGTAATGATGACGTAACAATGGGTAACCACTTTATGATCATAATTATCATTAATTATTACTTATTAGAATTACGATGGTAAACTAGAACTATGACTAATTTCCATAAAGCACCAGTACCCAGGAATTTATTGCAATATATACGGTAGCATGTAAGAACTCAGGTAGCACCTTTACCTACTTCAATATTCCTCCAATCAACAATAGCCACATGGACCAAGCACCTACCTGTATTTTAGACCACAATAAATATACATTCTAGATCTTCGGATCATACCCTTTACACCTTCTCATTTATTCTCTTTGTAGTATACAATAGATCTAAGTCTAATAGATACCCAATCTTCATGTAACACGACTTAAGACCCAGTTTGCTGCAACATCACATATAATATACCAACTGTTGCCTAAATCATGTATTGCCCATGACCCACAAGTGCAAGATCGTGAGTGTGTAATGAGAGAATGAATGTCAGGCTTCTCTGCTTGTCGGACAGATTTCACACAATACTTGAGTCCTGTCACGTACTCACCTAGGTCAGGGTCAATGTATACTGCCAGTCTAGAAAGAAATATCCGCTAGATTGGGTTGTGTGGGGATCTTACTCTTAGGCTAGTTGCTTGTATGAATGTGGATTGTTCTCATTTTCAATGACAAACAACACACTGCCCACCCGCCGCTCTCCCTCCTCTCCTATGGTACTGTACCTTGAAATGCTTTTGTTTTAGTGTCTAATTATATAATTATACACTTGTTGGTCACACCTGTACTGAGGCATGACCAACTGTGCTGCTAATCCTCTCAGAAATTCTCTCAAATAACCCAAATCTAAGACAAAAATGAGGTTTAGAATACAGTTCAACATAATCAAACAGATTATTTGAATCAAGGCAATATAAAATATACTCAGATATACCTAGCATTGACAATTTTTCAGTCAAATTAGTAGAATTTACCAAAAGTGTACACTGTTAATGCGCCGTTTACAAAATTGTACTCAAAACCGTCCATTTTAGGACACCTGTGTTTACAAAACCGTTTACAACACATTCTTGAAGACGCATTATGCTATAGAGACACTGCTGCTACTCACTGTGCCGTGCCCTACTGCACATTACCATAATATATCCCAGCGTTATATTTTACCATATCTTCTTCTATCTTAGGCCTATACAACTTTGTAATTAACAGTGGTTACTGAACTTAATACTCTACAAAACAATGGTTATGATTTCTTTAAAAGGCTTATAGGCCGACTATTACATATTGACAGCCTAAATGATGTTGTGTCTAATAATATCTTTCCCCATATGAACTACTGTTGTTAAATGTCTTTGGCCTGTAAGTGAATAAAAAAAAAAAAAAAAACATCTTTGGGTATTGGAAAGGAGCCAAACCACATTTGCCTATTTTAAGCTAGCAGGAATACGCATACACTCAGTGCAAAAGTATTTATAAAACCCATCATGTAAACAAAATAAATGTACCTATTCTTAGCTCGCAGGAATACACATATATACCCAGTGCAAAAGTATTAGAACTCTATCTGCAAAACTATTTTTTGCGACTTATGACTAATAATTAGATCTTCACCCTCAATTTCCTACTGTGTTTTAGGCTACATGTTCGTGCTAACACAACTTGTCCGCCATTTGCATTGTCCGCCAGTCATGCTTGCCCCGGACCTTCCTCAGAGGGAGCCAAGGGAAGCAAAGGATCTTCATAGATCAATACCTCGAATTTAATTACTGAGGCATGACCAACTGCGCTGCTAATCCTCTCAGAAATTCTCTCAATTAACCCAAATCTAAGACAAAAATGAGGTTTAGAATACAGTTCAACATAACCAAACAGATATTTTGAATCAAGGCAATATAAAATATACTCAGATATACCTAGCATTGACAATTTTTCAGTCAAATTAGTAGAATTTACCAAAAGTGTACACTGTTAATGCGCCGTTTACAAAATTGTACTCAAAACCGTCCATTTTAGGACACCTGTGTTTACAAAACCGTTTACAACACATTCTTGAAGACGCATTATGCTATAGAGACACTGCTGCTACTCACTGTGCCGTGCCGTACTGCACATTACCATAATATATCCCAGCGTTATATTTTACCATATCTTCTTCTATCTTAGGCCTATACAACTTTGTAATTAACAGTGGTTACTGAACTTAATACTCTACAAAACAATGGTTATGATTTCTTTAAAAGGCTTATAGGCCAACTATTACATATTGACAGCCTAAATGATGCTGTGTCTAATAATATCTTTCCCCACATCTTTGGGTATTGGAAAGGAGCCAAACAACATTTGCCTATTTTAAGCTAGCAGGAATACGCATACACTCAGTGCAAAAGTATTTATAAAACCCATCATGTAAACAAAATAAATGTGCCTATTCTTAGCTCGCAGGAATACACATATATACCCAGTGCAAAAGTATTAGAACTCTATCTGCAAAACTATTTTTTGCGACTTATGACTAATAATTAGATCTTCACCCTCAATTTCCTACTGTGTTTTAGGCTACATGTTCGTGCTAACACAACTTGTCCGCCATTTGCGTTGTCCGCCAGTCATGCTTGCCCCGGACCTTCCTCAGAGGGAGCCAAGGGAAGCAAAGGATCCCAACTTGGTTTCTCCCATGACGGATGAACAACTTGGTCAAAGCGTCCTGCCTTATAGTCAACATGTACTAAGTGATGTAGTTTATATGGTATAACTATTATTCTATTGCATAAGGCATATGAATATAGGCGAGAGATGGCCAAACATATTTACTGAATATATATTTAATTTAACCGCTACCACTAAGATTTTTCTGAAGATCAGACCCACAAGATGGCTGCCCATGTATCAGTTACTGGGGAATGTCCGTCTTGTTTCGCAGAAAGTTTGAATTACTTGAGATCTGAACATCTTAAAAGGTTATTCAAGTAGGTTCATTCATGTTACTGAAAGTGACAATCTCAGTTCACGTGAAATATCGAATTTAATACGATGAATACACTATACAAGACGATCTATCACTGTCCTGGGCACAATGATAAGGTGGACTAATAAATTCTCCTTTTCATCCTTTTGGATATTGCTCATGTTAAAGCTTTAGTAGTTCTAAGTCCACATTTCATTTTGCATTTTATTTTTATAAAGTTTGCTCAATTTTCTCCAGCCAATAAGGGGGATTGCAATTTTGAATCTTGATTCGCATGTAATTATGGGACTAATGGTACAGTCTAAAATCAGTTGAAAATTGCAAGAATGTTTTCACAAATATCATAGGTTTTATAAATGATCTATGAAAACCAAATGCATTGTGGAAAAGATGGAGCCTGATGTCATAGAAACATGTAAAACACATGAATATTAACATCAGTGCATTGATAAACAGTCCATGTGGAAAATGGCATGTTTTCTATAGTTTTTAGACTGTACCATTAGTTCCATGATTCCATGCATATCAAGATTCAAAATGGCGGCTATGCAAATCCCCTTAGTAAACAATAAACAACATTAAACAACAGAAGTTATGAGACATTTTGGTCCTTGTAACATAGCAGTAAGTGTTAGATCTTATTTTGAGAATGGTCTTACAAACTTACTTATTTATTAATTACTACTTATTTCTTATTACTTACTTATTAAAGGACTGGACTAAGAGACCCCAGTGCCAATCCCTAGGGTCCGACAGACCAAACCAAACAACGCAAATCGGGTCACTTATACAAGAACATTGTGCTCTTACTAGATTACAGACATCAGCCACCATTGAACTAAATCATAAACTCCTTCCATGGACCTCTGTCTTAACCACATGCAGGCACTCACAACATCCTAAAGTAGCTTTGAGTTTAGATGCATTATCAGGTAATGTCTAACATACATCTGTACAATAATTTCATTACTGTACAGCATTTGCTGATAGAGATGGCCAGCAGAGTCAAGCCTCACTCTCTATGTGATACACCCAACCAACTTTCCAATGAATCAAGCTTGGACTGCACAGAGCCGTGACATCATGCGCGAGAGTGGGGATGGGGCGGATGGGATGGATAAGGCACAGCTATTTAAACAATGATAACAGAAACGTTAACCTAGGAAGCATAGAACTCACACATCTCACTGGTGCCCGCATGCTTTTCTAGACTTACTGTTGTGTTATAGCATAAATGCGTATTTATATGATTTAAGCAATGACACAGATGTTGGGGTGACTCAGGCTTCAAGGTACTCTTCCAGTATATACGGGTCAGATGGAATTATGGGACTAATGGTACAATCTAAAATCCATAGAAAACATGCCACACTCTCACACTGACTAGTGATTCGAGTTGAGGGCTTGTATTTTTATTTTATATAGAAAATCTGAAATATGTATATGCGTATAGTAATATAAAGATAATGTGTATTATAAAGAAGAATGCCACTAACATGTATGGTAAATAGTCATAATATACTGTATCAACTTAGTTTTGTAATCTTACTCGCTATCTGTTAAAATATTTGTTGGCAAATGAGGCTGTCCTGAGAATATATGTATGGAAATGTTCAATGACCTGAATAAAATATTTTTAAATCAAAATCAAATCAAATGCCATGTTCAACATGTATCAATACTCTAATGCCAATATCCATGTATTATACATGTTTCCATAACACAATTTATAAAAGCTGTGATATTGTTGAAAACATTCATGCAATTTTCAATAAAAGTTTTGCCAAATATTTACATGTCAGATTTCATCAGAATCCATCTCAGGATGCACTGTAACATACATGCACAGTGACAAATGCAAACCCCCTATTGGCTTGTTATTCTGATTCATTGATTTCCCTGCTTTGGTCCGCACTCATTATATATAAGATAATAAAACTAGCTGCGACACTGCGAGCTTTTTCTCCTGCCTTCTTAATTACTACAGGGGCCTGGTGCTCCATATTTCTCCATTGGAAGTGTATGGAGAAATAGTTAGCAAGAAAACGGAGCAACAGTCCCCTAAAGAATAAGATTGCCTTAAGCAGACAAAAACGTAGACTAGATCTGGGACATCTTCATTAATTACAAACCGACCTTTAGTAAAACAAATCATATAATCAAATCACCCATACATATATGGGTGAAATTGCCAGAAAATGTACAATTTTTTTTGTCAATCCTCTCAAATAACCCAAATTTCAGACGAAAATAAAGTTCAAAATACAGTTTAACCTAACCAAACAGCAGAATTTAGCAGAATTTACTAAATGTGTAGAGCTGCCAATTGTACATTTTCTGAAAATCTGACCCATATTATCCTCAGAAATCTTCCGAATCCTTATAAATCAAATAAATACTGAATCTGTAAGTAATGGAACATTGATTTTCAAAGTGCTTTAACAATCGGCGGATGTACACGCTTGGTAAATTCTACAAAATTTGACTGAAAAATCGTTAATAATAGGTATATCTGGGTATATTTGATATAGCCTTGATTCAAACCATCCGTTTGTTTATGTTGAACTGTATCTTAGACCTCATTTTTGTCTTAAATTTGGGTTATTTGAGACGATTGGGGAAGGCAAAGTTTACATTTTCTGCGATTTCAACCTTATACTGTAGATCTGTGTAGGTGTGCTGTAAGGTCGGAACTCTCTGTGCTCTATACATGGCGGCAGGCAGAGATCTATCGGTGACCTTTGTCTCTCTCACTAGCGCACTGCACCTTAAGCCAAGGGCCTTATGGGTTAGATCTTCAGAAAATGTACAATTGGCAGCTGTACACATTTAGTAAGTTTTGCTAAATTAGACTGAATAATGGTCAATACTAGGTAAATTCAATTATATTCGGCATTGCATTGATTCTAACAATCTGTTTGGTTAGGTTAAACTGTATTTTGCATGTCATTTTTGTCTTAAATTGGGGGTATTTTGATAGGATTGGTGAAGACGAGTTGTACATTTTCTGGTGATTTCACCCTTATATAGGGCCAGTGTTAGACCAGTAGTAGACTGGCTCTCCCTTCCTGCTATGTATGGGTCAGATCGTCAGAAAATGTGATGTGTTTCAGGAAAATGAGTCACAAGTCGCACAAAAAGAATTTCGAGATATCAAGTGATGTGTTTCAGGAAAATGTGTCACAAGTCGCAATAAATGGATTTTGAGATATTATCATACTTGAAAAAATGAGATCAAGCCGATTCCAATGATAGTAAACAGTAGGATATCTAAAAAGTACTTTTATATTTTAAGATTGATATTTTCATTTTTGAAAAGAAAGTTTGCAATATTTCGGATTTGACGTTTACTAGTGAAGTAGCTAAGTATACCCTATAGGATGACTTTAGAAATGCATGAGAATATTTAATACACGGTACTATAAAGTTTAGTACATGTATATTCATACCTCGTCCGGCGTAGACATATACCAAAAATGAGAGTCCTGTGAATATAACACTCATTTTCCTGAAACACATGACATATCTAACTACTTTACCATTACCATCAATAAATATCGCTAGATCTCGTGGTCATGCATAGCTAATATATATATATGTCCGGATGTTTACCATCATTGGAATCTCTTTGATCTCATCTTTTCAAATATGTTGATATCTCAAAATCCCTTTTTTCGACTTATGACTCATTTTTCTATAACACATCGCATTTGCTGTGTCTAGCAAATGAAGCAAAAGCAAAATGGCGCATGCAGTCCGTTATGACAAGCAGTAGACACCCCTGAATGGCATCGTATTAATTGGACTGTCATAACGATGTCATAACGATGCAAACTTCATCTAAGGTTTAATATTCTGACCCATGCTTTGATGGGGCCAAACCAATTGGTCTATTAATACTAACTCCCCACTGTCATAGAATCACCCTATGGGTCAGATCATCAGAAAATGTACAATCAGCAGATCTACACATTTAGCAAATTCTGCTAAATTAGACTAAATTAGTGTTTCGTATATCTGAATATATTTGGCATTGCGTTGATTCAAACAATCTGTTATGTTATGTTGAACTGATTTTTGAACCTCATTTTTGTCTTAAATTTGGGTTATTTGAGAGGATTGGTGAAGGCGAATTGTACATTTTCTGACAACTTCACCCTTTTAAGCCTAGGTCAATTTCTAGGATGAGGATGTTATGAGGATGCAATGAAGAGTTTTTTTAAGTTAATGAATGGTTCTGACAATAACAATGCTTGGTATATCTGAGTATATTCGATATTGCCTTGATTCAGACAATCTGTTTGGTACTCGTCGGAAGAGCTGACACCAGTCAGAGATGATCTACCAATTGTAATTTACCATCAGCAATAAAGATTTTTTATATTGAATTGAATGTTGAACGGAATTTTTAACTGAACTTTTTTCTGAAATTTGGGTTATTAGGATTGGTGAAAGTGAATTGTACATTTTCTGACGATTTCACCCATATTTCCTTCAGTGGCTTCCTGGCGTCTATATAATCAATCTATATGCAATGAATGCCATTTGTATGGCTTATAAGCCGGCGTATAACGATCAGTTAGAGTGGACGAGTCTATATAGCCTGGCCAGTCAATATGAATGAGTCGGCTAACTCTGCTAACTCGTGCCAAGATACCATCAATCTGTACTTGCCCCAGACCAATAACACAGCTGTAAATACCGGACTTCCAACCGAAACAACATATGAGATGTGTTTCTGGAAAATGAGTCACAAGTCGCAAAATTTGTGTTTCTCAAAGTCATTTACTTACAAGATCTGTTGGAATATTTTCATTTTTGGAGTGTCTAGTCCTTGTAGTTGTATGAATATATGTACTAAAAATTCAAGACTGCTTATTAATTATATCAGTGCGTTACTTAGATCATACTATGGAGTATATTTAGATACTTTACTGTTGATTATCCACCTAGAAATAATGCAAACTTTTTTTTCAAAAATAAAAATATCAGGCTAAATAGATGAAAGTACTTATTAGATGTCCTTCATGTTTACATTCATTGGAATCGGCTTGGTCTCATCTTTTCAAATATGATGATTTGTCAAAATCTTATTTTCGCGACTTATGACTCATTTTCCTGAAACATATCACATATATAGGTTAGATTTTCAGAAAATGTACAATTGGTAGCTGTACACATTTAGTATCATACATAAATTAGGCTGCAATTTGGTCAATATTGGTAAATTCGAATACGTTCGGCATTGCATTGATTCTAGCAATCTGTTTGGTTAGATTGAACTGTATTTTGAAATTTATTTTCGTCTGAATTTCGTCTGGTATTGTACATTTATTCGACAATTAAAACAACCCCCGAAAAACAGAAAATAGGTGATGGGTCACAGGAAAATGAGTAACGTTATATTTTATTTCATTTTTACAGTTTTTTATTTTCTTGTTTGCCTCTAGGATTGTTTCTTTAAACCATCTTCTCAGCTTTATATTACAGCTAGAATAAGGGTAAAGCAATATGTTAGCTTTGTATATAGAGGTTTTTAGGAAAAAGTGATTTTCCATTTTCTTTTCATACTGAAAAAAGGGAAAAAATGTCCTTTTCACATAGACTTCTATAGTGAACAGGCATGAATTTCAGGGCTCCCTCAATGAAAACTAACCTGGTGCCATATTGTTTTATATTGGTTGTTTTGGATTCCCTTAACCATGTTCTTTCATGAGGCAAAGTTTAAACAAATGTTATTTTCCATTTCTTTCCTTGTTGAACAGTAGTTTATCTCTTTAAGGCATGTCAACAACTGGGCCGACTCCTCCTTCTCTTTTTTAGTGGACACCATGTCTTATTCTGCCTATATGATTTGTTTTACTAAAAGACGGTTTGTAATTAATGAAGATGTCCCAAATCTAGTCTAAGTCTTTGTCTGCTTAAGGCGATCTTATTCTCCTGTATTAATCAAGGAGGCAGGAGGCACAAGCTCTGAGTGTCGCAGCTGTCGCAGTTTTATTATCTCAGCTCTACCTATATTTATATAATGAGCGCGGACGCAAAGCAGGGAAATCAATGAATCAAAATAACAAGCCAATAGGGGGTTTGCATGTGCCTCTGCACATGTATGTGACAGTGCATCCTGGGATGGATTCTGATGAAATCTGACATACATGTAAATATTCGGCAAAACTTTCATTGAAAATTGCAAGAATTTTTTTAACAGTATCATATAATCTTATCTTTTATAAATGATCTATGTTAACCAAATGCATGATGGGAAAGATAGGAACTTATACTATGGAAACATGTATAATACATGGATAATACATGATATATTCCGATATACCGAGTATTGGCTATTTACCATCTAATTTGGTCATTGCTACATACATGTACATGATTTCAACGATGGGATAAAGGGGTGCCATCTGATAAGTTGTATGGCATACCAATGCCATATGGGTTGTCATGGAAGCATGAAAGCACATCATCCAAACAATGTAATTTGGTTGGTTCATGACGTTGTGTTTCTTAGCAGCTGATATGTAGTGCTGCTTTGCATGTTTCGAAAGTTGTCATACATTGTTTTGATAATTCGTCAAGAGAAAGAGTACTAAGAAGGTAAATATATAATAAACTAATTGATAAATCAGTATGTAATAAATACCCAATGGCACTTCATACTGTTTGTAATCGTTCTCAACTGAGGTCAAATCGCACTCCACGTCCTCAGGATGGCATGCAATTTGACCCTCTATCTCGATCGATTACAAACCTCCGTCGTGCCATTGGGCATTAGAATGCACTCAATGTGTAGATCTGCCGATTGTAAATTTTCTGATGTCTGACCGAAATATGGATTTTTTTCATTCATATAATACATGATTAACAGCGGTGCATATGCAAGTCCCCTATTGCATGTATTTGCTACAAACATATGAATATATATAGGATAGAGAGGATTAGGCAATCAAACCACGCTACCAGCCCACTTAATCCATGTCTTAATGCCTCCAGAGGGGATGAGAAGCCGCGCCAGCCCCCTACATACCCATATGTAGATGACAAAAAAGCATCACATTTAGATGGAAAAGATGATCATATTTATGGCCATAAATATGATCATGTTTTCCATCTAAATGTGATCTGTTTCAGGAAAATGAGTCACAAGTCACAAAATTTATATTTTTCAATGTGTTCAAGGTATCTTTGTGGAAATGTTTTTATTCTGGCGCTTTACGTCGTATGAATAAATATCCGAAATTTCAAGACAGAATATTAAATATACCCATCCATTTTAAAGGCCCGCCTATAGAGCTACTTTACCAGTAATTTTGTCACTCATTTTGCTGTAACACATCACAAATGTGGGTATTTCTGATAAATGAAGTCATATATCAATTGAACCGATTTTCTAAATAATCTGATTTTCTCAAATAAAGTGTAACATTTCATAATATTGCACAACTTAATCATATTTTATAATTATTATCATATTTCCGAAATTGCTTATTGTGTTAATGGTCATTGGATAGTAGGCCTACTACCGGGATCCTACTGTACCTGTAGCAGGCCAGGTCCCCGTTGAATAATATGGGTGAACACTAGGTCTGGAAACACTCAAAGACCGAAGAGACAGGCACTTACTATGCCTCATGTACAAACGATCAAGAGTCCAACCTACCCTACCAGAAACCAACACCAGACTCACACGATCACAACATAAATACAACCTCCCACTGCCTCTACCGAAAACAGAAACACTAAAGAATGCCCCATGCTACCTAGGAGCCAAAAACTGGAACAATCTTGCCCAGTCCCAAAAAGACATACCAACATTTGAAACCTTCAAAACTGCACTCAAGAACAAGAGACACATTGAATAATTGTGGGCCATGCAGAAACTTCCCGCTGGCCCAAGATTGCTAAAATTGCACTCACAACCACCTACAGTCACACCGAGCAAACACAGCCCATGCAGAAACTTCCCGCTGGACCGTGAATGCTTAAATTGCACTACTAAAATGCACTCTAAAACAACACACAACCACAAAACGCACAGGCCATGTAGTAAGTTCTTCCTGACCAATGAAACAGAAATAGACATTCCCCCCAACATAACCATCATAACCGCTCATCTCACCCCTTTTCCACATCCCTACCCTCACAAAATTTTATATAACGCATTTATGTATACCCTTATACTCATTAGCATAAGAGTAAGTATTAAAAATACTAGCGGTAGCAATAGTGAATAGCTAGACACAGCAGTGGGCAGAATAACCATGGCAATTCTTATAAGAATTAAACCCGTGAGCCTATGTCACAATTATGTTTCACTGTATTCACTTGCTGTATAAACATCCTAAATAAAAAAAAAAAAAAAAGTCGCCAGAAATTCGCCTTCACCAATTCTCTCAAATAACCCAAATTTCAGACGAAAATAAAGTTAGAAATACAGTTCAACCTAACCAAACCGATTGCTAGAATCAATGCAATGCCAAATATATTGGGATTTACCTAATATTGACCAGAATTCAGCTTATTTTAGCAGAATTTACTAAATGTGTACAGCTGCCAATTGTACAATTTCTGAAGATCTAACCCATATTGAGAATCACTGAAAACAGTTTCAGCACCCTTGCTTGATGACTGCAAGCCTCCTTGTAATGGGTGAGATAGCCATAAAATATACAATTCGCCTTCAGCAATCCTCATAATATATGGCGACATGTATTTATAAATGCAGAGGTGTCTTTGATATCCATGTATTGAGTAAATTATTACCAATTTCTCTACGTAGGGAATTAAGACAACTATGTCTCTTACCAAGAACAAGCAAATTTATAACCGCAATTCACGGCCATAATTTAAGAAATGGTAATCTGAGGCGAATTGAGGTATATAGATGGAAGAAAACTCGACTGAGTAGATGTACAGTGGCCAGAGGTACAAATATATGGAATGCTTTACCTGAAAATATCCGTACTGAAATGTATGCAAAAAGATTCCAGACTAGATTAAAAAATCTATATCTAGTTGAGTTCATTAGATCAGGAAGAGTCGACACATAATAGAAAATACAAAAAAATTGTAAAATTGAAAACAAAATTCTTTTAATGGTACATATTGGACTGCTATGCTAAATTTTGTATAGGTATAGGTAGAAATATATTTCATGTATTTTAATCGCCCCTCAAACTCCTGCAACTGCAGTGTCCAATGAGTATGGATATCATTGTTTTTATATCATATTGTTTCGTTGTAAAATTGGACCACGTATAACTTTTTAAAAATATGAAATCATTAATCTTTCTAAGATTTGGAGTTAATACATTTATATAGCAGTAATGATAACAACAGTTGAATGTAAACTATTCAGATTTATATAAAATTTTTTGTAATACTTCAGGCTGTCCTGAGAATATTTGTGCATCATGTATGGAAATGTTCATAGACCTGAATAAAATATTTTTAAATCTAAATCTAATCTCAAATAACCCAAATTTAAGACTTAACTGAGGTACAAAACTCAGTTTAACATAACCTAACAGATTGTCTGAATCAAGGCAATATCGAATATACTGAAATATAACTAGACTTGACAATTATCCTAATTTACTACCATTTCCTACATGTGCAGAGCTGCCGATTGTATATGTTCTCAAGATGGGTAAATAGAATAAAAAACAAAGATTTAGATACACAGGAAGAGAATGGAAGGTGCCAACGGTAATAGGGGAGTTACATAGACGCCATTTTGAATCCTGATTCGCATGGAAATATGGGACTAATGCTACAGTATAAAATCTATAAAAAACATGTCATCTTCAGCATGGACTATTGATCAATGGTCTAATTTCAATATCCATATGTTATACATGTTTCCATAACACACGTCCCCATCTTTCCCATCATGCATTTGGTTTTATCATTTATACGAGCTATGATATTGGTGAAAACATCTTGCATTTTCTATGAAAATGTTGCCAAATATTTGTATGTCAGATTTTAACAGAATCCATCCCAGGATGCATTGCAACAGACATGCGCAGTGGCACATGCAAATCCCCTATTGCAAATCTACCAGATCCTGTAAGGCTAGAGAGAGTTACTCTTTTATAAGGCGTGTAAGTTCAAAATGGCTGCCAACAGGTTTGTTGCGCAGTTGCTGCTTCTTCAGGGACAGGAAGTGACGTCGCTTGTATTGAAATAAGGTAGTGACGAAAAGGTTCCACTTTTTTTAGACTTTCTCTGAGATTTTTTCCGACCACTGGATAGCCATACATAGTGTCAAATTATTCCATATATGATGACCAGAAATTTCTGGACATTGCTGGGGTGATGGAGAGAGAGGATATCTATCTGCCTAACGGATTGTCCACGACAGTAATTCACTTCCTGTCATGAAAGTGATACATAACGCGATTAAAATGGAAAAGCGGGCGGTGGCAGCCACCACAATTACAGGCCCTATTACCTCCTTGACTATTTAATTCTCTGCAGAAGCACTTGGCGTCAAGCACTGCCAAGGCTTGTTTAAATATACATGATGACTAGTACCTCTTGTCAATAGGGGATTTGCATAGCCGCCATTTTGAATCTCCATTCACACAGTATTATAGAACTAATGGTACAGTCTAAAATCTTATGCCATGAAAATATGCCATGAAAATATGCCATGTTCCACATGGACTGTTTATTAATTATTTTATTTCAATATCCATGCGTTATACATGTTTCCATGACACAACCTCCATCTTTCCCACAATGCATTTGGTTCACATAGATCATTTATAAAACCTATGATATTTGTGAAAACATTCTTGCAATTTTCAACTGATTTTAGACTGTACCATTAGTCCCATTATTACATGCGAATCAAGATTCAAAATTGCGGCTGTGCAATCCCCTTTATTGGCTGGAGAAAATTAAGCAAACTTTATAAAGATAAAATGCAAAATGAAATGTGGACTTAGAACTATTAAAGCTTTAACATGAGCAATATCCAAAAGGATGAAAAGGAGAATTCAATAGTCCACCTTATCATTGTGCCCAGGACAGTGATAGATCACCTTGTATAGTGTATTCATCGTATTAAATTCGATATTCCACATGAACTGAGATTGTCACTTTCACTAACATGAATGAACCTACTTGAATAACCTTTTAAGATGTTCAGATCTCAAGTAATTCAAACTTTCTGCATAACAAGACTGACATTCCCCGGTAACTGATACATTTGAGAGCGAAATTGCATTCATGGACAGCCATCTTGTGGGTCTGATCTTCAGAAAATGTACAGTCAGCTAATCTACACATCTGGTAAATTCTACTAAATTTGACTGAAAAGTGGTCAATACTAGGTATATATGAGTATATTTTATATTGCCTCGATTCAAATAATCTGTTTGGTTATGTTGAACTGTATTCTATACCGATTTTTTTTCTAAATTAGGGTTCTTTGAGAGGATTGGGGAAAGTGAATTGTACATTTTCTTGCGATTTCCCCATGTTAGTATAATTAGTGTTGCGTTGACTGGTCAATATGGTCAATATATTTCGAGTATATATTCGGCATTGCATTGAGTTTGGTTGGGTTGAACTGTATTTTGAACTTTATTTCCAGCTGAAATTTGGGTTATTTGAGAGGATTAGTGAAGGTGAATCGTACATTTTCATGCATTTGGTTTTCATAGATCATGTACAAGCTATGATATTGGTGAACACATTTTTGCAATTTTCGATAAAAATCTTGCCATATATTTGTAAGTCAGATTTTAACGGAATCCATCCCCTGATGCACTATAACAGACATGCGCATTCTAGCAATCTGTTTGGTTCGGCTGAACTGTATTTTGAACCTATTTTTTTCTACAATTTGGGTTATTTGAGAGGATTGGTGAAGACGAATTGTACATTTTCTGGCAACTTCCCCCATATAAACATCTCATGGCTGGCCTATAAATGGATCATGCTTCATCATCTTACATTTTTTCTGCTGACAAGTTATGATAAGGCTACGCCTTTTAATTTTCTTACTTTGTGAGTGATTAAGCAGTTCTAAGACGTTGTCCATTGTGTTTAAGATGATATATGATCTCCTTATTTGTGGCCTATGTGGAGTGGGTGCCTATGTCCTATGCATGGCTTAGCCCTAATAACAAGGGAGAGTCAATATGGGTGAAGTCGCCAGAAAATGTACAATTCACCTTCACCAAACATCTCAAATAATCCGAATTTAAGACAAAAATGCGGTTCAAAATTTAGTTCAATATAACCAAACATATTGTTTGAATCAAGACACAACCAACTTTAATACCGATGAAATATATTTTCACAATATAAATATAATTCAAATATAACTGTTTACAATGGGATTCACTCATTTACTGGGTTTAAAGACTACTATAACACATTTCCTACAATTTGAAGTAACAATGTGGGTAAAATAATAGATCACTTTTTCTCATACATTTCAATACAACATAGAATAGTTCAGGGAACATATATATACGAATATACTGGAATATACCCAGTATTGACGAAATTGCAGCCTATTTCAGTAGGATTTACTAAATGTGTACAGCTGACAATTGTGATCCGTTTTAGGAAAATGAGTCATATGTCACAAAATATGGATTTTGAGATATCACCATATTTGAAAACAGGAGATCAAGTGATTCCAATGATAGTAAACACTAGGACATCCAATGAATATTTCTATATTTTACATTTGATAGTTTTAATTTGAAAAAAGAAAAATTGCAATGTTTTTGGATGGGTAGTTACCATGAAAGTAACTAAATATACTCCAAATGAAAGCCTTCAAAACGCAAGGATATATTCAATACAATGTCCCGAAATTTGTGACATGGATTCATGACTACAATTGCTAGATCCTCTAAGAATTTGAACATTTCAATAAAGAGATCTTGTGAAAAAAACACGTTGAAAAATATCAATTTACGACTTGTGACTCATTTTCCTGGAACACATCATAATGGTACACTTTCTGACAATCCGACCTGTGTAAGCAGGGAAAGACTTGGTTCCGTTCCTCGGTATCTCCCTGAGGAAGCTAAAACCCTGGAGGCTATCCCATTTGTTATCCACTATAGTGTGATAAGCCTGTTATAAATACATTACATCGAGATTACATTGAAGCACCTTAACCTCCTTCATTGATCTTAATCTTTTCACCCTTGACTCTTGGCATTTTACTTTCAGTAATAACCGTATATGGGTGCTATCGCAAGAAAATGTACAATTTGTCTTAAGCAATCCTCTCAAAAAACCCAAATTTAAGACAATGCAATGCCGAATATACTCGAATTTACCTAGCATTGACCAAATTGCAGCCTGATTTCACAGAATTTACTAAATGTGTGGAGCTGCTAATTGTGCATTTCATGAACATTTTACCCATATGAATACTTTAAGGTTTCTTTGTTATACAAAACACATTGCAATGAAGTAGTATTGACCAGCAGGTACCAGCATGGTATAAGCTAGTGGTATTGTTTTAGGCTGGGGGTGGCTGGGGCAAGCTTTGTTGCTCCAGACACTCTGGCACCATATGTCTACACAGACCCATGTTTCCTCTCTCTAATTACTTAATTATCCCTGTGATCTTTTGATTACCCATGTACCCTTAAAACATGTATTTCTCCTTAATGGATTGACCCAGGTCAAGGTAGGCTAGTCCGAGACTTAGGGGCTGCCTATAATTCTGTAAGGAGCCTCCTGATTGGTTCTTACCCCTGCTGCCTAACTCTGCCATGTTTTACTTATGTATGATTGGATGCTCTCTATATTGCTATATGTTATGAATGATATAAATGTGACATGATTGAGGTGAATTAAACAGAACGGGTTCAGTACTCAAACTACAACCACCAAGACTCCTTATTCATATACTACTTTAAGTATTGCTGAAACATAGTTTTACATTGGTAAACCATCATCAAGAATGCCATGCAATCCCTACTTCCCCACTTTACCCACCTGTTTCAAAAATCATTCTCCACAGGGACCTTCCCTGCCGACTTCAAAAAAGCTACTGTAGTCCCAATACCTAAAATCACTGCCCCCACTTCCCCTTCAGACCTGAGACCCATCTCACTCCTACCTATTCCGGGTAAAATACTGGAAAGACTAGTGCACCATCAAACATACACACACCTTGAAAGGAACAATATTCTCCATCCAAAACAACATGGTTTCAGAAAAAAGAAATCAACCCAATTAGCCCTGGCCGACCTTTTGGACGATATAACAATAGCACTAAATATTAAAAATAACAAACATCCAACAGCTGCCCTTTTCATAGATCTCAAAAAAGCTTTCGACACCATAGACCACACCCTCCTACTCAATAAACTTAAACTTCTAAACTTCTCCACCCTGTCACTGAAATGGTTCAATAGCTACCTCAGCAACAGATCACAGTGCACAAAAGTAGAAGACTCACTCTCAACATTTCTCCCTCTCAAAACCGGAGTCCCTCAGGGATCCATCCTGGGCCCCCTCTTGTTCATTTTATACATAAATTCCCTACCCCCCTACATTCAATCACTTTCTAAAAACTGTGTTAAATGTCAACTGTACGCAGATGACACTGTATTATATGTAGCCTCTCCCTCAGTCCCCAATGCCCTGAAAACCATCCAGGAAATAATACCCCACCTAGAGAACTGGTGCTCAATCAATAAGTTAACCATTAATGCAGATAAAACGAAGGCCATGGTCTTCAATACCAGAGGTAGCAAATTAACTCTCCCCCCAGACCAGAATTCCCTAACACTTTCAGGCACCCCCATAGAAATTGTAGAGGAGTACAAATATTTAGGTACCATTTTAGACTCCCAATTAACTGCCCGCCCACAAGTAGACTCATCAATCAAAAAGGCCAACATTGCACTTGCCACACTGGCGAGAGTCAGACGCTTCCTATCAGAAGATACAGCCTTCAAAGTACTTAAATCCATACTTATCCCTCATCTAGAGTTCAATTCTTGTTTCTTAAACTTTGCCTCAGCCATTTCCCAGAAAAAACTTGATAGGTCCCTGAATAAAGGAGTCAGAATAGCAGCACTCCTCAAGACGAGGGAGAATGTCTGCATTCCAATGATTAACCACAAAATTGATTCACTAGAAAAAAGGAGGAAAATCCAGCTCCTATTGATAGCTCACAACAGAGCACACTCCACCTCTACCCGATCCAACACACCTAAAACACCTGAACCCAAACCGACCCAAAGAAAAAGGCCAAAGAAGAAACAAAAGGCCAGAGTAGCCCCAGAGAACAAGAGAGTAACCAGAACCCAATCCCCTTTTAATCTGCCAATCACAAACCCAAACCTGGAAGTATTGAAAAAATCACCGGGTTATCTGGGTGGAACCACATGGAACAGCCTTCCAAATGATGTGAAGGAATTAACAATGAAAGCCTCCCTGAAAAATAGGCTCAAAAACATTGTCAACTAGCATACCCACTCCCCCTCCCCCCATGCCCCCCCCCCACCCCCCACCCCACCCCCGACCTCCCCCAAACCATTAGACTCATATCCTCATAAACCCCCTGCACCTGTACTGGTGTTAGGGATACTCATTACTCATTACTCGTAATACTCACTCTAAACACAAAGTGAAGTATATGATCTTATGCGCTACTGATACGCGCCTATATTGTCCTCGGATCTGTAACACACTATAATAACATTTATATATATGATTGATTTGTACTCATATTTGTATTTGGTATTGGTATTGGTATTTATATTTGCACCTGTATTTGTATCTTTGCTTGTATTTGTATTTGTATTTGGTAAATCTTCTCTAATATCCAGTAGTTTAGTATACAGCAGCAGGACGAAAACCTTGTACGTTTTGTAAGACGCCTGTTCTCGCGTCCAACGCTGGAGAAGCTGTCAAAATAAAATCGTCAAAAAAAAAAAAAGTCCTTCTACCTTTTTAAAATTGAAAACTTTAATTCAGTATGGAATTACTAATGGATAGTAATGTTGTTGATATATTCCATATTGTCTCAGTCTTAAGAGAAATAAAGCCTCAGTCTGGGAGAGATTGAATGCAAACCTATGGGGGTCAGATTTTCAGAAAATGCACAATCTACATTCTACACATCTCTCAAATTCTGCTTAATTAGAGTGTAAAATGATAAATACTGAGTATACCTGAGTGGCGGGGTAGCGGTGGGCGGTGGTGGGGTAGTGGCACATCACCTCTAACGGTGTCTATTTGCATACGTAAGGACACGTATAACTCCATTCGGATGATTTATGCTTAGCCATGTAACCGTATATAACCCATGTCACACACAAACCTCCTCGGTGAGGGTCAATAAAGAATACAGACAAAAAAAAGTAAACAAAAAAAGAAAAAAAGAAAGAATACAGACAGGACCAACGACTCTCTCATTATTTCTACACTACTTCGTATATCAATACCTCACAATATAACTGAAGTTATCAATATTTTGTTCCTGTTATATGTTTTTACAAGAATTTAAATTTGAATCGGCCAAGAGAGAACGGTTACCGGTGAGCGATAATATCATAGTGAAGCCATTGCAGGAAAGGATTTCGGGAGAGCTCCAAAATAAGTTTAGAAAAACCTGTATAGTACAAACAACTAAACTAAATCCTCTGAAATAATGTTCATTGTCTGCCTTATAGATTGGTTGGAAAGGAAAGGGACAAAACTAGGAAATCTTTAGTTTGACTGATGTTACCTGAGAGTACAGCTTTAGGTAGAAGCAACATATTTATGTTGTTCAATTAATTTGCGTTTGTTTCACTTGGTGCAGAGATTATTCAACATATAGAAAGAGCAGGATTACTATTCTTTTGTATAATCTGTCCAGAATGTAATTTGTTTCGTGGATGATGAGTGGCAGAGGTGTCATGGTAGGTGGGCGTATCCACACACACATGGCCAGATTAGACCATGGCATATAATGCATGAGTAGATTTGTATGTATGTTTAGGTTTTCATTTCCGGAAGTGTACACTTTCAATAACATTTCAAATTTGGCACCGAAAAGGCGGTGGGTCTCCTCTATGAAACCATAGATCTTCCTGAGGGCCCCCTTTGGAAAAAATGAAGTTATGTTATTAAATAGATACAGTAGTAGTTGATCGATAGACAGATGCAGCGACTACATTACAACTAATTTCACTAGTGGTTACATTACAACTAATTTCACTGGTGGTATCCGCTTTTCAAATGCACCCAATTTACAACACTATTTTGATTGGTTACGTAAAGTTAGTTCACCCAATCAGTGACGTCCTTTTAATGACGTCTTTTGAATGACGCACATTTCGAGGATTTTAATATGGTTATATATCAAGGGCGGGAGAGCTGAGAAGGGGGCAGTTTATGATGTTACCCAGGAAATGGGAGACAGAGAAGAAGGGAGAGAGAGAGACAGAGAAAAGAGACAGAAAGGCACTTTATGGTCATACCCAGGCTTTAAGGTACGTTTGCAAGTCCTAACCGTGACAGACATCCATACTTTTTCCGACAAGTAATTGGACTATCAAATGTGTTATTGGTGAAGAAATAATGTTTCAAATCTGTTCCAAATAAAGGACAAACTCGGAATGCAGTAGGGAGGTCACAAATTTGATTCCAACTAGGGACGGCCAGTCCTTTCCAAGCGGAGTCAATTTCTCAATTTGGCAATTTTAGAAAATGAGCAATTATTTATATAGTGCCTCCGGCGTACCGTGTAACAGTCATGGAACTTTGCTAGAAAACTCAACATCTCTTCAGAATTTAAGGAATTTTTTTTTAATGTTATGAAATAGTCTCTTACAAAAATATATAAACAAATGCAGTATCTTTGCTTTATATACATGGTCACCAGAAAATGTACAATTTACCTTCACAAATCTCCAGCCCAAAATATTGCAAACTCTTTTTTAAAAAATAAAGATATCAAACTGAATAGATAGAAGTATGTATTAGATGCCTTTAATGTTTACATTCATTGGAATCCTATTGATCTTGACTGGGTTATTTGAGAGGATTGGTGAAAATGAACTGTACGTATTTTGTTGACTTCACCCACCTGTATTAAAGGATGTGGCCAATAAATACAATTAAAAAAATAAACTAAATCTTAAACCGTTTTCTAAAGGATACAAAAAGTATCTTGCCGACCTTGGAACTTGGTCCCCATGGAACCTTTATCAATGGTTTTCCTGATAAGACTAGAGCAGTTCACACGTCCCAAGTCTTGTGTACAGCGAGTTGCTCAAGCGTTCGTGTCAGATTTAGACTGAGTAGGTCTCCTGGCTTGGATCAATACTTTCCCCCGGCAGCACCTCACCCCAAGCAAGGCATCGATTCTAGTTTATTGTGACGCCTTGAGGGACCTTTAAATGTGATGTCTTTCAGATAAATGAATCACAAGTCGCAAAATTGTTATTTTTCAAAGTGATTTATTCACTGGATGTATTTGCGGGAATGTTCTTATTTTTGTGGTGCTTAACAGTCGTTAACGGTAGTTGTAGCGTTAACACATTTACCAAATTTCAAGACAGTGCATTAAGTATATCCTTGGATTTCTAAAATCATTTTATAGAGTATATCGAGCTACTTTACTAGTAAAGTGGCGTCTCCACTGGTTGCAGTAAGCTCTGCGGTAAGCCTTGCGATGCAAATTCAGCAAAATGTATTCAAGCGCAGTTCATGTGCAGACCAACCGTAGCAATGGAGACCTGTTCTGCGGTTGCATCTGCGGTTGCATCTGTGGTTGCATTGTGGTTGAATTGCGTCTAAAAATGTGAGTTTCTTGGGTTGAGACTGTCACAGAAATTATTCAGCATGTTGAATATTTTCTGCGACTGAAGCACCTCTGCGATGTGATTATGACTCTACCACAGGAGTTGCAGTTGAAATTCGTAATGGAGACTTGTTCTGCGGTTGAATTGCGATTGTCAGCTACCTCATTTTTAATTGAATTCTAGCTTAATATTTGTGTGTGTCGGGATAAGAATGGTTATTATTATTTTTTTAGATATCATCTTTTTCAATATCATTTCAGGCCATTCGTCTTTTTAATATAGATTGAATTCAAGAACATGCAGTGTCCTATATGGATTTTTGTCACTCTGCCTATATAAGAAATCTACAGATTACCAGAATCATACATATCATACTTTTTAAGTTAGCATTACAACCTATCTAGACTGAAGATCTCAGTGTAGACAATACACCTTTACCTACATTCTCACATTACTTTCCAGAACGAATACTACTTATTCTAATTCGCATTTAAATACATTGCATAGTTATATTTGCAAAAGATACTTCAAAACGTACTTCAGAGGTCATTTTCATGTCTTTTGCAAATAAATCCGGAAATAATGCACTGACATCATAGGTCAAATGAAAACAATTTTGGGGTACACTATTTCCTATCGATTGATATCAGTGACTTGATTCTAGACCCAGTAAATAATTTTTAATTGATTAAATTATTATTTTTAAACTTTTTTTTTTCAAACATCAATAATAAAAGTCACTCAGTTGTTACAAAGTGGAAGATATGGAATCAGGAGATTCCATATCTCGCCCACCCCCCTCCCCTCCCCAATTGAAATTAGCCAATTGAAATTTCCCCAATTGAAAAAGTAATAAACTGACGGGGTAGACACAGGGAGGTACCATGACAAAATGTTGTCTGCTCCTTGCTTTACCTTGACCAAGTGCGGAAAGTCTATCCATTTGCAGTCTCTATCGCAATCATGAGACCTTTTAATGACACTGCAGTAACCTCTGCATCTGGTCTGCGGCTACAACAAAATATTGATATAAACCAAGAATTTGAATCGCAGACTAATTGCAGAACTTACCACAACCAGTGGAGACACCCCTTAACTGTTCACCCATAAATATTGCAAACCTATTTTCCTAAAAAATATAAAACTTAAAACATAAAATTATTATCCTAATGTCTACTATCCTTAGAATCTGCTTGATCTCCTCGTTTCAAATATCATGATATCTGAAAATTCAAATTTTTGCGACTTGTGACTCATTTTCTTGTAACACATCACAAATCCTGGCTCAGACTCTAGTCTTGCTGACTGTTCTACCTGAGTTTAGTTTTGATTAGTTTTCAAAAAGCTATATTTTAATTAAATTTGACAGGACATGTCAGAGTGCGGCAGGTTGCGTGTTTGGGATTTTCTGTGCAGACTTTGATTTAGAAGGCGGCTGCTTTATAGAATGTTTGTGTTACTTCGCCAGTTTGTCTTAAGTCTGGGGCCTGTTGCGTAAGAATTCCTTTCTTGAAATATTCCTTGCTAAGCTATTTTTCCTTTCTAAGGTAGACAATTTCTACTGTAGGAATGGAAATTAGTATTGTTTGTACAGAAAATTCATTCTCAAAAGAATCCTTAATTACTATGTGTGATGTGTTATAGGATAGTGAGTCACAAGTTGCTAAATTTGGATTTTGAGATATCATTATGACTAATAGGACTGAGTTCATCAATATTATATGTGTTTATACAAGAATCTGAAATAGAATTGGTCGATATAAACAGCCGCCGGTGAGCGATAATGAGAGAAATCATCATTCAAATGGATTTTGGCAGGTCCTTCACATGCAAGTAAGGACGTTTATGAAGCCCTATAGCAAAATCAACTGGTCAAAATCCCCCGAAATGCGAGAGGAACGACTTATAGATAAGTTGGTTAAGAACTAAACAGAAAGTAGAAAATCTTGCGTTTTTTTCAGACGTTAGCTGACAGCTCAGCTTTAAATAACGCTTACATGTGGTCAATAACGGAACAAGGAAATGTAAACAACAACCGTAAACAATTTCTAATTCACAAACCTCCACAGCTTTAATTAAACATTCCATCTGCCTTCTTTAAGGCCACCTTTTTAGTTGTTATTCGCCCACAATTGTTTCCAAGTACTCCGATCCGCCTTGGGCTGTTAATTCAAACTCTACGATCCCCTTGCGGAGGCTATCACCACCGCCTCAATGTCTACTTGTAAGGCTTCAGTTGGCATCAAAGAGACCAAGTTTCTCCCCAGAGGGGCCTCTATTTCTCCTGAATTGCAGAGAGCCTGGACTGCATGGGACACTTATCGATTCATACATGAAGGAAAGGTTGATCTCTCCATTTTCTTCCTGTGAAAGATGTGTATCAGCAATCTGGTGCTTGGCTTGGGCTGTTTGGTGTGTTTTCACTGCATCCTAGTAACTGAGATTAGGACAGACTAATTTGTATATTATTATATACGCATTACTCTGAAAACAACACATCTAGAGTGAGTTACGCATAGTGGGTACTTCACTAGTGATTTATGTGGGGTGGTTATGGCAACCAATCTATTGTTTTGGTAATTTTGGTTCCCCCCAGTTCTAATGTTTCAAATGGATCCTCTCTCTGCAAAAGTAAAACTTTGAAGTTTGCTATTTGGAAATAAATGAGTAGATATGAATGTTAAGATGGCATCCCAAAAGTATTTGCTGATCAAATGACAAGAAAAAGTCACAGCAGGAATGGTAGTACATGTCAACTGAAAAATTCTATTCACAAATAGTATCCTCTAGCTTAATCTTAGCTGGATGATTTGTGAGCACATGACATTTTATGTGAATACAATATGTATCAGATTATCCTATTAACACCATTATTGCACGGGAATTTGCACGGCCGCCTTTATGAATCTTGATTCGCATGGAATTATGGGACAAATTGTACAGTCTAAAATCCAAAGCTGCACAATTCACTCCTTCCAGTGGCACACTACACTCATGTTCCCCAACACCCTGTCCACAGCTATACAATTCACTCCTTCCAGTGACACACTACAACCATGTTCCCCAACACCCTGTCAACAGCTGTACAATTCACTCCTTCCAGTGACACACTACACCCATGTTCCCCCAACACCCTGTCAACAGCTGTACAATTCACTCCTTCCAGTGACACACTACACCCATGTTCCCCAACACCCTGTCAACAGCTGTACAATTCACTCCTTCCAGTGACACACTACACCCATGTTCCCCAACACCCTGTCCACAGCTGTACAATTCACTCCTTCCAGTGACACACTACACCCATGTTCCCCAACACCCTGTCCACAGCTGTACAATTCACTCCTTCCAGTGACACACTACACTCATGTTCCCCAACACCCTGTCAACAGCTGTACAATTCACTCCTTCCAGTGACACACTACACTCATGTTCCCCAACACCCTGTCCACAGCTGTACAATTCACTCCTTCCAGTGACACACTACACCCATGTTCCCCAACACCCTGTCAACAGCTGTACAATTCACTCCTTCCAGTGACACACTACACCCATGTTCCCCAACACCCTGTCAACAGCTGTACAATTCACTCCTTCCAGTGACACACTACACCCATGTTCCCCAACACCCTGTCCACAGCTGTACAATTCACTCCTTCCAGTGACACACTACACTCATGTTCCCCAACACCCTGTCCACAGCTGTACAATTCACTCCTTCCAGTGACACACTACACTCATGTTCCCCAACACCCTGTCCACAGCTGTACAATTCACTCCTTCCAGTGACACACTACACCCATGTTCCCCAATACCCTGCACCCTGCCCCTTTCCATTATAATCCTTACTGCGGGACCTGGATGTTTTACCGCTGTAAGAGAAATTTGACTCAACTGCATTTGAGAAATTTTTTTTTTTTTGTTCCTTGCAATAAATTTTGTTTCTATTACACATCTATACACAGTGGAGAAACATAGGAAAACATGACATGGTCATCGGTGATGAGATTTGTGGAATATAGCTGGACGGAAACTTCCAGACTGGAAGGGGGGGGTCACATTATCTGTTCTCCAAAGTCCTCAGATTTAGATGTTTGAGCCACTAGTGGGGTTGCTGGAACACAAAATAGCCATTTCACCTTTATTTTAAAACAAGCCCAACTGTACAAACTGTTCAATTTATCTCTTGCTCTGATTACTAGACCCTAAGCATTTCAATATATTCTTCTATGTCTGCTGCTGCACTTAGGAAATGATCGTCACGCATCAGAAACATTGGAATCAAACTCATAAATTATATGTACAACCTGAATAAAACTTCTAATCATAACTCGCTTAAGTTATTGTTTGGTGTTAACTCGACTTAACATACTTAAGAAATGTTATTGGAGTTACTGTTATTGGAGTTATTGTCTAACATATGGCATCATGTATGTAGAAAGATAAAAAACATAGAGAGAATGGAATGAGCCGGCAATAATCGAAAAGTTATTGGACGAGATTCGTCCACATAAGCACGATGCCGTAGGCAGAGTGCTTATGTGGACGAATCCAGTCCAGCACATTTCAATTATTGCAGGCGAGTTGCATTCTTGATTTATCATATAGGCCTAAAACTTGGTGCATAAAAGTGGCTGACTTGGTGATGAAGTAGTTTATAAAGTACGCATACTATATCAATATTTTTATAGCACCCCACTTATAGCACCTCTCATATGGAATGCACATGTAATAAAAGTAATTATTGGTTTGTTCTCAGATTTCATGTCAATCTCCTCACAGTCTATGATACTGGAATCATAGCTGTGTACTTGGTGACATTCATTCCCTAAGGTACTAGCAGCCTGCCAGTCACTGAATAATTGAAACTAACAACTAATGACATGTACTTTCTCATTTTTCCAGGTAAGTCCAGTCATCGCAACGTTTCATATGCAGTATGTTATGGTAGGACATTCAATCTTCAATGTCACATTATTCATGTAATATATGCAAGTCATGCTTGAATATTCGGGTCAGATTTAAGAAAATGCATATTTGGCAGCTCTACAAATTTGGTAACTTCTGCTAAATTAGACTGAAAAAATATAAATAATGGGTATACCAGAGTATCTATGGCATTGTGTTGCTGAAAAATGTCTCTTTCATTGTGTTAAACTGGATTTTGAACGTCACTATTCTCTTAAATTAAGTTCATTTTAGAGGATTGATGAAGGTGTTGTTGTTGTTGTTACATTTATTCAGTCTTTTTTAAAAAATATGACTTACGTCAGTGGGTCAATCTCCCAGGGAAGGGAGGATCACAAGCCCTACTGGACACGTTTGGTACAATTTGATGGAGGTAACAATCCACCATTAGTTCAACGATCTAATGGTGGAATTGTACATTTTCTGACGATCTCAGCCATTTCATCATGTGTTGCATGTACTTCAGCATAGATCTTTTCCAGATGTGGAAACCTAATTTGGTCTGCATCTAAACCATGAAAGCTAAGAAGTAATATCCCATGTCTCCAATAGATTGGGGTCGACTTGGGGTCATTTCCAGCAATATGCCTCAAGACCTGAATAAGTGCAAGGGCAGTGGCTCCTATGTCACATCCCATATGTCTGCAGGACAGGCACTTGTTTATCAGTCAGTGAGGTCATTGCACCCAAGCACAGAACCCGGTTTTTTTTAGTCAGAAGAGTTTATCTGTAACCAGTTTAGAGTCAAACTTCTAATTTTGGTTTAAGTGAACAAATTCGTAAAGCTGATTTCAGAGACGGATTCTCATTCTTGTCTCATAACCTTTAAGTGATTTTGATAGTACGTTAGTTGGCGTACGATTGGTATTTCTTCAAAATATTGGATTCTTGATAAAATTCTTAGACCGATATTCATCCATCTTGCACAGGTATTAAACCAGACTTAAACCACATCATGACATGGTTTAGCTATTAACCAAACTCTAAAACCCTAAAATGGTTTAACGATGACTTGGAAACTAAACTAAAACCAAGTTTTAGTGACTAAGAAACCGGTCCAGAAATTTTACCCGCTAGTACTTTTGCTTGCTGTACTTATTTTATTGTCTGTTTTTGTTCTTATAGTTGTCGTTTATCTCACCTTGAATGACACTGCATGCCCACCACCCACCCAACCTTCATTCCTCCCATCCCATCAGAATCCATGTGTTAGTGTTTGATACCTGTGTGTAGCCTTGCCTCAAGGCTACACACACACTACACTGTTAAAAATCCGCGTACATAGACTAGGATTGTCGCGGGTATGTTGGTGATTTGTCGCGTTCTGTGTGCTTGTCGCGGTAAACATTCATGGTGCAAGAAATCTGCGTCCAAGCTGCACCTGTAGAAATAGCCTATACCTGTGTGCGACCAAGCATGATGACCGGGGCTATTGTTTTGATACCAGGTAATAGTATCTGGGTCAATGCATACATATTATATACACCAGTAACACAAGAGGGTTCAGTCAGCCACCACCTAGGCTGGGGGCAGGGAGAGTGATTAACTATAGGATTAACCATAGGCTTCTACCACTGGGCTGCACATGCCAAAAGTAATTGGAAGTAGTTCTAGGTATACTAGTAGGTATCCCAGTTTTAGACCAATACATGTACATAGTTCGCAATTGCTTAAATATGTGATTATTTGTTCGATGTTTTTTCATAAATCAATCAAGGCCTAACTCAAAAATCACTGTGTTCAATAAGTTAGCTTTTAATGTCTCCTATATTGTCCATTTCGTTGTTTTAAGATATTCTAGAAAATGGAATTTATATGAATTTATGGGGGAAAAAACAGAACATACTGCTGTTCACCTGTAAGGACTCATTCTGATATCATATATGCAGAATTGTTTTTATATATTCCAACATGTCTATTTAACTGTCCTATTCACCAAAATATTTCCGAAATAAAGTCTGACTTCTTATGCTTGTTACTAAAAAACTTTCGCGCTGACACCTCCTTGCCACTCACATTGCAGCAAGCTCGGACCTAACAAGCTTGATCTTATAGCCTTTAGGTTGATATTTGTGTATGGGTAAAGCCAATGGTGTATATTCTCCTGGATGTATAGAGCGCACTTATAGTAGGAATTACTAACACAACACAATTTGGGATCTATTAGCTATATGCTAGTTAACTATTGACTGAATGTATCTTTTATTCCATCGCAGTTTGTAATGACGGCCTCGTCATGACAATTTACGTTAGAAGGTAAATCAAATGCTATCAAACCAATGTCTATCATATGACCATATTTCATATTCATAAATATTATTCTTCATTTAGCGCAAATGGAGGTGACGAAGGTGTCAGCTAGCTTCCCCTTACTCCTCCTCCCCCGTCGTCGCCAACAGTAGCATTCACGCCTGGGGAACGCTCGCACATAGGGTCCCATAAGACCGATCCCAATAGACCTGGGTCCCAAAAGACCTGTATTCTATATGGAATGCTCATCGCTGGTATTTTAATTTTTTTTTTTGTATTTTCGAGTTTTCTATCCTTTGCTTATTGTCCATATTGATTACTCATACTCTGCATAGACATTACAGGCCAGGTCGGTTTCGATTGAAACACATAAAATTGCTGGTTATATAGAACTATATTTCGAAACCCAATTGTCTTTATCTGAGAATACACATTTTCTGACCACCTAATGCAAGGGTGAAATCGTCAGAAAATGTATAATTCACCTTCACCAATCTTCTAAATAACCCAAAAATCAAAATACAAAATTCAAAATACATTTCAACCTATATATATAACCAAAGGGATTGTCTGAGTCAACACAATACCAAATATACTCAGCTATACCTAGTATTGACCATTTTTCAGTCTAATTTAGCATAATTTAAGAAATATGTAGATCTGCCAATTGTACATTTTCTGCAGATCTGACCCAGAACCAGAATTAGAATAGAATAATACAATAAAGGATCCATTGTTCCTTCACTGTGGCAGGTTACAGAAGCGAATTTGCTGATTCTACTGAAAAAAACATGTCAATCTTTGTTTTTGATCTGATTGATCTGAAGCTGTTAGGCCTACATGTAAGAAACATCTACAAAGCTCTCACTGCTTGTTATGAAAGAAACTGACCGGAAATACCGGAAATAGAACTGGAGGCAGCGGAAATGATCTAGAGGCTAAGAACTTCCGGTTTGGCTCACTCTGCCGGCTGCTGGCCTTTTTCTGCTGCAAACATCTGTCAGATTTTCAGAAAATGTACAATTGGCAGCTGTACACATTAACTAAATTCTGCTAAATTAGGATGCAATTTGGCCAATACTAGGTAAATTCGCATTGATTCTAGCATTGATTCTAGCAATCTGTTTGCTTAGGTTGAACTGTATTTTTCAACTTTGTTTTCGTCTGAAATTTTGGTTATTTGAGAGGATTGGTGAAGTTGAATTGTACATTTTCTGGCGACTTGACCCACATAGAAGTCCTACAGGCACAGGACATGTTGTTTGTATAGACGACTTGAAGGCGCCCCATTGTATACCAATTTGTGATGTGTTATCTAGACAAATGAGATACAAGTGTTTATTCGTAAAAGGTCTTTGTGGGAATGTATTCATTTTGGGGGTTCTGAACGCTGTTCGTGGCATGAATACAAGTACAAAATTTCAAGATTATCTATTAAATATGTCCAGGTGGAGGGCTGTATTTGTAAGATCATCTTATAGGGTATATATTTATTATAGCAACTTTACTAGTAAATGTCTACCCAGAAATATTGCTTGTTTTTCAAAAATTAAAATACCAAACTTAGAATATAGAAATAATAATCGGATATCCTACTGTTTACCATCAATGAAGTCAACTTGATCTCATCTTTTCAAATATGATAAAATCCTAAAATCCATTTTTTGTGACCTGTGACTCATTTCCTTGCGTGGTTTGCGTG
The DNA here is from genome assembly GCA_942159475.1 of Sthenelais limicola. Lineage (NCBI taxonomy): Eukaryota > Metazoa > Annelida > Polychaeta > Phyllodocida > Sigalionidae > Sthenelais > Sthenelais limicola. Next base: position 16,007,386 of record OW804101.1, read on the forward strand.
GTTTAATTCATCAATTTTCTGCCATTGTTATATGTTCATACAAGCTTGTATAATTGTGGAGAGAAAACTGCCGCCGGTGAGCAATAATGACTGAAGTCACCATAGGAAGGGATTCAAGCTGGTCCTCCAAATACAAATGACGACGTTTTAACGGTCCTGTAGCAATACCAACTGGACTAAATCCTCCAAAACTTTGGTGAAGTGACCTTTAGATGGGTTGGAAAAGAATGGAAGAGAATGTATGAAAAGTAAGATAAAATAAGATTTTGAACGGCGTTAACTAAGAGTCCAGCTTTAGGTAATTGGGGCAGAGGAAAAGACAGAAAAATGAGTCATAAGTCGCAAAATTGATATTTATATGTCTTTTGTTTACAAAATCTCTTTATAGGAATGTTTGCATTTTCATGGTATCTAGTACTTTAAGTCGCATGTATACCATATGTCGGGAGGTCAGGAGGATTTAAAACTGTACCTAGATGAAACAAACATCCACTGATGTGGGTGAAATCGTCCAAAAATGTACATTTCACCTTCACCAATCCTATCAGATAACCCTAATTTAGGACAAAAATGACTTTCAAAATGCTGTTTAACATGATCAAACATATCAAGGCAATACTAAATATATTCAGATAAACCAAGCATTGGCCATTTTTCAGTTTTTTCAGAATTTACTCAATGTGTACAGCTGCCAATAGTGCATTTTTTGAAGACCTGACCCATATGTGCTAAAAAAGCAACAACAAGAACAGCAAGCGGCAAAACATCCTTTTGACTCGAGATAGATGTTTTCAATATCTCTTTTTATGGGTGAAATCGCCAGAAAATGTACAATTCGTCTTCACCAATCCTATCAAATAACGCACATTTAAGACAAAAAGGACTTCCAAAATGCAGTTTAGCCTAACCAAACAGATTGCTAGAATCAATGCAATGCCGAATGTACTCGAATTTACCTGGTATTGACCAAAATTCAGTCTAAATTAGCAGAATTTATTAAATGGGTACAGCTGCCAATTGTACATTTTATGAAAATCGGACCCTTATCTGATCTGTTGATAAGAATATACCCCACTGCAGAGCTTCTTATCACATTAGTCCTTCCCCATGGATCAGACTGCAACTAAGTGCGCAATGTGATGTGTTTCAGGAAAATGAGTCACAAGTCGCAAAACGCATATTTTTCAAAGTGATTCATTCATAGGATACCTTTGTTGGAATATACCCTCACTTTTTGCGTGCTTATATTATATATATAGATCAGATCTTCAGAAAATGCACAATCGGCAGTAAATTCTGAAAAAATAGACAGAAAAATGGTCAATAATGTGTAGATTTGAGTATATCTGATATTGCCTTGATTCAAACAATCTTTTTGGTTAGGTTAATTGAACTGTATTTTGAGGCTCATTTTTGTCCTAATTTTGAGTTATTTGGGAAGATTGGTGAAGGCAAATGGTAAATCTTCTGGCGATTTCACCCATATAGCGCTGCTAGTAGCATGAATACATGTACACAATTTTAAAACAGTGTAAATATATCTGTGCATTTCTAAGTTCCTCCTATGGAGTATATTCAGCTATTTTACTAGTAATTGTCCACCCAAAGATATTGCAAATTGTTTTTTCAAAAATACAAAATTTAATATCAAATTTAAAATAAAGAAACACTTATTAGATGTCCTACTGTTTACTATCATTAGAATCAGCTTGATCTCATCTTTTCAAATATGACAGTATCTCAAAATCCATTTTTAGTGACTTGTGACTCATTTTCCTGAAACACATCAATTAACACATAGATTTTAAGTTTAATATTCTTATTTTTGAAAAAAATAGTTTGCAATATCTCTGGGTGGACAATTACTAGTAAAGTAGCTAAATATACTCTATACGATGGCCTTAAAAATACATGAATATATCTAATACACTGGCTAGAAATTTGACACATATATTCATATAACCTAAAGCGCTCGATACCTAAAAGATGAGAACATTCCTACAAAGAGATACTGTAAATAACACACTTATTATATTCTTTCGCGACACTTGTGACTCATTTCCCTAGAACACATCACAAATCCGAGTAGTAATTCACCTAGGAGAGTGTGAGTGGATGTAGTAGTAAATGTAATTTACAGTGACTAGTGAACCATTTAACAGCAGCACAGACATACATATCTGAAGCCCTGATGGGTGAAATTGCCGGAAAATGTACAATTCGTCTTCACCAATCCTCTCAAATATCCCAATTTTCAGACGAAAATAAAGTTCAAAATCCAGTTCAACCTAACCAAACAGATTGCTAGAATAAACGCAATGCCAAATATACTCAAATTTACCTAGTATTAACTAAATTGCAGCCTAATTTAGCAGAATTCACTAAATGTGTAGAGCTGCCAATTGTGAATTCATGAAAATCTGACCCAGTAGTATACATACATGCCTGAAGCCCTGATGGCGATGCTGCCACCCTTACCTCCTCCTATAACGCCTTCAGCTGAGAGGTAATTCTATTAGTGCAACTGAAGCTGAGGGCATTTCCTCAAGGGGTTGAAGAGGGAGTGATAAATAAGGGCATTTCTTCGAGGGGGGCCGGAGGGAAGGATTATTAAGTAATTAGTGATCGATATTATTTCTTTTGATAGGGTTTTTCACTTGCCTTTTTACGTACAAGTATAAACTTTTTTTTGACCTACATATCAGACTGATAGCACCAAATATACGAAAAGTATGGTGTCAAAACAGGGCGTAAAGCAACTGATTCCCCCACCCCCTTCATATTAGGAGACTGATATTGATATTATACAATATGCAATATTTACATACAGGTTTGCACATGTTGCACTTGCTAGCAAATTGAATGATAATCATCCGATTATAGATAGGCATAAAGTGAAGTAAAATAATAGTAGGGTAAATGCAAGTGAACTATGATATGGCTAGGTTTATTGAATATACAGCTAAGTATTGTTGCGGAGACAACTCACAGGGAGTCCGAAAGGACCTGGCTCCAGATTGGGAAAGGGCTCGCCTTCTTCCCATAGATGGTCAAGGGAGGGGGTTGATGAGTAACTCATAGTGCTGGTTGAATGGACGAATCGTTCTCGTAGATCTGATATACTCTGCTTACTAGCTCAGGCGAATCTGCTGTACTTAAGCGACCAAGTCTTGACTAAATTAATTATTAAAGTAAGGTGATCTATTACAAATAACATCCCCTATCCATGGAATAGGCTGTCAACGGTTGCCCGCCTCACATTAGACAAGAATTATTTTAAAAACCTCGCCAGGTCATCACTAATATGGAAAAATGAATATTTCTCATACCATGTACCACTTATAACACTAACTTGAGTGTATATGGGTCAGACTTTCAGAAAATGACCAATTGGCACCTCTACAAATTTAGTGAATTCTGCTAAATTAGGCTGCAATTTGGTCAATACTAGGTAAATTCGAGTATATTTGGCATTGCATTGATTCTAGCAATCTGTTTGGTTACGTTGAACTGTATTTTGAAGCTCAATTTTGTCTTTAATTTTGGTTATTTGAGAGGATTGGTGAAGGTGAATTGTACATTTTCTGGTGATTTCACCCATATGCATTGTATAAATACAGCCATATTCAAAAACGATATTCAATTCTAAGCACATGAAGCAGGGCCCTGGGATAGTAAAGGACCCAGTCAGCAATCGCTGTGATCAAGGAGGAGGAGGAGGAGGAGGAAGAATGTCCCATGAGGCTCTAGACGGAGAGTGTTAAGGTAAAATATAGTTGGGCCTTGGCAGATCATGGCTCTGACTTCCCTACTGATGTGTCCATTCAGGGGCGGAGGATGCCCGGAGGCATTCACACATTTCTTCTCGGCAGGACAGAGAATGCCTTGAGGCATTCAATGGAAGCTGTGCTGAATTTGCGGCAATTCCTTGGGAATTCTTTTACATAAAAGGGCCGAAACTTCAGAAAATTTACAATTGGCAGCTGTACACATTTAGTAAGTTCTGCTAAATTAAATTGCAATTTGGTAAACACTAGGTAAATTTGAGTACATTACATTGATTCTAGCAGTTGGTTTGGTTAAGTTGAACTGTATTTTGAACCTTATTTTCGTCTGAAATTTGGGTTGTTTGAGACAATTGGTGAAGATGAATTGTACATTTTCTGGCTACTTTACCCATAATCAATGTCTACCTATTCTGAACCACAACATGGAGGAATGACCCATCAGTTGAAGATACATTCTCAGCTGTGAAAATACCTACAAAATAATTACCAACTCGAAAATAAATACATTAAACTCCAGATACCTCTAGGCAATACCACAGAAATTAGTTTTAAATGAGTAATAATAATGATTTCTTTAAAAAATGTTTGCTCTGTGTTCCATGTGAGCCACCTTGTGGTATATAAACTATATGGAGAATCAAATATTGCTATATATTATATGTGTGCCAGGTAAACGAGTCACAAGTCGCAACATGGATATTCTTCAAAGTGTTACCGATTCACAAGATCTCTTTGTAGGAATGTTTTCATTCTTGGTATGTCTACCGCCGGACGAGATATCAATACATATGAATACAATTTCAAGACAGTTTATAAAATATTTTCATGCATTTCTATGGTCATCTTATAGAGTTTATTTAGCTACTTTACTAGTAACCACTGTCCGCCAAATTAAAATATAAGAATACATATTATCTATGTCCTATAGTTTACTATCATTGGAATCGGCTTGATATCATATTTCCAATTAAGTTCTCTCAAAATCCAATATTTGCGACGTATGATTCATTTTCCTGAAACACCTGACATTTGATTCTCTATACATATGGGAGCTATGTAAACTAAAACATGGCCTTCAATCAGTTAACACCAATAAATCGTCTTTGGCTATTATCATGCTTTTACTGAGGGCAGGAGAGCTGAGAGGGAGGCACTTTATGGTCATACCCAGGAAATAGAGATAGAGAAGAAGGGAGAGAGAGACAGAGAAAAGAGACAGAAAGCCACTTTATGTTCATACCCAGGAAATAGAGATAGAGAAGAAGGGAGAGAGAGACAGTAAAAAGAGACAGAAAGGCACTTTATGGTCATACCCAGGACCAAGTACTGAGATGATAATGAATACAAACTAATGCACATGTTCGACTATGTTATATAGTTGATACTTGTGCAAAAATATCTAAATGTGTGTAATATGTGCATGGATAGCTGATGTTGCATTAAACAAGACCTTTGCACCCTGCCTCCACCGGGAATTGATTCTCAGCTAAACATCGTCTATAATACTATGGCTATAACGCACCAAGACAAAACCCTTTGCTGTGGTCGTTGCACTTATTACCGCTCACCAGTTCTGACGTTCTGTCAGCCGATTCAACTTCAAATCATTGTGTAAGCGATAACAGCATCAACATATTAGTAACTTCAGACCTATGGGTCAACAATCAATATATTTGGTAGGATGGTTTTTGTCCTGATAGCTGGGAATGCAGCGATAGGCTCATCCACAACCAGCTTTTGTTGACCCCAACCTTCTTGTCTCATCAATTCATATTAGACCTAGTTCCAGCCCATAAAGCTCATTGTCCTTTATGGGTCAGTGCTTGTGCACTGTATCAGATGTGATGTGTTTCAGGAAAAGTCGCAACAATTGGATTTTGAGATAACTTCATGTCTGAAATGATGGGAACAAGCGGATTCCACTGAATGTAAATATTAAGGGCAACTTATAAGTACCTCTATCTTTTCAGTTTGATATCTTTATTTTTGAAAAAAATTGTTTGCAATGTTTCTTGGTGGGTAATTACCAGTAAAGTAACTAAGTATACTCCATACAAAGGCTATTTAAGAGGACTACTGAAAATAAATTGTACAATTTCTGGCAATTTCACCCTTATACAACAGGCCCCAAGGCACGGCTGATACAATAGACCAGAGAATCCTCACCCTTTTGGTCAGGCATATATATGCTTTGCCATCATATATTGCAGGAAATACAGAAAGCTTTCTATTAATGAAGCTATAAATATATACTGTAAATGCATTTATTTTTGCACAGATAAATTTCGTGCACCTAAGTACATTGAGACCTATTCGCGCGGATTTAAATTCGCACAGCAAGGAAGTCTCACACCTTGTTTATACAATAAATATACCTTTCGCGCAGGATTTATTTTCACACACAAAGGTGGGTCCACGAAAATAGCAAAAATAAATACTGCGCGAATATTAATACATGTTTACAGTAATATGTCCATTTCGCAGACTAGATGAAGAATGACATAAGTGGTTCTTCTGGTTGCCTATGGGGGCGTCCTTCACCATAGCAACTGACAAAAGAACAATGTCAATTTCTAGAGACATGCCACCTTCTCTAGGCCACATGTTCAATACCATTCACCCACACACGCCTGGCTGTTGAGCACAGGTCAGAGTTAGAATATCGGAAAATGGACAATGGGCAGCTCTACACATTTTATTGACTAAATGGGTCAGATTTTCATAAAATGCACAGTTGGCAGCTCTTCAGATTTAGTAAATTCTGCTAAATTAGGCTGCAATTTGGACAATACTAGGTAAATTCGAGTATATATTTGGCATTGCATTGATTCTAGCAATCTGTTTGGGTAGGTTGAATTGTATTTTGAACTTTATTTTTTCTGAAATTTGTATTAGAGAGGATTGGTGAAGGTGAAAATTTTGTGCATTTTCTGGTTAATATCTCTGGGGTTAGTTTTTGATAGATGTATTCGGTACATCTTCAGGATAGATGTTGGAGGGGGTAGGGGGAGAAAGTGGGACCAGTGTGGGATGTTATTTATGGGGTTTTATACATTATCAACAAATTGGGTTGAGAGAATGTCTTTTTTTAGAAATAGGCTAAAGTTAGCTTTATTTCTAACAATAGGGGGCAGTTTGTTCCAACAAACCACCATTTTGACTAGTATCCTCAGCTGTAAAAGAGGTAGGAAAGGACTATTTCCGGTCAAGACCAAGATACAAGTATATTTCCGGTCAGAGGCTGATTCTCAGTCGTCAAAATCAGAGTCATACAACCTTTGTGTATGGTCCTGTCAAAATGTAACTATTGATTACACAATCTTAAAATACAAATAAATAAAGTTCAGAATCAGGGAGACCAGCATTTTCTACCCCAGGATATGTATAATTTCGAAGTAATTACTGTGGGAACTAATATTAATAACGATGGAAAACAACAACGCAAGCCAGGGCCGTAGGGTGGGGCAACTCAGAACAAGGGGTAAAAAGCCCAACCCTGGGCCATTTGCCCCAGGCCAGGGGCATGAAGCCCACTATGAAAATATTTTTGTTTTGTATATAACCGATCTAAAAACTATATTCCTGCGTATTCAGACATGAAAATCATTTGATGCAATAAATCCCTTAGATTTGTATAATTGGCATGTGATTATGACCATTCCAGCAAATCTTATGGCATTTTCCCCTTAGCATGTGCATCTTGTCCGAACCTACGCACGGAAGTTAGCATGTGCGTAGGAGTAGCGCTGGATGCACTTTTCCTACCTCCTTTCGTCTATGGTGAAGAGCCAAAACCCTAAGTCGAAATGGTCGTAATTTGGTGTTCGATGACTAAATTAGCTGTTTGGTTAGGTTGAAATGCATTTTGAAGCTTTGCATGGTCTTAACCGTTGATTACTCGAGAGGATTTGATTCAACATATTATTTAAATACATTTATTTACATACATCATACATTTATTTACATACAGCATAACTATAATTTACATTCATTCTCATGAAAATTTTATTTTTGTTATTCACGTGTGGTGAAACCATGTGAACATGTAACCATTTTACTGTAGTCTTCTTCTATGGCCACAACAGGATCCCGGAATATACTATGGACATACTATACGGGTCCGATTTTCAGAAAATATACAATTGGCAGCTCTATACATTTAGGAAATTCTGCTAAATTAGGCTGCAATTTGGTCAATACTAGGTAAATTCAAGTATATTCAGCATTGCATTGATTCTAGCAATCTGTTTGGTTTAGTCAGGTAGATTGACTGAAATGACTCATTTAAAGCATATTTTCTGGGTAAAATCTATTTTTAATGTACTAAAATGTCATATTTCTTTGATAATCACAATTTCGATGATATGCATCAACATTTAGAATTTCCAAGATGGCTGCCAAATGGTTCTAAAGTCCAAAATGGCAGATCGAAAGACCAGTTTTGCCTATTTCCTAGACATGAGCATGTTCATGGTACATTCAATTCAACACATTCTGACCATTGAAGTGACTCTCTTTCCTGTTCTGGACTAGATTCATAAGTAACATCAGTTACAAAAGCTCCTATTTTCAAATTGGAGAGTTAAAAGTAAAAAAAGATCATGATTGGACTATGGCGCTTTGTTTTAGTTCTTGGGGGCATTTTCAAAGCAGTCCTTGAATACTCCCCAATGTGTGTTATTAGCTATCTTAGCCACTTTAAAATAGATCTGAGAACCTGAATTTTGGTACATAAATTATATTAAAATAAATTATGGCATATATTATGAAGTTTTTTCTCTCTTGATATAGCTATAAGAGGCTATTGAGGCTATTGAAGGTCTAGCATAGACTATTGCTAGGTAACCATATATCAAACTGGAACAGGGAACTGGGGGAATAACCAGCTGCCTTCCACTAGTGTGTAGGAGCAGTGTTCTCTAATGAGTTACACATGGACACAGAGAGGTTAACTCCACACTCCCTGATTACCAAATATGTGATGTGGCCTATCCATACTATATTAATTGTGGATTTATGACAATGGACCCTGTACACAAATCCTTGAAAGACTTTTTACTTGCTGCATGTACAGGGCTCTAACTTTCACAGTGGTTTCCATTGGTATCGAGAAAAGTTACCTGGCTATTGGTTTCCCCAAAATCACTTTTTTCAAGGGAGGTGATTTTGAAGATTTTCAACAACTGATTTTGCGGCAGTTACCTTGCTGGGATGATTCAATATCTGTTTTCTTGTTTTGTTGGTGTATGAGAATGTGTGGAGGGAAGGCAGGGCAGTCCTCAAGGCCTCCTTAAGTGTATGGGTTTTCTTTTCCCTTTATTGGGAAGGGGGAAGGGGAGGGAGGGCAGAAAGGGGGAGATGGGGAAGGAGGGGGGGAAGGAGTGTGAGGGAGACACTATTTGTTTATTTTCCCCATCCCTGGAGTCTATATTAATAATTGCTAGCAGTGATAGTTACTATTAAATTCCATTTCATTTGATGGGTAGGGGACAGAGAATATGTCATGATTAAAAAAGATGTGCATACTGAGACATTTTTATCTGCAAGTCAGCATGGTGTTGAGGTCACCTCCTTGTACAGGTATGGTCAAAATCCAATATGGGTGCCACCAGGAAGCAAAATGTCCTATTTTAGGTCCTTAGTTCTAGACGGCCGGCATCTATCCGCCTATGTTTACATAGCGTAGCTTGAAAATTGAACGTTTCAAACGATCCCCGATAAATTGGGTCCTTCGCTTCATACTTACGCCCGCGGAGGGATCTATGGTTCTTTCCCGTAAAACTGCGCTATTGTTATGCTCTATCAACATCATTGATAGTAATCTACCACTTGGACAGAAGGAATTGCTTCATACGGCCCTATTTTAAAAACGAACAAAAATTGTGGTTACCGCCTTACATACCGTGTCATGGGGGCTCACAAATAGTACCGATGACCCGTCCGATCGCCCTCCACACTCACTCACCCACCACTGCTACCAGTGGACATGACCAACGCTTGTCAACAGAAGAATCAACAGCTTTGTGGGGAAGGGGGTTGGGTGGAGGCTATAGACGGTCAAATAGACTATAGGAAGAGGTGACAATAATCTTACTAAACTAACCAGCCAAGCAGTTACCATACACAAATTCTTGTGCAGATACTCCCCTGGATCTTAAAAAGGACCTAAATGAAAGCATCTCACAGAGCAAGCACATTTGATTTATTTTTTTGTAAACATCAACCATATAACATTGTTCTCTAGGATGAGCCCATACTGTGACAACTAGAAGGAAGAGTAAATATTGAAGCTAAAATTCCATGTTAGTCAATATAGTAAAGTAATGTCAGTGGGGAGTATGTTACTCCCAGGATCTAGCTGCACATGGTGGGTTCTCCATGTCCAACAGGGCATAGCAGATCAGTTACAATGAAATAAGTAATTAGTTGCTGGCCTCTATAAGTGGCGAAATAAAAAGGTGGTATTTGATGTTACTAACAATGATTGATCTTTAGAACGTATACCTAAAATGTATGTATTTGATGACTATAAATATTCTACCAATATTGATAGGATTATTTCCCCAAAGGCTGCTTGAAAAGGAAGAACTGCTCACCAAGGGTGGTGAGACTTAGAGTCTCAGCCAGGATTCAAGCGGGAGAAGATTTTCATTTGTCAAAATAAAGGAAATATATTTAGTTTTGTCACTTAGGTACTTCAGTGGAACACAACTGATTTGAATTACCACCTCATCACAACAAAAGATAACCTTGAACTACTCAGCAATAAACCAACTACCCATGCAGGCTTGACCTCATGCCAGTCAGAAAAAGCTAACTCCTGCCTGACAGTCAGTATTTCACAGTCTCAGGACTGTGGATAGTGATCAGTCAGACCTGAAGGTTTGTTTTGAATCAGGAAAACCATACAAATAAATTAAAATCCACCATTTTGCACACATGTATGTTGGGACCTCAACATTGCCTTGAGCCTCCCTTCCTCTATGCATTCTCAGAGTGCAACACACTATTTACAATGTTAAGAGGTGTTATGCCATAACCCAAGAGTTTCCCAGGGGGTAAGTCATGGTCAGTGGGTTGTTTTGCTGCATATTTAGGGCCTAAAATAAATTATTTTTGTTTCCAGTCACCTCATGGTATAAATTTGGGTTGGTTGGTCAGGAATCCATTTTAATTTTTTTTTATTTTATTTTTGGTAGCAGTGATGGAGACTTATCATATGTATCCAACCTTGCCATGGTGTTAAAAGAGTCATTGCCACATGTGCCAGAATGAATTTGATCAAATTTTACAAGATTCATTTAAATTGATAATTAATTCCATTCATTTGGTGCTAATTAATGCCCTAAAAAATGCTTCAGTCAGTTGCAATGTTTTCAGGTCGGTCAGGGACTGAACATAAAGTTAATTCTATTTTAGGCCTAGTGGTAGTAGCCAACCATAGTCCAACCCTGCCCACCTCCAAAGACATACACCAGCACACACCATGTACATTCGATTCACGGCTCTTGTAGGTGCAGTGATGTCATGTCATATATCTGTATACCCACAGGAAGTATGGGAATTTCAAGTACCAAGAACTTTTTTCTAGTCAGAGTAGAGGTACATATGAGGACATTTTCTGAAACAGTTTTAATGTTCTTTCCAATGGTGGTAATATCTTGGCCTTGTGGGGGGTACTTTTGGAGATGAAAATGAGTCGGAAATGTATGTTCTTCTGACCTGTATACCATATGTGCTGCCAGTCATTTTAAAGAATTCTGTTCCCAGAATTTGATTCCACTTGGGTGCTGTCCGTCTGGCACACTTTATCTCCAGCACTGCAGTGTGTTCATCTTCAGTCAGATCTGGTGTGTGGACTCAGTGAATGATGTAGGAAACCTACAGCTTCCAACCCAGAATACTTGCTAATCAACATGCTAAATCCAGCTGAAAACAATTTTCTGCCAAACCCAAGATTGCAGACCCCAGTGAATGGGATTGGGAATGAAGTGTCAGACCCAAAGAAGTTATACCATATAGGAGAGATCTAACAGATGTCATCCTGGCATGCTCACTGATTCCTCACTATCTCCTTATACCCTTATGCTCAATCATAACACCATGTTGAATTGCAAATAAATGGTCACAATATGCACAATACCTATTATTCCCTCTCCATTACCAATCAAATCAATTGGAATTCCATATCAATTCTCCCCAAGTGGTTCCACATGGTGGATTGTACCCATATTTACATTACCATATCCACTAGACTTTAAATCATCACTATTCAGGGAGTTAGACCTGCTGACCCTGCCCCCTTTGTAGACAAATAAAGGATATATGATTGCCTAGGAATTGTATATGCTAGGTGTCTTCAATATTTTAAAAGCAACATTCAATGCAGAAAAATGCCATAGCAACAGTAACCAAGGAACAGTATTTGAGTATGGGTCTACTCTTAGAATGACCAAGGTCCTCAGATGTATTTGAACTTAAATTATTTACAACAAGCAAACTCACAAACCAAATTCAAGTCAAGAGTGAATCACCTAAATTGTGATTATCAAATAAATTTGTGGGCATGAAAAGTACCTGAAAATATACATAAAATAAGTCATCTCAGATCAATTTAAGAATATTTTCAGTTGCATTGCAAGCCTACATAAGCCTAGGAACCATGGAATTGCCTGAAATAGATACATAAATAATCTATTGCATAGACTACTTTATACAGGTATATTATTACATATTATTTGTTAGAAATCAGTATTTCCGGGGAATGGCCAAAATGTCACTAAACATGTTACTATGGAAACAGAAGCCAAGAGAATAATTTTTTCAGAATGGGTCTATATCAAAAATTAATAAGCATAACAAAATCTACCTCTGTACCAAATTTCAGGCTCTCAGATCTATTTTGATGTTCAGAATTTGTTGTATTACACATATACCATGAATTAGCTTGCAAATCAAAGTCAAGTCAACTACATAATACAGCCAAAATACCTTTACTACACAATAGACGAATAACTCATTTAAGATATCTTGCATTCAAAAGAAAAACAAACCCTACATACACTAGTAATCCAAATAGGGAGACCAGACAAAATGATGGACCCTCCCTAAAAATGCCTAGATTCAGATCAAAAATGGGTGAGAAAACCGTGCAAGTGAAATGTGCTAGAGCATGGAACGAGCTGACACCCAAACAACGTAACATAGGCACCATAGAATCACTAAAATCAAATCAAAAAGAATGGCTAAATTCTCTTTATACCTTAAAACAACCAAAATACTACATATAAGACAACCCCGCTAAAATAAATAAGTTAAGACCATACTGAACTATCACTAACACTCACACAAAAGTTGATGTGGCAAAGTGAATGATTTTCTTTACCCGGAGGGACACCTGTCTTTGTAACCAGCATACGACAGAGAAATATCTTTCTTACTATTGCTAACCACTCATCATAAAACCTGAATGTATATACAAATCTCTTCCATATGCAAATCTGTAAAGCGATATTCCTACCACTGAACACTCACCATAAGTTGAAGTGGCAAAGTGAGGAAAAGAAATTAGAAAACTGTCTCATGTATTTCTGTAATCATACTATCTAGCTAAGATACAAACGCTACTTATCAAAGGAATACAATCCGCAAACACTCTATGAAAATAGAAAGTGGCAATGGTGGAAATCAAGCTAAAAACATCTCTATAGAAATTTCTCTGCCTAATTCAATGACTGTGTAACATAGTTTTTAATCACTCCATATTTTTCATGTCTATATGTGTATAAAATGAACATAGAATCTCTGTACAAATCAATTTGCATCTTGGCCCGACAGAACTAACCCCGAAAAGGGGAGTCGGCAACCAAGTCGAAATAAAATCCTTAAAAAAAAACAAACTAGGAAATAGGCAAAACTGGTCTTTCGATCAGCCATTTTGGACTTTAGAATCATTTGGCAGCCATCTTGGAAATTCTAAATGTTGATGCATATCATAGAAATTGTGATTATCAAAGAAATATGACATTTTAGTACATTAAAAATAGATTTTACCCAGAAAATATGCTTTAAATGAGTCATTTCAGATCAATTTCAGCATATTTTCAGTTGCTTAGCAACCATAAATAGCCTAGCAACCATGAAATTGCCTGAAATAGTTACCTAATTTAGAGAACTATTGCATAACTGCTTTATTTTGGTATATTGGTAATGATTATCTGTTAGAAATCAGTTTTTCCAGGAAAATTGATGAAATTTTAGTTAAAAATATGTTACCATGGCAACAGAAGCCAAGAGAATAATTCTTTTCAGAATGGGTCAATATAAAAAATTAATTATCATATTAAAATGTATCTCTGTACCAAATTTCAGGTTCTCAGATCTATTCTAATGTTCAGAATTGGTTGAAGTACATACTGATATGAACAATGAATGAGCTTGCAAACTAAAGTCAAGTCAACTAGGAAGTGGGCCCGAAGGGTCTTTTGATCAGCCATTTTGGATCTTAGAACCATTTGGCAGCCACCTTGGAAATTCTAAAAGCTGAAGCATATCACTGAAAATGTTATCATTAAATAAATATTATATTTTAGAACATAAATAATTGCCTTACCCCATAAAATATACATAAAATGAGCCATTTTGGAGAAATTTCAGTATATTATCAGTTGCTAAGCAACCATACATAGCCTAGCAACCATATAATTAGCTGAAATAGTTAGAAAAATTAGAGAACTATTCCATAGACTACTTTATGTGGGTATACCATATCAAATTATTGGTTAGAATTCAGTATTTCCAGGGAATGGCCAAAATTTCACTGAAAAAATGTTACCATGGCAACAGAACCCAAGAAAACAATATTTCAGAATGGGTCAATATCCAAATTTAATCAGCATACCAAAATCTATCACTGTACCAAATTTCATGCTTTCATACCAATTTGAACAATTCTTGCATTTTTTTGCACCAATCTACCTGACTAGTTAGTTTAATCTGGGAGTCATGTTTGTCTTAAATTTGGGATATTTGATAGGATTGGTGAATGTAAATTGTACATATTCTGGAGACTTCACTCATTCCCCTTCGTGTGGGATTTTAGAGAATTTATATATATATATCAAACAGAGACTCTCAATCTTCTCTCTCAGCTAATCCCCGCAAATATCAAATGCCTTATTCCCTGAGCTCTGGGAATTTGAGAGTGAAATATTTTCAATGAAGCTCCAATGAAGTGTCTTTGTTATCTTTCAATCATTCATCGTAAACTTCGTGTCAGAAAACAATGATGTGAAATGATGCCTTGCTTCATAATTTATTCTCCAAGTGTAGTATTATCAGATGAAAACGAATCAACGTCAAATGAAACAAAACGAAAAGATTGAAAGATTTTAATATGAAATAATGAGGAATTGCTATACCCTATTTTCGATGTGGTTTCTAACGTTTTAATCCGCATTTTCCTAAATGTTGTACCTGTAATACTGTGACTAATTTCATTGTGAGTACATTTCAATATTTGTGATGTGTTCCAGGAAAATGAGTCACAATTCGCAAAACATTGATTTTGAGATATTATCATATTTGAAAAGATAAGATCAGGCCGATTCTAATGGTAGTAAACAATAGGACATCTAAATAGTGTTTCTATATTTTGAGTTTGATATCTTCATTTTTGAAAAAAAAGTTACTAATTTTTTGGGGTGGATAATTATATACTAATAAAGTACCTAAATGTACTCCATAAGATGACCTTAGAAATGCATAGACATAATTATTTGATACATTGCCTTGTACACATATTAATGTTACTAGCAGCATTAAGGACCCAAACCCGAGTAACCCTGTATCTGCCGTCGGACGCGGGAAAGGTGTGAAAATACTTCGTCTGCTGCCCAGCTGTACGGGCGTCGCGCTGGGAAGGTAGTCCTCAGCTTGACCACCGGACCACTGGTCTAGTGCTCCCGGCGGCTGCGCTAGCTTTTTTGTACAGCCGTACTACATGTTTTCGCGCGAGGGGGACTATGATACTGTACTCCCTCTAAAATAGCCAGGCGATGTACATTTCTCTATTTATACTCGCAGTAACACAAATACCTCTAATATAGAATGATTGCCTTATACTTAGAATACCTAGATTTGAAATATCGGCCCTGTAGAAGCAGTAATATCCATCCAGAAAGTTGGTTTCACAAACCCAATGACATGCAGATTACTCAACCGTTTTCGGTCCTCCTCATAGTTATACAGGGAACACTTGAAATAATCTGGATGAATAAACGTTTTATTGGAAGCAATACGGTCACACGGCACATGGTATGTCACAGAAACCTCCCTCATGATTGCGGGTCAGGTCCTGCATTGACTCACAATTCCTTCTATGAATTAATGTAACTTGCTCTCAAACAACCCTTTCGTTTTCCCGAAATGGATGAACGAAATGTCACCAAAACTTCTGATCATGAGTCAAAGACCTTCAACAATCGACTGGTAAATATTGTCAAGTGCGCCCGGCGGCCGTATTTCGGTGGCACGTCCCTCGTACAGCCATGGACGCAATACCTGGCACTGCTAACTCACATAGCATTCACACTCACTGCCGCACTCTCTGACACCCACACTCAATCTCTGACACTGAGTAATAGAAACCCCTACACACAACTAAACATTGTAATGCTACTTCCATATCAGCCAAATAATTATTACTTCTCCCACAGATTTAATTCACCCTTTTATCATTCCCACCATGTAAAATAAATAAATGTGATAATCGTCACAGTTAGATACGTAATAATGATAAATATAGTTTCAGAAAAACTGACACATTCTTGCGAGATCTTCACCGATTTTGATCATTCAAAGTTCCACATGATGCGGCCATTTTTGCGGTTCATTCTATATATACGATCACCTTTTAGTTTAAAAATCCTTTCCCCTGTCAGCGTTAACTATGGAAGACCTTTTACCCATCAACCGATGTCAAATGGCCGAATCGGATGCCGAAATCCGATGCCCGAACCGAACCGAACTGAACCCCGAACCCATACCGAACCCTGTATGACTTGAGACTTGTTATGTATATGTGTTATGTATACTGTATGTTATGTATACTGTATATTATGTATACTATATGTTAGTTATAGATGGTATGCGGTATATATACATGTATGTATGGATGATATATTGTATGTATATCATGGTGTATGTGGCCAATTCCACCAATTTGGCAACATTTGGTCTCCTACTGTCATAATCATTTTATATCATTTTCTGAGTCAGGTGTGTATGTCAGGTAGGTATGTATGTATGTATGTATGTATGTATACATGTATGTATGTGTATGTATGTATATATACATACATACACATATATATGTATGTTATATAAGCATAAAAGATTGCCGAATGCCGAGTTTTCCGAATTTCGGCCGAATTCGGCCGAGTTTCGGCCCAAACTCGGCCGGGTTTCGGCCGAGTTTTGGCCGAATTGATCCAATTCGGATAACCGAAGTTCGGTATATGGGTAAATGGTCTTCCATAGTTAACGTGAGGGGTGACATTTCGGAAAATCCTGTCGCGTATCGTGACCGTCGCATACCTTGACATTTTCAACTGTTTCTTGCGATACCAGGGAAAATAACAGAGGCAGAATTAATTTGTATAGATACTTCGTCATGGCCTTTATAGGCCGACAAATCCACATAATTAAAATATTTACATATTTAATAATAAACCCTGAGGGCCATCTCATATCGTGACATGCTTAAAAAATCGGTACTTGTGTCCCGCCTCCAATCCCCTGCCAGTCCTGTGATAATACAAGGAGGATCATTTCATGTTGTCATAAGAATACATTGACGTGAGGGCAATTCATTTCCATATTTATTATGAAAGAATATGACTAAATACAGCCCACAGGTACCTAAAGGCCGTCATCGAGTATCATGACATAGAATTGGCGGACAATAGGTTATGGTTAATTTCCAGCGGAAATATCAAGAACAAAAATCGTCATTTTTTTCATGAGTTAAGAAACTATTCTATTGGTTTATGGTGATTTTTCATATCATTTTATTTTTGTCTATGTATCTGTACAGCTGTAAATACTGAATATCGTGCTACAGACATACTATTTATAGGGGGGTTTCAATACTCACCCCCAAATAACCTTGATGTGACTTTCACAGATATTCCAAACTGTGCATAAAAAATGCTCATAACTCGTAGAAATAATATTTAATTAAGAAAACCAATCACTATATTTCCCTCACCCTCAGAGACCCATAACGTAACGATTACGCGCGGCGGTAACGCATGCCTGCTACTAGTGAGATCATAATGATGCATATGGTTGAATTCCTTATTTGCTCAGCTTTCTGTAGATATAAACTGTGTGCATGTTAAAGAATATTTAATATGAATATATGATTATATATAGTAGCAGAGACAAAAATCATATCATAAATTGACTGTGTAATTAACTATACTCATAACTAAGTCTTTGAATGATATCCCATTTGCTTTCTTTATGTGTACTAATATGCTGATCATAGACTAATCATTGTACCCAATCCTTCCATTCATTTACCATTGCGCCACTTATCACACCAGATGGCAGCATGAGCCAGCCGCACATTATTACTAATTCCTTTATATTGAAAACACTAGTAAAGCAAATATATAATATTTTTGCACTATATATATATTAATCATTCTGTAATTAAGAACATTTTAGATACCATTATCATATATTCTAATTGTGTATTTTATGTATGATGTATTTTAGAAAGGGTGTAATAACAACACCCCTTCATCATGCACATCCATATTGTATAGTACCCTAAGTGGACTCAGGTTTCACCGTCTACATTCATCATTGCAAGGTGAGAGCTGGCAAGCTCTGTGAACATGCAGGGCCAGTGCTGAGATAACTGATGAATAAAAGGATGCAACCTATGCTGTTGTACCTTTAAAAGTTATCTTGGCTATAGATGTTTAATCTTAAATTGCCTTTGGTTTGCTACTCTGACTGTACATAATTGGCAAATAGTAGCTCATGGGAAACCACTTAAAAACCACAGAGGAGTAAATTTATACTAACAAATTGCACCAGCCATGCTAAAAAATGTCCTGCCAATTAGTGCAGCCCCTTCATAGAAGTGCAGCCGGATGTGCAACCCTTGCACAGCCATTGCACATCCGAGCCAACTGCAGCCAAAGTGCAGCCGGATGTGCAAGGCTGGCTTACACTGGCTGCACTTTTCCCTGAATCCGGATGTAGTCTGTGGCCATGCAAGGGCTGTGCATCCTAAGTGCATCCGCGCAACCTGGGAACATTAGAATATTCCAACAGAGATATCTGATAAATAAATCACCTTGAAAAATATCAATTTTGCGACTTATGACTAATTTTCTTGAAACACATCACATATATGGGTTAGGTCGACACAAAATTTCGATCAACAGCTCTACATATTAAGGAGATTAGGCTAAATTAGACTGAAAAATCATACATAATATAGGTACTTGCACTAAATAAGACCCAAACAACTTATAACAATATAATAATTCTACCCTTAATCCCGATTGTGCAAGTATATTTGGCATACTTACATTTTCTAGAGATAAACATGAGATCTAATTTGATTTGATCTTTTTAATTGAAAATACTGATGTAACCATGGCAACCAACTAAGCATACCTGGGCTCCATTCTTTGGTAATGTCATCATTCTAGCCATATATTTTGCTATTTCACTAGTATTCCAATTGAGTTTACATTGGTTTAATTTGTTTTCACTTCTTCCTAGAGCCAGATATTTAACAATTCAATATTTACAATACATCATGTCATCAATGGAATTTGGATATCAAACTTGCTTGCTTTGAGTAAAATGTGATGTGTTTCAGGAAAATGAGTCACAAGTTGAAAAATGAATTTTGAGATATATCATCATATTTGAAAAGATCTGATCAAGCTGATTCTAATGATAGTAAACAGTAGGAGATCTAACAAGTATTTTTATATTTCAAGTTTGATATTTTTATTTTGGAAAAACAGGTTTGGTTCTGGGTGGGCAATTACCAGTAAAGTAACTAAATAATATTATACTCCATACAAAGACCTTCGAAACGCAAAGATAAACGCAAAGATATATTAAATACAGTGTCGCGAAATTTGCTACATAGATTCATATGACTTAACGTGCTAAACTCCCCCAAAATCAAAACATTCCAGTGAGGGGATTTTTTTGGATAAATCACTTTGAAAATATCAATTTTGCGACTTGTGACTTATTTCCCTGGAACACATCACACATATACTCTGTTCTGTTATGTTGAACTGAATTTTGAACCCCACTTTTGTGTTATATTTGGGTTATTTGAGAGGATCGGTGCCGTTGCATTGTACATTTTCTGGCGACCAGACCTAGATTCTCTCCATGGTCCATTATTAGTGTGAGTACTAACCTCACCCAAGGTTCAAAGGAAAACCTTTTAGCCAGATTGATAAATGTCAAATCTTTGCTGAGTAGGATTGTGCGTCCACATAAGATGTCTGACTTATGTCATGGCACATATGGTGCTTGTAGCACAGTTAAATGATTTAGGCACAGATAAGATGTGTAGACTTCTCGTTGTGCTTTTTTTTGGATAACATCAGGGAGGTATATGGGTCAGATTTTCAGCAAATGTTCAATTGGCAGCTCTACACATTTAATAAGTTCTGCTAAATTAGACTGAAAATTGATATATGCTATATGTAAATTCGAGTATATTCAGCATTTCATTGATTCTAGCAATCTGTTTGGTTAGGTTGAACTGCATTTTGAAGGTCATTTTTGTTTTAAATTTGCGTTATTTAATAGGATTGGTGAAGACGAATTGTACATTTTCTGGCCACTTCACCCATATACAAGGGAGTAGCAACGAATAATATGCGTGGGTGACATATCGTTGAAAGTAATGCCACTACTACTACTAGCACCAACTATATATAAGTGTGTCACTAGTATGCTGTTTTATGGTAAAGGGCAATCAAACTACCTGGGCTATATGTGGTACTATTGCCGACAATAATATTGCAGTGTCACCTGGCATGCAGTGACTAAATTAAGTCCCAGTTGCGGATATTTTGGTTCAGTAAATGAGTTGTTGCTACTCTCTTGTATATACCTCTCTGATTACATGTTTAATGACATGGGAATAGTACAGCCCCAGTGAGTTGAGTTTATCATCAGACAGAGGGAAAGCAGGAAGTGAAGTGCCCAACTTGGGCCTCAGTTACAATTTGGGTCATATTTTCAGAAAATGTACAATTGTGATAAATCATGTTTTAAATATTTAGATGTTTATTAGCAAATATAAATGATTCGATTCAGGGAATTTCATGATTATTAAAGTTGTTTAAGATCTCCACATAAAATACATAATATTCTGGCGCATTATGAGAAACTCTAGCAGCACAAGGCAGGAGATTGTGTCTCAGAGAATCATCCTTTATCTATACCGATCAGCTACTTACATATAAATATACTGCTACACATTTATCAGTGTTTATTGAGTTACCAACCTCTACGCAAGACTGTGTCTTTGTGGTCTATAGACCCACCGTATTACCAACGCCTTTGGATAGAAACAGGAATAAGGGATACACTCAGGTACAGGGAATCTCCAATACTCTTATGGTCAGCAAGTCAGGATCAACGTATGTGCTGTTCAACATGGAGGAGTATTCTCTCTGCCATAGAGGACACTTCATAGAATGTGCGGGAATATTCCTGTGATGAGCCTCTCCCAGATGAGGACGAAGAAGAGGATTTACTCCACAATAGCAACACATCTCCTAAGGTAGCAAAGTTTATTAAAACAGGGTTAAAAATTGGCAGCTGTACATATTTAGTAAATGCTGCTTAATTAGGCTGCAATTTGGTCAACACTAAATTACATTGAGTTAATTCGAGTATATTCGGCATTGCATTGATTCTACCGATCTGTCTGGTTAGGCTGAACTGCATTTTGAAGGTAATTTCTGTCTTAAATTTGCGTTATTTAATAGGATTGGTGAAGACAAATTGTACATTTTCTGAAAATCTGACCCGTATACTTCTAGTTTTTTTTATTACATGTTTAATGACATAGGAATATTACAGCCTCAGTGAGTTGAGTTTATCACCAGACAGAGGGAAAGCAGGAAGCGAAGTGCCCAACGTAGGCCTATATATTTTACTATATCTATCTACATGGAGGACAAGAGCAGCTCCATTAACCAGTCCTAATACTTGCGGGAGGAGCTCCTTGTCCCCAATAGGGAGCCACACTGTACTCGTTGGGCAAGTATAACTACGGCGCTGGACGGGCAGCATGTGTTTTAAATCCGTAATTCACCCCGCCATAAAATTACACATGTCCCGTAATACATGCCGCAGTAGCCAGGGGAGGTGTAATTGGAGGATGCGTAACTCAGATCGCGCTACATTTTATGAAGAAACAAGTTATAAGTTTATTAAGTTTATCAATGATTTAATCAACTATTTTTCTATTTAACTTTATAATCAGTTTAACTTAATGTATATATTCTGCGTTTCCAAAGGAAACGACTTCTCAGTATCAATTATTTGTGCGCGATTTAATCAACTATTTTTCTATTTAACTTTATAATCAGTTTCACTTAATGTATATATATTCTGCGTTTCCAAAGGAAACGACTTCTCAGTATCAACTATTTGTGCACAATGTCAAGTCATAGTTACAGAAATTTAGTTTTTGTTCAACTGAAAATGCAGAATATTTGATTAAAAGTGCTTATATGTGTAAATACACAATCCCTTAACCATGTACAATGGTTAACCTGTTGATGAAACAAGACAACATACTATTGATTTTGATTTTGCAAATATTTTATTCAGGTCTAATAAACATTTTTATACATCAAGTATAAATATTCTCAGAATAGCCTGATATTAAGGTTACAAAATGTTTCATTATTTCTAACATAGATTTATTTTTTGTTCTGAAATAACTACAAACCTAAGTTGAGGCAAGTTATTCGGTACATCGATAAAAGTGTGTACAGACCTGTATAATTTATCCATATGTAGCATACAGTTTGTTTACATAAGCCTGCTGAGATAAAAGAAAGAACACTTCACCTACGCCGAGGTCGAGGTACCCCCTCGTAAATTCGAGGTACCCCCTCGTAAATTCGAGGTACCCCCTCGTAAATTCGAGGTACCCCCTCGTAAAGTCGAGGTACCCCCTCGTAAAGTCGAGGTACCCCCTCATAAAGTCGATTGTCCCATATATATACAGGTATATGCAGGCAGGTGGAGTGTGAGGAAGAGTTCACCCCATCCAGTGACATTGTTTCTCTGAGAGAATTTCAGAAAGAGAGAGAGAGAGAGAAGAGTCTAAATCCCTCCAAAGATTGATCATGTATAATAGGTTTTCCAACAAAAGAATAAAAACACTCCTATACATCTATCAATTTTCCTTCTCCCCCTTTCCTCCCCCTCTCCAACTAAAGGGAGGGAGGGACAGAGACAGAGGGGAGAGAGGGATGTACAGAGAGAGAGAGAGGGGGGGAGGGATAGAGATAGTGCACTAAAACAGCACTCAGAGTGAGAGAGAAAGAGAGATAGGGGTAATGAGTGAAAGGCAAGGGAGGGAGGGAGGGAGGGAGGGAGGGAGGGAGCTGGAAGGCAAGGGCAGACCTTGTTTGTCTTATTATGTAATAACCAGAGAGGGGGCAGGGTGGAGGTTTGGAGGTGGGAAATGGGTGGAGTAGATAAGCCTTCTGCAAACATGCAAACTGATCAGACAGATGATTTCACACTGATTGTTACCCCACAACCATCTCACACATTCATGATGGATGAAGATGATTGACAGAATGGTACGCAATTCACTAAGCTTCTCGAATTTACTGAGAAGCTAAAAAGCTGTGATGCCCGGCCGACGTGCGAACTTGCCACCTTCCACTCTCTATACCAACATGTTAACCACTACACCACGGCCACAGGATGGAAAGCCTTGGCTTAATTATGCAAGTGATAGAAGCTACAAGCCGGAAAGTGACTGAAGGCTTCCACAAGCTCAGAAATATAAGGCTTACAATAACCTTCAAAACACAAAGATATATTCAAGGCAATGTCTTGAGATTTGGTACACATATTAATATGACTAGAAGCAATGAGGCCTTCAAAAATAGGTACATTCCAACAAACGATCGTATGAATAAATCACTTTGAAAAACGTTGAAATTAAAAGAAAATGTACGGAGGAACTAACTATCCAATTAAAAATCTGAAAGCAGAACTGTCTTCCTGACATTTAGGGGGTTCTGGGATAATTTTTATTTTCAGATTGGAACATTTTGGGGGAGCTATGAGCTATCTAGTGGAAAGCAATATTTCTGAGATTTTTACAAGTGGTCATGATTTAACTCAGCCAGTTTTAGTAGTATGGCAGATTATTTTGCCTAAATACACAAAATATTTTAAAACCTATAGTTCTTAAAAGTTATGGTGTACATGTCGTTTACTAGACACTGCTATTTCGTTCATCAATGCTACAATGAAATGCTACTTCATTTCCACACCTTCATGCTTTGTTATAGCTAGTGATATATATAGCCATAGGTTAAGACAACAGCTACACAAGCTTTCCCACGTGGGCGCTAATTCTACGGCGCTGCACTGTATATATAGCCAACATGAGGGTTGCCCAAAGCAAAGGCCAATTACATTTATTTTGATGGTGTTCCGCCATAGTTCTACGCTTTTTCAGGACAGTGCAGGTGCAAGGCTTGGAGTCACCACCCCATTTACTGATGTGAATAATCCTTGATCATTCTGGAGGGTAATTCCCCCTCCGCCATCACTCCTCCAGGGCCGTCCTTTCTACCCCACTCCCCGTTTAGACCATTCCTATACTGTAGCATCATAACACTGGGAAAGTCAGGGAAAATGTTCTTTGTCTATAATATTACTATTATAAATCATGGGTGAACTCTCTATATATCTTAATACTAAGGGTTACATAACCAACTACAATTAACATGAAAATGCATTGACTGTGTTCCTTATGCTGAATGAAGTATATATGGGTCAGATTTTCAGACAATATACAATTAGCAGCTCTACAAATTTGGTAACTTCTGCTAAATTAGACTGAAAAATGATGAAAAATGAGTATATCAGAGAATCTTTGCCATTGTGTTGATTTAAAAAAGTCTCTATCATTGTGTTAAACTGTATTTTGAACGTTACCTTTCTCATAAATTTGGGTTATTTAATTAAGAGGATTGGTGAAGGTGAATTGTACATTTTCGGAAGATCTGACCCATGAGTTTGTAGTATCAAGCGAAGGCCAGATCACCTTACGGAGCAGTTGTACGCCCGTCTACTGCTGTGTAGTATGACATCACTTCCTGCTGCAACTGGCCGGAACTGAATAGTGTGTCCGGCTCTAGTAGGTCAGATTTTAAGAAAATGTACAATTGGCAGCTGGACATATTTAGTAAATTCTGTTAAATTGGGCTGCAATTTGGTCAATACTAGGTAAATTTGAGTATATTCGGCATTGCATTGATTCTAGCAATCTGTTTGGTTAGGTTGAACTGTGTTTTGGTAGTAATTTTTATGTTAAATTTGCGTCATTTGGTATTGATTAGTGAATGTGAATTGTACATTTTCTGGCGATTTCACCCTAGTATAGAAATGCCCCTCGCTACCGCTCTAGGTTGGTAGGTATAGCCCGCAGCGACGATGTGGCACCTAATGGCACACCCACTGCACATTTTAATTATTTTGCCTTAAAATAAGATAAAAAGCTTACGTTTGAATCATAATATGTTTTATATGACGTAGAATCTAATGAAACGAAGGTAGGATTCGAGCCCAGAATGCATCAGGAAATTCAATTTAATTAGGCTGAAAAATGATTCAGGAGTGAGTGAGATTGGTCGCTTTACGCCCTTATCAACACATTGAGGTTATATCAAGGGCGGGAGAGCTGGGAGGGAGGCAGTTTATGATCATACCCAGGAAATAGAGATAGAGAAGGGAGAGAGAGAGACAGAGAAAGAGACAGAAAGGTAATGTATGGTCTTACCCAGGACCATGAAAAATGATTCATACTAATATATCTGATTATATAAAGTTTGTATTGCTTTGATTCAAAAGATCTGCTGGTTATGTTGAAGACCATTTTTGTCATAAATTTGAGTTATTTGAGAAGATTGGTGAAGATGAGTTGTACATTTTGTGACTGCCTGACCCATATGTGATGTGTTACAGCGAAATGAGTCACAAGTCGTAAAAAATGGATTTTGAGATACCATCATATTTGAAAAGATGAGATCAAGAAGATTCTATGTACAGCTGCCAATCGTACATTTTCTGATAATCGGACCCAGATAGAGTTATTGCACCCTTTTACACCCCATCCCACCTATGTATTGCACGCTTCGTATTTTACCTCTGTTATTACACACCTCATACTGCATGGGCGTGTAATAAATGAAATGAGACCTCACTCTCAAGGCTGTATTACATGTATGTGTAATACAATGTGGCAGCGAGGCAATCTGACCACGGCTGTAAGAATATTTGAGTCTTGCCTTAAACAACAGGTCCTCTTTCTGACACGCCCATAAGTTGGTTGCCATTCACATCTCGACAGCTCTCGTGCATTTTTCATGTCGCCCACGAGAGTTTCTATGAATTGTGAGTGGGTTGTTTGGAGGCTGGACAGTTAATTATTTAGGTCTGGTTCCTTTACAAAACTTTGTGTGAATATTGATTTGATTCATTTCAAATAGGTTTGGTCATCATCTATGAAATAAGAAAAAATTGGTGAAACAGGAGGTTTTGAGTGAAGTCGCCAGAAAATGCACAATTCACTTTCACCAATCTTCTCAAATAACCCAACTTTCAGACAAGAATAAAGTTCAAAATACAGTTCAACCTAACCAGATAAATTGCTAGAATCAATGCAATGCCGAATATACTCGAATTTACCTAGTATTGACCAAATTGCAGCCTAATTTAGCAGAATTTACTAAATGTGTACAGCTGCCAATTGTACATTTTATGAAAACCTGACCCATTTTTAATAATAGTTATGATATACCAGGACATCCTTGCAGTACCTACTCATGCTCAAATTACTGCTTTGGTAAAAACTGTTTAATTTATATGGAAATTCAAACATTGTAGGGTTTCTATATTTACTGGGTTTTTTTGAAAGTGAAGAAAAATACTTTCGTTGGAGAAGTGAATGGGCACTGCAATGAAACTGGAATTATTTACAGAACAGCTTGGTCACAATTGTTTGCCATTCAAACTAAAGGCGGTGCGGCCACTGTCAACAAAACTTAGTCGATGCAAAAATGATACAAAGAGGATCATGTAATTGCTGGTGATGCACGTCGATAAAGAGGGTTATCGGTAGCTGCATCATCTTTGCATCAAGCACCAGAATAAGATTGGCGACTATAGTAGTCCTACTTATTCTCTTGTTTTTACATATTTAATCTCATCGACTAGACATCACCAATGCATCGCTATGGACATTACCTCGATCCATTGACAATGCACTGATGCAAAATCACATTGGCAGGAAATATAAAAATTGTTTGATGTTCATTGCTACCCCTACCGATGCAATTTTCACACCGCTCACTCATCACCAGTCATCACTTGGCGATGAGAAAGCGATAAAGGGTTAGCCAATAAGAATTTTAAACAATTCTTATCCACTTGTTCATCGTCAACACATCACCAACGATTTTGTTGACAATGGCCCAACCGCTTGAACAACTGCAAGTTACTTTTAATTATTTTTAAATCACTGTTTTCATACAAAAGAAATGCAATTTGTACAATTTGTCGACTTACAATACAATACAATAACACATGCAGTTGCAAGTGGGAAAACATTTAGATATGTGCTGGGAATTTAAGTAGTATGAAATTATAAAACAACGTTTGACAAAATGGAAAAATGAGATTTAGATGACATGTATAAAGAGAATAGAACAAGATGCCAGTAACCAATAATTTATTATACAAGATTCATCTGTGTAAGCATGATGCAGTAGGCAGAGTGCTTTAGCAGACATATCAAGTCCAATACATTTATGATTACGATGGCATGTTCCATTCTATATCCATATAATATAAAGCTAGAGCGATTTCTAGGAAAGGAGGTAGAAAAGAAATGGTAGAAAGAAGGTTTTCTTTGTCCAGAATTTTCTCGGAATTTGTTGTTTTACAAACCACTTTACTCATCTTTAGAGGTCTCTCCCCCCTCTCTGGATGTCGTTGTATGTGGTTTGTGAAGGTATTTGGGGTGAAAATGTGATTTTGAAGCCTTTTTTAAATCGGGATAACCACACTCTATTTATAGCCTGGGAAAGCCCCTGTCAGATACTACGTCATTTCCCACAACCAGGGGGACCTAAATAGATGAGTCATATTTTCAATGCACAATTGCCAGCTGAAATCGTCTGAAATTTGGGTTATTTGAGAGGATTGGTGAATGTGAATTGTACATTTTCTGAAAATCTGACCCACATGCTAATTACTCTCATTGTGTATCATTATCATCGGAGAGGTACTGTGAGTAGATGGGAGAAATTTGGTGACATTTGCTTAAATAGGTTCTGAGAGATAGGGTGGGTCGGAGACGACCCCTCTAGGCAAATATGGGGTCAAATCTGGGACCCCAGTGGAGACTAGGGTCTACATAACAATGATATAATAGGGCATATTAGTGAAGTTAGTGGAGGCCCCCAAATGGCTAATTTTGAGATGGAATTTGGTACAGAGGTAAATTTGTTCATCCTCTATGATTTTAGATATATTTTAGATATTTAAAATATGAAAATGGTTTCCATGGTAACCGATGATTGGTATTTTCCTCACATTTTAGGGGCAAATAGCTAGATACCTCTCCGATCATTCTGATAAAATTTTAAGATAATTAAATAATATTTGCAACTTTCAGTTTAAATGGGTTAATGTGAAATAAAAGTTCTATAATGATAATAATGAGAAAGAGGGGAGGGATATGGGGGAGGCAGAGACGGGGGGATCGGAGACCGGGTTGGGAGAGAAAAACAGGTATGAAAGACAGAGAAGAGAGGGAGGGAGAAGAGGGGGAGGGGGAAGTGTGGGGAGAGAGAGTGACCGTCCGGAGGACGGGTACTTTGCTAGTTTATTATATGTGCATACAATTTAATCAAATATCATCAGAACTCATATATCACTGAAAAAATATGAAACAAGTATCAGAGACAGTCTAAGCACCCCCGACTCTGTCTATGCCTATGGATTTGTTGACTTGCTTTATGGAGAGCCAAGGCGGAGAGTCTTTCACAGAGAGGCATTTTTATCTTACACATACGATAAAAATATTTTTATTGCATCCCACTTATTGCACCTCTCAAGAGGGATGCACATATATGATAAAAGCCTCTGATATAGTTCTTTACACATACTTGTCCTATTCATACCTTTGGAGGTGACCGGGTTTATTTTTCATGCGTGCAGACATAGATATGTTCTTTTGAAGACATGCAATTTTTAGTCAGGTTCTTTTCTTATATTTGGTTGAAAAGAATTCCATGTAGTTTGTGTTTGAAAACATAAGGATTCCTTTACCAATAAAGGAATCCTTATGTTTATAATTTTGAACATAATTATTGTTTTAAATTTGGGTTATTTGAGATGATTGTACATTTTCTGGCAATTCCCCCCATAAACCTATTAAAAGTATCTGTTTCTCTGTGGAAAATATCGGTCAAAGATTCTGAGTTATCACACATTTTACCATGGAAGTATGAGGCCTTTGAAAGAAAACCAAGCAGGAATATGGGTAATTTATTAGTATATGTTTGCACTAGCAACAGGTTCTAACTCATTATTTCTTTGGGAATGTTGAAATATGATACTTTTTTTATCTTATCGGAAAACAAATTTCGAGTTTTTTTTTTAACAAACTGCGAAACTGAACAATCAGCTGGCAGTTCTGCATTGTTTCGTGCAGTAGGAGAGAAATAATGCTATATGGATCAGATCTTCAGAAATTGTCCAATCGGCAGAACTACACATTTATTAAGTTATGCTCTATTAGACTGGAGAAAGGTCAATACCAGGTATATCTGAGTATATTTTATATTGCCTTGATACAATCTGTTTGGTGATGAACTGAATTTTGAACATAATTATTGTTTTAAATTTGGGTTATTTGAGATGATTGTACATTTTCTGGCAATTCCCCCCATAAACCTATTAAAGGTCAACTGTGTTTAGATGAAACTAATATATTACTGATACTTGGGTTTCTTCAGTATCTAAAGATCAAATCATCTCTATGATATAAGTTTTGCAAGTTTTTGTATGTGTTTTTAACAATTTCAGTGATTGTGGTGTAGGTTGCATTATATACCGTTACAAATGAAATAGTTACCATTTCTGGCAATTTTATATTCATTCCATTATGCAGGAACTCCACTATGGGAAAAACGGCCAAAAACGGCTGCGACGAATTTTTTGCGACGAAATATCTAATCAAGTTAGATATTTTGCAATTGTTGGCAACAAATAAATGTGTTGCCGACAACCTATTTTACCCCCTCATCCACTAGAAATTTTAGTCATGTCGAATTTTCCGAATTTTTAGAAATGTCGGCGACGAATTTTGCCTGTTGGCGCCGTTTTTTACCTATAGTGGAGTTCCGCTATTGGGTTCAACAGTGGCGTGTGTCTGTATCCATTTGCCTTCAATTTGTAGTCTTTTTTTTGTTTTTTATTTCAATCTGAGCCTTGATCTGCAAAACCCCTGGTGGATTATTCTGTCACTGCACCTGGTGCCTGTTTAGGGAAGCAGTATTAACAAGGCCAGCTAGCAACACTGGCCACAGGCACTACATTTGTTTTATTGGATAAATCAGCATATTTTCCTCTGCACTATGGAATATATCATCGAAAGGTTTTTTTCTATTCTGTCCCTATGTCATGTAAGTTGGGCTGTAATGGGTAGGAAGGGGAATGGCGACAGGGGATTTGCATGTCCGCCATCTTGATCTCGATTTGCATTGAATTATGGGAGTTTTATGTCAGTGTGAAAGCTATAGAAAACATTTGTCAGTTTGAAATCTATAGAAAACATCTAAAACCTAACATCTTGCCGTAGTTTAGGATGTAACATGTAATAATGTACTTTATTATGTGAATAAAAGACCCCCTTTTGTTAAGCCTTCGGCATCGACGGGCAGGAAATAGGAAAAGTATACTCTCTAGACCACCTATTTAACAAAAATATTGAACTAAATGTAGCCTTCTTAGAAACCTTATTCCAAATTAGGGTAACTGCTGGAAATATACGCTGGATAGTTGATTCGGCGTATATGTATGTCGACCCATTTGTCTTCACATCATTGTAAACGTATTACCATTATTAGACAAATAAAAGATTTTCTATTCTATTTTATTCTATGTTATGTTCAGCATGACATATTTAACAGTGATCTCATATGAATAGCCATGTGTTTGACATATTTCCATAAAACAAGAGTTTATTTTCCCCATCATGCATTTGTATTTCATACATCAATTACATAATCTATGATATTGGTGAAAAAATTCAATAAAATATTTACGAGTATGTCAGATTTGAACTGGATCCATCCCAGCATGCACTGAAGTATACATGCGCAGTGAGACATGCACACCCCCTATTGGTTCATTCTAAGCCTCGCACTTTGAGCGATAATAAGTGAAGCCACAGAAGGAAAGGAGTTTGGCAGGTCTCGAAAATATAAACATTGACTTTTAGGAAGCCCTGCACGCTAAGAAATATCCCTAGAAATGGTATGAAATTGCGTAGTGCATTTTGTGGATTTCGTAATAATAATTCTATGCAGCAAGAGGCATTGGGATAACGCAATGTATGGATTACGCAATCAGTCAAGCGCGCCCAAATGGGAAGGCTTGCCACGCCATTGTTTTAAGTAACACCTCCCATACAGGCTTTCTCTATATAACTAGGTGCGAATATGAATCCATATTTCCTTGTTACTAATGTTAGCATTATTGTTACAGATTAATGATTCATATTCGTTTCAAAAACGCATAACAAACAGAGCTGTTATTTTTTTGTGCGTTGCCATTTCGCTAAATTATACATACTAATCTTGATATGTCATTATAGTGATTTGTACCGTGTTTATAAACACTTCACACCCAATATCTAAACAATCATCAGAGCTATAGTAGCGTATTATATTGTTTTCCACTCCCAGAGATAATTATGCTTTGGTTTGAAATGAATTGCTTACAATCGTTCAAGTATCATTATTACCGTTCCCTGCGGTCAA
Organism: Sthenelais limicola; assembly: GCA_942159475.1. Classification (NCBI taxonomy): domain Eukaryota; kingdom Metazoa; phylum Annelida; class Polychaeta; order Phyllodocida; family Sigalionidae; genus Sthenelais; species Sthenelais limicola. The sequence continues at coordinate 16,039,556 of OW804101.1, forward strand.
TACATAATGATATAAAATACATTTTATATCGTTTCGAACGACTTGATGCGGCCGACGAAAATATTTTTTTACGAAGAGACTAATCATCCGATTATAAATCCGAAAGCATGGCTGTCTTCATGACATTCATGGGGTTCGGGGATAATTTTTATATTCAGATCAGACGCATTTTGAGAGAGTTATGAGCTATCTAATGCGGAAAGCAATATTCTTGAGTCTTTCTTACTTTCTTTCAATTGCAATCCTCCTGTCTGCCTCTCCCCCTCTTTCTCTTTCTGTTCCTGTCTCTGTTTCTCTCTCTCCCTCTCTCTCACACACACTATTATCATCCAGACTGATTCCTTTAGGTCTTACTCACAGCTGGTTCTGTGGTGTAGTGGTTAGGATGCTGCCTTGTAAACCCAAAGGTTCTTAGATCAAACCCAAGCATGGGCAAGTTTTTTTTCTCTGCTTTGGCATCAGTGGTTCTGCACTAGTGGCTGTCATGCACTAATGGTCGCCCCAGCTTGTCTGGGACTGGCGGCGGCGGCCTTTTAACTCTTAACGCACCACTGCACACTCCTATATTTCTCCTAATCCTTTAGCTTTATCAGGAGCAGAATTACGGAGATTCAAATTACGCCAGATTTGGCTTAGGCCAAAAGTGAAGGGAAATTTCCAATAAAATCGCGTTATTAAAAGAGGTCCGCATTTAGAGTGTGTATTAAATGAAATCAGAAAAACCATGCAAAATTTTTGTTTTTTATGAGTCTATTGAAGTCTTTATTGAATGAATACAATACAAAATAGACTCAGATATACGCAGTGATTATCATTTTTCACTCTAATTTAGCAGAATTTGAGAGATGAGATTGATCTTGCTCAGAGCAATGTAACAAAGGCTTAAATATAATTATAACGTTATATGGCCTAGTCCACTAATCCGATTCTCATGCGATTTTGCACCGCAGAGGACTATTTTCCAATAAATTCTATGAGAATTGCATGAGAATCGGTTTACTGGACTAGGCCCTTTAAGATCCGTATTAAAGATTTGTTTCAGCAATTATCCTGCCATTGTATTATCATTGTCTTTGGTGACATAACATTTTTCTTCTTCTTCATCTTTTTCACTTTTTCTTCTTTCTTCTGTAGCCATAAGTCTGTCTTAATGAGCAGTATAGTGGTTGGAACGACAATGCAATCAGGAACGGTAGAAAAGATGGCTGGATGAAAAAAAGAAAAGATGTCTGGGTGGGCAAACTTGGTAAAATTGATCCATTTTGGATCAATAACTTTAATGATGTGATATCATGACAAGAAATCAATCAAATCCACACTCGCCCTCATCAAAGTGTCTCCCCAATAAATAAAGAAAAAGCAAGACTGATTAAGAAAACCAAATCACAAATTCTGCGACTCTTTTTTATGCATGTTTCACACGCATTCCTTTTGCAGTATTCAGGGGGGAAGGCGAAAGAGTTTTAATCCAATTTAAAACTTCTGCTCTCTGTAAAAGTTAATTGTAATGGTTCATAGCCATTGCCTTTCCTGAACAGTTTCATTCAATTTTTAGATCTTTATTAGTTTTAGATAAAATTGAATTTTCCTGGTCGCATTGCAAATTCCTGTTCTGCAGCTCTGGCTTGCGTATGTAATGGGAAAATATTCAGGACCAATTCTTAAGTATAATTTTAGGGGCATAGGTGCAGACCAGTGCATTACAATGAATACCTGTGGTTTTTACTAGGTAGACTGGTTTTTTAAAAATACCAAATGGCACTCTAGGTTCAAACTGATTGACACATCAGAAACAGAGTGCCATTTGCTATTTATTACACATTATATTTGAATGTTAAAAGGTAGATTTAACTTGTTTAGCCTATAGTTTAGCTTGGGGAGGCTCAATTCAATGCAATTCGTAGGCCTAAGTTAAGCGACTTGAGACAACGTCTATGTATATGTTTGTGGGTCAGGTTTATGCTGCGCCAACCAGATTGCATCTTTGTGTCACGTGTAACCATGGAAGCCCAAACTGTTCACGTGAACAGTTTAGATCAACCAAACGGCACCCCACACGGCACCCCACAAACTGTACATTTCTAACTGCTCATGTGTGTAATAAAGAGTTAAATGTCAGGGGCAAAAAAGACCAAATACCAAATCCTTTCTATCATGAGAAGGCTTAATAATTTTGGACGTGATCGTGATGAAGATGAAGGTTGGAAATTTTGTAGTAGATTAGTTTAGAGTAACAATAAAGTATAGTAATTGAAGTTTTCTAAGATTGTAATAATGAATACTACAATTTAATGTTCTTTTTACTTTTTCGCCTTGGACGAAATGAAAAGTATTAAAACATGTGAAATTTTTGCTCGATAGAATTGTTTTAAAGATAAAATAAAGTAACAAGTATCACCTGCATTTTCTGAACATCTGACGCTCGTTCCTGAAGTAAAATGCACCTTTCACAATATTCACAATAGTATAGATCTACATTTCATTCGCGGAAGAATGACATTAATTTGAGATGGTTGGAAATCTGAGAAGTAGCTTTAATACTGCCTGCATCATCAGTAAGGGTTTGATTCAAAGCCGAGCCACAGCTTAATATGTTTCTCATGAAACATTGCAAGGGATAAGTTTCAAGGCCTTCATATCTCTCAGCATTTATTATTCACGCATTGCTCTGAAAACAACGTATCCAGAGTGATTTAAGCATAGTGCGTATTTCACTAGTGATTTACGTTGGATTGTCATGGCAACCAATCTGGTTTTTTTTACTAAGATTACCGGTAAAATTCAATTTCATGACTCAATTTATTTCTATTTTGACTGATGACTGAAAGCATGTTTAATAAATCTGTTAACTAACTCGTTGGTTTCAGCAATTCGTGCAATATTCACGCTCCTTCAACCAACTCGTTAGTTAACCTGCATTTATCGTTTAGCATTAATGTAATGAATTCGATGGCACTGGTAGCCCCGTGAGTGACCATGCATGTGTTACAGTGACATAGGTACTGAGGCAAGGCAGTGTTACAGTCTTGATATACTATAAACAGCGCGAAAACACCCCAAAAATGAAACTATTCTGAGGAATAGTTTTCGTTGAACTAGGATCCGTCAGGCACACTGGCTAACTGGTAGGCATACTGGGTTACCAACAAACAATAGCCTAGCAACGAGCGGGAAAATTGTCACTCAGGTGTTGCATAGATAGAACCTAATGAGAATGTGATACAAAGGACACTATTGTTTTGTTCGTGGCCCACAAGCCAATAGGACAGTGCAATAGTGTCCTGAGTACCACATTCGAATTTAGGTTCTATGTTTACTCCCACGTTGCTATGTTTAAGTATATAGCTGTGTACTGGGGGAGGAAGATGGAATGGCAATGTCATACCACACTACTCCCTCCCATACAAATAGCATGTGGTACATACACCAACGTGGAGTAAAATGGAATTTTATAACGATATACATTTAAATGATTATATATCGCAAAAATTAAAGATTCCAAGGAAGGTTTTTGTGGAAAAACATTTGCAAAATACAATTTTATTGCGACTTGCACCATATCTTGCGGTATGATATATGACATACCACTGCTATACCCCCTGTCCTGACATCACCTCTTTATCTCCTCAACACTCCACTGCCTTAATTCCTTAATTCTAGCAACTTGTAGAGCATCTGACATGAGCAACTCCGAGCCACTCTCAAGCTATAGGGGATTTGCATGTCTCACTGCGCATGCCTACCTCAGTGCGTGCTGGGATGGATTCAGTTCAAATTTGTCATACAAATTTTTGGCAACACTTTTATCGAAAATTGGTAGGGTATTTTCACCAATATCATACCTTGTATAAATGATCTGTGAAAACCAAATGCATGATGGGAAAATTGGGGACTTGTGTCATGGAAACATGTATAATTCCTGAATATTTACATAAGAGCATTGATAAATAGTCCATGCTGAACATGGCATGTTTTCTATAGATTTAACACTGTACCCTTAGTCCAATAATTCCATGTGAATAAAGATTCAGAATGGCGGCTATGCAAATCCCCTATTGCAGTCGCTGAAATGAGAGATCCATTACCAGCTCTAGGGGCTATAATTAGAACTGGCAAGACGCAGCCCACGTCCATTTCCATGTTGGCATGCCAGCGTCACGTGACATACTAAGGCCATTATCTAATGTTACATACATGGGTCGGGTAACACATATATTGATGTCATTTAATGTCTAAAATTACGCATGTTTGAAACGTATTGTTAATGGCAGCGTGGTTTTTAAAGCACTCAGAAAACAGAAAAAACGAGTTGGGCCACCCAACGGCCGTTGTAACAGTGACCTTCATAAAAAAAACACTTTTTTCAGAGTGGTGCTCCTGACTCGAGTCAGCTAGTGTGAGGGCCAGTCTTCAGTTGTAAGAGAGTTGCGAGACCAACTTGGATACATACAGTGTGAGTGGGGTGGGGGCGTTATAACTCATAGGACTGGATTTATCAATATTCTGCGGCTGTTATATGTTTACAATATATAAAATAATTCAAAGTGGAATAGGCCGAGAGAAAACTGCTGCAAGTGAGCCATAATAAGTGACGTCATCATAGGTAACTTTCGGGCGGGTCCTCCAAATACAAATGAGGACGTATTTTAAAAACCCTGTGGAAAAAACTTTTAGATGGGTTGGAAAAGATTGGAACAAGAAGATTCAGCTACAGTTTATACTCCTCTTTTTTTTCGCCTTTTTTTAACAACTGGTGACCGTATAATTTAACAAATTTACGTTTCCAAGGGAAACAACAACTGAAGTCAGTTACATGTAACATCTTATTTATTTTTGTGGGAGGGGTGGGGATTTAAAATTTGGAATAATCAGCGCGAGTATTTTTTTTTATTAATTACTACTCATCATAATAAACCCATGAGCTGACACTTACCTCTAAATCTTTAGCTTTGGAAATCAATATTTTATATGTGAATGTACTATGCCAACTAGGGAGAATTTATAAGAAAGTTGGGTGACCTATCTCATTCCACTGTCCTTAGGCCCCTTTGAGTGTTCCCCATCCCAACCATGGGCAGCCAGTCTTCCGGTTATCAGCAGCTGAGACAGTGAGTAAAATAATGAATAACCTCTGAACAGACCCTCAAAGTCAGTCATTAATTCTATAGTAGAAAAAAACTGATTGGGGGGACATCCCCTCCCCACCCACCTTAAAGACTGGCTTGTCACCGCACTGGAACCTTGGCTTAGAAAGGCTATAGTGGAACCTTGGCTTAGAAAGGCTACAGTGGAACCCTGGCTTAGAAAGGCTATAGTGGAACATTGGCTTAGAAAGGCTATAGTGGAACCTTGGCTTAGAAAGGCTATAGTGAGACCCTGGCTTAGAAAGGCTATAGTGGAACCTTGGCTTAGAAAGGCTATAGTGGAACCCTGGCTTAGTAAGGCTATAGTGAGACCCTGGCTTAGTAAGACTATAGTGGAACCTTGGCTTAGAAAAGCTATAATGGAACCCTGGCTTAGTAAGGCTATAGTGGAACCCTGGCTTAGTAAGGCTATAGTGGAACCTTAGCTTAATAAGGCTATAGTGGAACCCTGGCTTAGTAAGGCTATAGTGGAACCTTGGCTTAGAAAGGCTATAGTGGAACCTTGGCTTAGTAAGGCTATAGTGGAACCTTGGCTTAGTAAGGCTATAGTGGAACCCTGGCTTAGTAAGGCTATAGTGGAACCCTGGCTTAGTAAGGCTATAGTGGAACATTGGCTTAGAAAGGCTATAGTGGAACATTGGCTTAGAAAGGCTATAGTGGAACCCTGGCTTAGAAAGGCTATAGTGGAACCCTGGCTTAGTAAGGCTATAGTGGAACCTTGGCTTAGTAAGGCTGTAGTGGAACCTTGGCTAGTAAGGCTGTAGTGGAACCTTGGCTTAGTAAGGCTATAGTAGAACCTTGGCTTAGTAAGGCTATTGTGGAACCCTGGCTTAGTAAGGCTATAGTGGAACCTTGGCTTAGTAAGGCTATAGTGGAACTCTAGCTTAGTACCCGACGGGCAAATGAACGCGATTCTGCGCGATTTTTAATGCGCAATCATTTCGCCATAGTTCTGTGATGAGAGTGGACGCTTTTCACGCAATAATTATTGCGCAATGATTGCGTGATGGTTGCGCTAAGGGTATAACGCAATATTGGTGCAAAAATCAGCAAATTATTATAGCATTTGAGCATGATGTTTTATGTACAATTTTCACCTTATTTTATTGCTTTTATTGGCAGAATAAAATCATTCGGAATTACTCATACTTAATTCTACATGGTACAACATCAATTATTTAATGATTTCCATCTGGTAAGACAGCCACATTGCTGGGAAGAGCTATTCCTGATTTACTTAAAAACCTGGGTGGCCCAGTCTACCCTAAAGAAGTATGCAATGATGAGGGGTATTTTGATAAAAACATTTTTCCACATCAAACAACTAAATTGAACAAATAAACTATTGAGGTATGTCACTTATAAGATACCTATGTACATGATGTGGAATAACCATAGTGTATATATGCCTCACAGGTGTATTAGCTGCACTTTCATTGTAAAAGAAATTGTAAATGCACCCCAGTTACAAGTTGCGCCACCTGCTGACAATGAAATAATGAGTATTTAGACGTGATTTTTAATGCGCATTATATGCGCAATTTAGAACGCACCATATTTTGAACATCTGGTCATTGAATTTTATATGAAAGAACAGGGTGGAATTATTTATCTTTGTTAAATATATGAGTAATTCTCCCAAACGGGCGGCATTTGATTTCAGAAGGCCATTTTTTTTTAGAAAAAATAAAATTCCTTGAATCTCTACAACCTTTGGTGTACATATAGCAGGGAATATCAGCATGATGCAGGTGAAGTTTGGGAAGGCTGGGGCCAATATTTCGATTCCTACAACTATGATTCAGATACCTATATTTTCCCTATTATTTTGCCTTATTTCGGCCTCATTATGCCCGATGTATCAAATGATTTAGAGTAAAAATGAGATATATTACTCACTAATTCGTCTAGCAATATTAAATGACAAAATAACAGCTAGGAAATCAATGATGGCCACCAACATAGGACCTGGTTGTTAACCAAAGCCTGAATACCTTTTTGTTAAAATATCCATTTTATTTCTATACAATAACTGTGCTAATATAGAAGAATCTCTATATTTCTATTAATTATGGCGTAACGGCGACGCTGTGGCATAACGGCGACATTGGTACACAAAGTTTCATGAATTGAACAGCATCAATATTTGATCCTATTTATATTTTTCACCGTTTTCAAGCAGGCTTGAATAATTATTAGGAAGGTTGAAATTGCATGAAAGTGTTTTTTTAAAAAAAATATAGGAGATATATCACATGTCGTAACAAGACATAAAATATTCCCACACCTGTTCAAGGAATTTTATGTAAGGGAATAAATGGTTTCAGAGAGATCGTGGGTAAATAACTTTTCTTTTTATCTAATTATACATACATATACATCTTCCCTCTACAAAAAACTAAATGTAATTAATTATTGATCATTACTCTTGGAGTGTTTTATTGTTTTAAAGCCAATACATGTCGTAACGGTGACACAATTATTCCAAAACAATATTTTCCAAGTCTAAATCAGTTCAAATAAATGAATACATGAATGTTGTGTTTTTTTCATAATAATGAACGTATGTGCATGTGTAGAAACCGTTTCTGTTTAGCAGAAGTAATATATTTTCTAAATTAGGCTGTGCATTATATTCAAATTCCATAATTATTATATATTTTCTATCCTAAAAAAGCTCTTTTATCACAATAGCGGCGAAGATTTTAGCATAAGGGCTTTGAAAGGGGGGTTCCCACAGCCTCATTTTTGCCAAGGAATTCGAATTAAGTGGTTATAATCATGTGTGGTCATTCCAAATACAGGTTGTAGAGACCCTAGGCTGGAAAATCAAATGATGCCCGATTGGAATTACTCATATATACTTGCCGCGTAGAGGGGAAACTATTTAGAATAGAAAGTTATGCTATACACCAAACGGACCGCAAGAATATCGGCATTACGGTGCATTTTGAATCATTCAAATCGGATGGGAATTGGTGAGACAATGGCTTTGATAAATGCATCTTTATTTTGAAAAATATTTGTAAATAATATTCGCCATGCAAGGTTTGTGGATAAAAACCTATTTCAGCTAGACGTATATATAATGCATCAATCACATCACAAAATGGGGAAGGGTAAGGCAAGATTCGAAATATATGGGGGTTTCTTTGACTTGGTGTCAGAGAGTGAGTATGTGTGTCAGAGAATTGAGTGTCAGATGTGCGACAGTGAGTGTGAATGCAAGGTGAGTAAGCAGTGCCAGGTGCTGTTGTGGCTGCATTGTTATGAGTATTTAGGCGCGATTTTGAATGCGCATTATATGCGTGATTGATATCACACCCATAGGCCAGTTATTGACTTTTGAAGAAAACATTATTTGCAGATAAAATTGATTGAGTAACACATGTATACTATGAACATAAATGAATATGAATAAGAACTTGATCCAACACAAGTGTCAGGCCACCAACAACATGAGAGGAAATAGACGCAATGGATTTCACATAATGATTGCTAATGGTATGTCCATTTCAATGTGATTTAAAGCTATAAGTATCACACTTCACTTGTTTGCAGCCAATCACAAAATGATTGCAGTGTTATCACATTCATTTGCACTCAGTGCCTGTCGGGTAAAGTGATATGAGGACAGGATGGCTGACGGGAGCAGATCCCAATCCTGGACACAGATGGGCCGAGTTGATTGGTTTCAGGTATTCATATCCGCCACTCAGCAATTAAAGTGCTCACACTACTCCTCAAGAGTGAGATCTTCAACAAATGAACAATCAGCAGATCTAGGCTGGAAAATGGCCAATGCTTCATATATTTGATATTGCCTTGATTTAAACAATCTGTTTGCTTATGTTGAACTGAATTTTGAACCTGATGTTTTGTCTTAAATTTGAAGTATTTGGGAGGATTGGGGAAGGCTAATTGTACATTTTCTGGGTCAGCATTTTGAACTTTATTTTTGTCTGAAATTTGGGTTATTTGAGAGGATTGGTGAGGACGAATTGTATATGTTCTGGCGAATTCACCCATCAGGATTAGCCTTTATTTTTCTGGAATGAATCCATGCCTGGGGAAAATTGGACTTTTTGTCCTAACAATAACACAAATAATAACACGAATAATTTGAGACAAAAGTAATAGGGGGCCTACACTGATGGCGATTGGCTTTGTGATAAGCTTTGCAATAAGGTTTGCGATGAAATGGAACATTTTCTATCACAAAAATAATCCTGTCGCAGCAGTTTGTGCCAATTCCCAATAGGTTTTGCGATGGGTTTTGAGACGGAAAAAATCGCAGAGGTAATCGCAAAGTTATTTGACATGTTCAATATTTGTTTGCGATATGTAGTCTATCGGGAGAAGTAATAGGGGGCCCACACTGATGATGATTGGCTTTGTGATAAGCTTTGCAATAGGGTTTGCGATGAAATGGAACATTTTCTATCACAAACATAATCCTGTCGCAGCAGTTTGGGCTACTTCCCGATAGGTTTTGCAACGAGTTTTGCGACGGAAAAAGTCGCGGAGTTAATCGCAAAATTATTCAACATGTTTAATATTTGTTTGTGATATGTAGTCTATCGGGAGAAGTTAATATGCTTTGGGATTGATCGCAAAAGTGTGTTCTGCTTTGCGATGGGTTTAGTGATAGCCTTTTGCGATATAGAACTCAAAATCGTCTGCTAAAGTCATCTATGGTTGCAAAACTCTGTCACAAACCATGTCATCACAAGAGTCTATTGCGACCAATTTGCGACGCACCTTTGCGATAATTTATTTCCATACCCATTGCAAAGGTTAATCCCCAAAGTCTATCCTGAAGCCCATCACCGTCAGTGCGGGCCCCCTATTAATATGCTTTGTGATTGATTGCAAAAGTGTGTTCTGCTTTGCGATGGGTTTGTGATAGGTTTTTGCGATATAGAACTCAAAATCGTCTGTTAAAGCCTAGGCAGAAAATAGTATGGAAGAGGGACAACTACTGTGAATACATTTTTTGGAATATATGATATACAGAAATAATTTGGTAAAAATTAATATGAATGTCATGATGTATTTTATTTTATTTTTTATTTTCACTTCTTTACTTAAAAAAATAACATTTTTTGTGATACAACATCTTCACTAAACATTTGTATAAATACTTGTTAAATTAGAGTCAGCAAATTCTGAGAATAATGTACTTGTTGCACAATGCTTTTGACTGAATACAAATCTTTGAATACAAATATCGCAAAACTCTGTCACAAACCCTGTCATAACAAAAGTCTATTGCGACGCATGTTGCGACGCACATTTGCGATAATTTATTTCCATACCCATTGCAAGGTTAATCACCAAAGTCTATCACGAAGCCCATCGCCATCAGTGTGGGCCCCCCCCCCCCCATAAGTTTCAAAATACAGTTCATTACAGGCACACATGTTTTTGGAAGCAATACAACACACAATGTATCTAAATATACGTAGTACTACCATTGTTCAGCCTTATTTCGCAGAATTTGCCAAATGGTTGGTGTCGGTCCAAATTGTACATTTTATGATGACTTGAGCCATATCTGGCTGTGTGCCTCCGATAACCAAGCATCTAGTCTATTCTCGCCTACATGTCTCATGGTGGACAAGACCCAATCATAAACAATCCCTTAATCCCACATCTCAGACATGTGCAGTAGCAACTTACTTCAGCCTATTGTAAGCTGTCAGTGGGTCTATTCCCAGGATACGTCTCTCTCATCACTTGACTGGAAATGGAAATCCTCTATTCACCAGCCTGCATCACAGTGGTAGAGTTTCATCTTAATCCTTGCAGCCCCAGAAACAATATCCATTTGATTTGCGTCCCCAGATTCCCTTTCACTACTTAAGCCACTTAAGTTGCATCGGGACTTGTGTCAACTCTCTTTATTCCAAATTCTAGTCTTCTGAGATTTTACCTCTGCTTTATTCAGTGATTCACTTAAGGGACTGTTCATAATTAACCACTGGGGGTGGGGGAGGGGGGGGGGGCTAAGAGGATTAATGGGGGCACCTTTTTTTGCACAGACCCAGAAGGAGGGAGGGGCCATTTAATTTTGCACAAGTCTTGAAGGAGGCGCCATACATTTTTGCCCGTGAAATTTGACCCCAAATAGGTATTTCTACATGAAAAGATATCTCACCACACATCCACGACTTTAATACAACTTTGATCAAAACTTTAGTATTATTATGTAGTGTCTAGTATTACTTTGAATATGTTTGGAACGCGAATACCAAAACACAGAATCCAGATCCTTCAGTCCTTGCTAGCCCTTTTATCATTATTCACAAACTCGTGAAGGCAAACCCTTGCCACAATATAGCTGCAACGAGGCCACGCCCACCTTGGTCTGTTGATGGTTACCAACCACGTGATAAGTCTCAACCATTGGTTGCGCAGGAAGAAAGAACATTTCATATAACCGTCACTCCTCCTTCCTTGCTCAGGTTGTGCAGACCTACATTTTTGTATCAACATTGAAATATTTTGAACTTTATGTCTGTTCTTATGGTTGAATAAAATATTCTATGTTCGCCAAACCTCTCCTTCATGTTATTCATAATAGTTATCTTCATATAAAATAATCATTCAATGTCTGTTGATGTCTATATGCCTCTCTGACAGTCTATATTGTCTGTACTGGGGATGGCTACTGGGTAACCAACACTGACACCACCAGCCAGAATAAAAGTGTGCAGATTATACAGGAAGAAGGGAGTCAGTACCAATGTGGTAAGATAGTACAATAAAATTGAAAATTCTAAGAGGAAAAAGCACATATGAAAATTCTAAGAGTTAAAAGCACATAATGACACCTAGTGTAGAAAGGCTATCAAATCAAGTAAAGCGACCTGCAGCGCGACCTACCGCGGTAGGCTTAGTGAACTACCATGCACCTAGTTTGGCTGACCTGGAAGAGGAGCTAAATGTATGACAAGCGGTGCCAAGACAGAGCAAGGATAACTCATTCTTTGCTCTGCTCCGGCACCGCAATGCACAGCATCACAATTACATGAATTCTGGAACACATGAATATAGAAAAAAGAATCTCCATGTACAAAATGACAAACATCAATCGTTACATGTAAAAAAGCAATGAGTGGGAAACAGAACCTATTGATCCAAACAGAATCCTTTTGCCACCCTGCCACTCCTTGTGGTTGTGGTTTCCTGAGCCTCTTTCAAACCTGTGAGCAGCATTACCTGTTAGGGGCCATCCACAAATGACGTCATGCCCTAGGGGGGGAGGGGGGGTTGAGTTTCTATGACAAGGCATGACAATGGGGGGAGGGGGGGTCAACTCATGTATGACATCATGTTTTTATATTTTTTCAATGAAAAGACTACCGTAATGGGGAAACTTGTGCTCTAAGAAAAATTCATTTGTAATACATCTTAGAATAGAAGATTACTGGACGCATGCTTCTATGGCCTCGATATCTAGAAATATATCCAGATCATTTTGTTTTTCTTGAATATCAAACTTCAACAATGGCACCATGTGAAAACAACCCTAATGGATATTGCGTTTTTTCTATGATAATTTAAATAATGTATTGGCCTTGAACTTAACTTTAGAAATAAATGAATAAAAACATGTGTATTGTAACTTGAGTGGCAGCCTTAGACTGCATTTATTAAAGAGGCAAAGGTCACTGGGAATAAAAATTGGGATTTGTAAAAAATATAACAAGAATTTAGTTTAAGCTATATCAGGTGTTCTCAAACTCATTTAAAATTGTTTCTACTTATCCTGGGTTGCTTTTTATCATGATTAGTCAATGCGAGATGACTACAGTGAAGGCATGACATGGTTTCATTTTGAAATAGCAGTAACTAGGTAATAATGACGCACTGACACAGGACATCACAAAAATGTATGCAAACCTCCGCAGCAGGAAACTTGCATGTATCAGTTTGTTTTATATGTTTAAACCTATATCCACTTCTTTAAAATAATTTCAATATGCTGATTTTTGGTAAGAAATGCACTCCATAGTCTTTGGGCAGATTGAATACACATTATATATATATCCAGTGAGAGAGAGTAGTTACGGTATATAGCTTTGTTTATATCATGATGTTCGCTCTGATAATGTGTCAATGACGGCCATTATGGAATGTGTACTTGCGTAACGGCCACGCTGTACCCGGGTCATTTTGGTCTGGCAGACCAATATAATTTTCAACAGGAAGATTTGGAAAATACCAAAGAAATAAGTGTTTATATGATCAAATCCGGAAAACCATGGGTAAAGGAGGTTCTATTGTACTGAATTTCTGTAATTTTGACCAAACTCTCATAAATGTGTTTTGCAATCGGCAAGTGCCACATTAAATAAATAAAGTCTATAATATATATCATGAAGAGAAGTGGCCATGGAACTGACCCCTGTGAGACTACACTGACTTTATCTTGTTTAAAGCCTTGGATGCGCTATATTCCATTAATACATATGTATGTGATTACAGAGGGCCTGATTCGGGGGAGCCATTAGAAATCTCGTATTGCATACGTATGTGATTCGAAATATGGCAAGACCTATGAGAATAAACCAACTAAAATAACTTCAAAATCCAGAGAATATACAATTATTAAAAGAATTATTCAGTCATATATGGTCAAAATTAAATGAATCGGTGGAAAGAAACGCCTAGAATAGTGATAAATCTGCGTAGTAATATCAAGTATTTCCGAGTAAATTAACTTCCGCCGTGCTAGAACATCGCCGTCATGGCCAAAGATCGATGGAAATGAAGGTAAAATGCTATTAAAATTGTGTTAATTTTGTTGATCTAGTATGAAATAAATACCGAATAGCCCTCTGTCGATGTCAAATCGATCTCGACGTCGAGTCAAAGCACACTCCACCCCTTCGGGGTGTTGTCTGCTTTGACCATCTGTCTCGATCGATTTGACATCGACATTGGGCTATTCGGTATAATTACTACATCCTAAAATATAGCCTCCATAACTTTACACAATATGTAAGTCAGATTTAATGGGTTTTTTAAATTATACTACTGCCAAACTCTTGGGGCGCCCTGTAACAGCCTAAAAATCAAAGGATCGATGAACCATCTGGCCAAATTTTGTTCAGCCCAAGTGATTGATAGGCCACTCACATATTCAGTGAGTGTGTGATTAACCCCTATCTCTGTGTACATGTGCTCATTAGACCCACATACATCGGTGGGTAGAAAACTAATCTTAACATAGTGGTCGATAATGTACTAAATGAATTTGTGAAGTAGCCTATTCAAGTTCAGGGGCTTAGTTTTTTATTATGGAGATTTCAATGTTGTGGATCATAGTTCTAATGATGGGGTCTGCATATTTTATTGAAATGCTATACCTAATTGATTATAAGCTTTTTTAAAAGGGGGAGTTTGTATGGAGTGGAGTATGGAGTGTTTGTATGGAGGGGGGGGGGTGCTGCAAACATGACGTCATTTTTTATCATTTTTAAGGGGGGGTCTGGAACAGTGTGACAAAACATGACATGGGGGGGGGGAGGGGGGGTAAAAAATGGCCAAAAAAAGCATGACGTCATTTATGGATGGCCCCTTAGCAGATATACACTGTCTACTGTTAGCAGATCTACACTTTTGGTCATTTTTTAGTGTTTTGGGTCAGATCTTCAGAAAATGTACAATTCGCCTTCACCAATCCTCTCAAATAACCCAAATTTCAGACAAAATAAAGTTCAAAATACAGTTCTTAACCAAACAGATTCCTAGAATAAATGCAACACCGAATATGCTCGAAATTACCTAGTATTTTACCAAATTGCAGCCTAATTTAGCATCCTATGTCTGGATACTGTTTCAACTTTCATGACGAAATTAAAAAAATGTCTGGGGTCTTGCATTTTTCTATGAAATTACTCTCCTTTCTGAGAAAACTTGCTGAGAATTTATGCTTAGAATTTAATGATATGTAATTTTAAGCAATTTATGTAGTTTTTTTCACTTTATAGATAATTAGTTTCTGATTTAATAGTTTCTTTCAAATAACATAGCTGAGGTCCCTCTAAAGTCTACATGGAAACCAAAACCGTTGACCTAACAATGAGTATAGTGTAAAGAATTGCATTCTTTTGGGTTTGTTTACCAGCCCCTTGGCCGCCCTCCCTCCCTTCCCCCCCCCCCCCCCCCCTCTCCGCTTGGATCTTGGCCACCACGCAGGGTCTGGGTGGGGGGAGGGACGGGGGAAATGCTTGGACACTTGTTGTATGTGTAAACCTGTTGTCCTAGCAACCTGTCCGATCTAGCTATTGTTCCTTGTGCTATTCTAAGCAGCAGGTGGGGGGAAGGGGCTCTGGGGAGGGAGGGGGACTATATGCCTGGGTCAAGGGTAAGGAAGGGGAGGGGGGGCTGAGGCCAAGGCCAACTATCACGTGGACAATGCATGACCTTAGCATGAAGGCGAGCTGGAGAGTCAAGTCCGCTGGATAGAGGGATCCCTCTCAGCCAATTAAAAGGAGATCTGGATGCTATAAATGAGTGGAGGATTGTATATGGCTTGCTCCTGTTGTACAGGAAATAGCAGATTGAGAATATGGAAATTGCTATGAATTTCAAAAATCGGTGAAAATATGTGACGAAATCTTTTTTATTTACTAGTGAACCTGTATAATGATTGTTATTTTAGTTTGGGGCTTAAAAAAAAAAAAAATGTATGTTGAAGTAAGTTCGTCATGAACCTTGTAGCTGTCGCTAAATGAATTATGTAATTAGTAGTATTTCTCATAACTATATGGATTCGGTAGATAAATGTAAAACATGTATATACCTTTTGTAGGAGATTAGACCTACCACATTGTGGATATCTTCCTAATAAAGACGTTTAAAAAAAAAAGGGGACAGCGCCTGGATAGCATTGCTAGAATCCTTTGTTCCTAATGAATTAATAAACCTGCTTGACGAACCGGTGACATGGCATAATTTAATTTATGCACCTGCATAACAACATAAACTCAGATACTATAGGGGCAGATACTATAGGGGCAAGATCCGCCAAGATTTAAAAAAAAACATATATTTCCCATTGCCCAAGACCCCCTTACTTATCTCAGTGTCTAAGTTAGACCCATACAAACAGATTTCACCCAGAAATTTAAGCTCTTACTAGTATAATTACTGCATAACAGACCTCTCGCGTTGAAGGGCTCTAGTTCCGATGCCATTGCTCCATGCTCGATATGTCTCGCACGCTTGGCATTACTCGGTGAACGTTCGGGAAAACTCGGAGAATGGTTTCTGACCCTCCCACCAGGTAGCACCACCGTATGATGTGCAAAACATCCGCGATCGTTTTGCACGTTGACTAAATACTAAAACTAAACGATTTTGGAGGAGGGTGGGTGGGATGGTGGGCAATGTCAATCTATACAAAAACAATCTATATTTTGAAAGTAAATAACCTAAGACTTCTCCTCATTCCCATCAAGTTGTGACAATAGACCTGCTCTGCTTCTGGTGCCATACACTCTCTAGACTATAAATAAAGGCACAAGCCAGGCCATGGACACATCCTGCTGCCTGGCTCGTGGTGATCATCCAACCAACTTCTCTGACTTCATCCTTTATACTAGAACACCGAATCTCTAGGCAAATTGCCATTGAATTCTCACAATAGATTGGGAAGAGGTCTAACTCATGAGTGGGTGAACGTTCTGACAAGTTTCCCCACCATATCTTGTCATCTGATGGGCCATATCAAGATTTCCCTGTACTTAGTTTGACATTCCATTACATACATATATGAATTCAACGATGTGATACAAGGGTGCAATCTGATAAGTTGTATGGCATACCAATGCCATACGAGTATTCGTGGAAGCATGTGACCCAAATAATGTAATTTGGTTGGTTTGTGACATTGCGCACTTAGTGGCAGATGCATATCACTGCCTCGCATGTTTGCTGACATTTTTCCGATAACTTATCAAGAAAACAGTATTAAGAAGATAAATAATCTTAGTGAATTTCCATAAACACCCAATTAATGGCACTTCGTACAGTTTGTAATCGATCTCGATGCACTCCATTCTGGATTGCACTGATCAGGTGTCTTTTTTATAGTGGTAAGTAGTGGAATAGAAATAGTGGTATTGACGATGGGACTGACTGTCCATAATGGTGAGGTGTAAGGATTAGACAGAGTTCATTATAATAGAAATGTACTGTATTGCTAATGGGACTGACTGTCCATAATGGTGAGGTGTAAGGATTAGATAGAGTTCACTATAATAGAAATGTACTGTATTGCTAATGGGACTGACTGTCCATAATAGTGAGGTGTGGGGATTAGACAGAGTTCATTATAATAGAAGTGTACAGTATAGTGACAACAAATAACTACATGTATCCATAAAAGCGAGGTGTATGGTAATGACTGGGCAAGAAGGGAGCATATCGGTCACGTCATCAGAAAATGTACAATTGGCAGCTCTACACATTTAGTAAATTCTGCTAAATTAAACTGGAAAATGGTCATTACTAATTATATCTGAGTATATTTGGTATTGCCTTGATTCAAACAATCTGTTTGGTTATATTAAACTGCATTTTGAAAGTCATTTTTGTCTTAAATTTGCGTTATTTGAGAAGATTGGTGAAGGCGAATTGTACATTTTCTGGCGATTTCACCCATTTAGTAATTCCTTGAAGGAAATCTGCCCAGCAATGTCATATTGATCATTGATCAGTTGTGGACCCCTGCATTGGAGCTACTCTACCGAGGGAATTGACCCAGGGCCTGATGTGCATCTATAAAGAGATTGATTTTGGATTTCCACAAATTGGGAGCAAGAAATAACTGAATCGCCATTGATTTCTGACAGGCTTTGGAAATAGCGACACAGCATTTATTGTCCCTCTGGGTGTCGTGGGGAATACCAAGTAATGTGAGGTTTTTAAAATGTGTGCATGGACTCTTGACTTGACTCAAACTTAAGGTGTGATTCCACTGGATCGTTTGTACGCGCTCATGGCTCGCTCTTGCTTTGCAAATTCATAGTGTGCATTTCTTTCGCTCTTCATCCGGTTTTATTTTTAGCGCAATACAAGCACAGAGCGATTCTACTGCTGTGCTTGTTTCCTTATGAAATCAATAGCAAGTAACATGTCAGATATTGGTGGAACGTCCTGCGCACATAGCAATTTTTAAGAGCGTATAGAAAGTGCAGTTATCAAATCTATTAGACCGCTCTTGTCTTGCTCTGACTTGTTAGGCGCTCTGGGAAAATAACAGAGTGGACAACAGAGCATTCTAGTGGAGTCGCAGATTTAAGAATTGTTTTTCTTTTTTAGTGAATCTCAAAGTTTTATTTCCAGCAAAATCGAGCAACATTCCAGGTTTTTTTCAATTCATTCAAAGGCCATATAAAGATATTTCGAGTTTATTCCCACTGCCTAGAGTAACCTTTCCCTGACTAAAATAAGTTGATCTTACAAAATCTAGTTAAATTTTGAATTTGAAATTATGTAATTTTGCTACATAGTCTAATGTTTGTCAGTGAGTCTGAACATATACTAAATTTTATGTACACAAATAAGCAGAATATGTTTTAATGATAATAATAATTAGGACTAAATTTATGTCGATGTAAAGCATCAGAATGAAGAGACATATAATATGTGATATGTTTCAGGAAAATGAGTCACAAGTCGCAAAAATTGGATTTTGAGATATATTTATATCATCATATTTGAAAAGATGAGACCAAGCCGATTCCAACGATAGTAAACAGTAGAACATAGATCATATATTTCTATATTTTAAGTTTGATATTTTTATTTTTGAAAACAAAGTTTGTAATATTTCTTGGTGGACATTTACTAGTAAAAGAGCTAAATAAACTCTATGAGAAGACCATAGAAATGCATGAAAATAGTTAATACACGGTCTTGGAATTTGGTACCAGTATTCATATTTCATCTGGCGTTAGCCATACCAGAAATGAGAAACTTCCAACAATTACAAATTGTGAATAAATCACTTTGAAAAATATCAACTTTGCAACTTGTGACTCATTTCCCTGAAACATATTTGCAACAACAAGATTCGTTTTAAGTAAGCAAGGCCAGGTGCCAATCTTCAAGTGGTTGCTTGCCAACAATTTGATGGATTAGGGGCTGGTGTTCCAGAATAAAACTTAGTATAGGTAAATAAATCACCTTATCAGAACCTCCTATCAAGTCTCCTATTTTGTCAAAAGATTTATCTGGCAAAGGTTCAAGCTGCGAATCTTTGATAAATTGACTTAGCTGCCATGCAGAAACTCTCACTAGTCTTAAAGCTGCATTCTCCGTTAAAAGGGTCGTCTCAGTTAACCTTTAAAATTCACTAAACCCCAGAATATTATGAGAAAATCAACTTTTTTAAAAACATTTTCATTGCATAATGAAGTACATACAGTGTGGTCGCAGTGATGATCTTCCCACTGCCATATTTGTTCATATGGGTCAGACTTTCAGAAAATATACAATTGGCAGCTCTACACATTTAGTAAATTCTGTTAAATTAGATTGCAATTTGGTCAATACTAGGTAAATTCGAGTATATATATATATATATATATATATATATATATTGAATTTTTATTCCATAAGAATATACAGAACAGGACAAAAGCCTAAAAAAATTGATCTTCCGACAAGCCCAAAACAATAGAAAATGATTAATAATATCAAGCTTACATAATTCTCATACATAGTTACATTACATTATATTATTATAGTTGTCGTTTCAAATTCTACTTAGCAGTCATGCTGTGTGATATACATTTTTGACTTTTTACATCAATAGTGTTTTTACAATTCACCTTCATTACGATGTTATGCGCATTGACATTGCGTGTTTTAACTTATTTGTTTAACATTTGGTAGATTTAAGAGTAGCTTGTAAAAAATATTGTCTTAACTCTAGTATACAATGTTAAATTATAATATTATATGATAAGACCTTTGAATAAAAGTCACCCTAAATACAATGTATTTTGGTTTAAGTACAAATTAAATATAATTTGTAATGCCGTAGCTTATTCTCACTTTTTATACTACTTAGGATTGTTTTAAAATGGATTGTATAGAGCGTGCATGCTGCGCATCCATTTATTGCGCTTTGCGCATGTTATCCTGTGTTATATAAATTCTTTACTGGATTTTACCTTGCTTAGAAAGTCGTTATGAGGCTCACAGCTGTCTTTATGAGACTTCTATGTTTTTGCGCATGTTGAGAAATATTTTTGCGCAGGGTTTATGTGTAAAGAATTATATTACATCATAAAAGGGGTTGATTACTTCTTTTATATATTTCAATTTTCTACTCATGATGTTATTTTTACCTTACATAAAGTTATCTTATGTATAACTTTTAAACTCCGTAGGGGGTAATGTAATGCCGTAGCTTATTCTCACTTTTTATACGACTTACGATTGTTTTAAAATGGATTGTATAGAACGCGCATTGAGACGGAAGGCAGAAGTGGAGTGGCTGTTTGAAGCAGTTTTATTTCTTGAGAAATATAATCAGTTTGCAAGTAACCTGGTGGTACAAATGATAAGACATGTAAGTTGAAAACGAGATATACATGAAAGTTCTCAAAGAAGATGGTAAACTATAACCTCCAAAGTTAATGTTGTTTAATGTCAATATGGTTTTGACATCGCCTTGAGGGCTTTGTGAACAGCTTTGTCTGTTTTATCTCGCACGTATGAAGTATAGGCAGTGGACTTCCATTTTCCGTGGGATCGGACCTGGTCATCGGTCATGTGCTCTTGGAGAGCACAAGCCCCGCCACGGCGAAGCGAGTGAAGGGTATAATGATGATCCTGGAGACCTGCCGCCAATAGAGCCGCGCGCCATGATGTTGTGAGATAAGTAGTTGAGAGTGGCGCCCCATTATCCAGCATGAAGAGGGGGGCGTCACCCGAACAGGAAGGGCGGTGGCGTATCATGGCATAAGCAGCCTGCACTGGGCAGAGGATCGAACCAGGGAGGGCCGGCAGGGTGAAGTAGTCAGCATCTGCCGCCCTCTGGAGGTTCTTGGCCCATTTATAGGAGATAGTGATGTCCGATGGGTTGATAGTAACATCCTTTCTCACCAGGTGGTGGGACCGGTCGAATGATTCACCACAACCTATGGCCACGTTAGACTGGCGCATCAGAGTTGTGAACATGATTATAATAGCACATCTGAGCGTTGGACCTTCATAGTCCCAGTGGATGACTTTAAGCACTTTAATTAAATCCTCCGTGGATATGGGGGGTGCTTGTCTAGGCACATGGCGGATGGTTAGTGAGATGGCTGTCAGGGCATCCTTGACACGTAAGCCATCGAATGGAGAGACATCGGCGCCAAGCCTAGCAAGACATGCCTTCACAGATGCAATATAATTTGCGATTGAGGCAGGAGAGGAGAAGTATAACGCCAGATACTCAATGAACACACACACTTGGACTTGTGAAGGGGTCCTGTAGTCATAGCCGTAATGTGTCGAGAAACCAATGAATAGTTTCAGAGCGCGCCTCCTGTTAGCAGCTGAGCCTGGGCGGATGGAGAGGTCTTGTCTAGCCATGGCCCTGCTAGCGAGGAAGTCGTGAGATGGCTCTGTAATTACATGAATAGAGAGTAGTCATAACATTTGTTTGAAACTTTAACCTCAGTTAGATTCTGGTCTTTTATCATGGAGGCAGCTAATGATTTGAGTGAGTTGTCTTTAAATGATCTACTGAGTGCATCGGAAAGGACCATTTCCTTCCCCGGGACATGAGTGAAAGACATGTGGAGCCCTCGGCTATGGGCCCAGAACCACGCCCCCCTCGCTATAGCGTTGAGGACTTGGTCTCGGCCTCTGTTGCGCAGGAAGTCCATTATGCTACTCTCATTGTCGCAGCAGATTTCCACATGTGTTCTCGGGGGGGCATCAGCTGTAAAGGCCCGCAGGGCCACAAGGCAGTTGAGGCCCTCGAGTTGAGAGATGTGGTGTCTTTCGGTGGTCTTCTTTGTGTATTGAATCGCATAGTAGTTTTGAGTGGTGTGTGCCCCGCCCCCTTCCAGGCAGGAGTCAGCATATATGACTATTGAAGGGGGAGGAGGCACCTCCATTGTGCAGCTGTTGCACTTGGGGGCGAAGTTCACAATCCAAGCAAGGTCGGCCTTGACCTGCCTGGATATTTTAACTGGAGCCTTCGTTTGTATTGATGTGCGATATGCATGGAGGATTCTGCACATAAACAAACGAGCAGGCTTTATGACCTGGGACACGTGATTCACCCTCCCGGCCAGACATTGTAATTCCTTTTCAGAGAGAGTGTCCCTTGTCATTAAACGTCGTACATCCCGTGTGAGGGCAGAAAGCTTTTTCTGTGGGATGTGTGTTGACCTTGTAGTTATATCCAACGTAACTCCTAGCCATGTGATAGACGTTGCAGGGTCACACAGTTTGCCATAGCTGAGAGGGAGGCCCAGCCTTCTGAAGGTGGCATGGGCCGTGGCGAATTGCAGATATGGGTCATCGCAATGTTTATGTATGAGAAGTAGGTCATCTATGTAGAACAGGCCGTAGATGCCTGCCTCTGCTAGATGGCGAAGGATGAAGTTAGCCAACTTTTGCATATACATAGAGGACGCTCTCGTGCCAAATGGAAGTGACAAATCAATGAAGAACTGTTCTTTATGTGACACGAGTAGTAGTGGCCAGTCAAGGGGGCATATCTGGAAATTCCTGTATGCCCGCTGGATATCAATGCTGGCTAGTTTGACGGCGAAACCAGCCTGTTGTATCATGGATACTGCCATCGCTACGGTGGGGAGGGCGTGGCATATCTTCCATCCAAATACAGAGTTCCTGGGTACATAATCATTGACTGATAGTCCTTGTGGGTATGAGAGGTCGACTATAATACGTTTCTGGCCAGGGTCACTTTTGTCCCGGGTCATCATGGGGCTCACATGGGCCCATGGGGTCAGAGGTATAGAGTCAAATGGACCAAACAGAGCACTGTTGCTTACCTCAGTGTCGATGTATGCTGAGACGTGTGTCGCATGTGCTATTGCTGAGTGGTGGTTCTGGGAGAGGGAGGCCCTTAGGGGGGGGCCTGTAAACTGGAGTGGGAATCCGAATTGTAGACATTCCAGCAGCCAATAGTCCTCTATGTGTCCCGTTGCAATAGCTCTCCAGTTCTTCACATTGAGCTGTGTTGGTAGTTGGATGCATGCTCCGAGCACGTTATGCCTTCCAGAGGCTTTGACAGTGTTGTATATCCGGGCCAGGGGCCCTGATGGGGGTGGATCGCACCAGTCAGGGAAGGCACGAGTTCTAGAGCGTGCTGCTGGGTTGAATGCATGGGCGTATGTGCCAACTGGTGTATTAGTGGGCCAGTCCGCATGATTCTTGGAGTTTGAGTCAATATGAATGCAGTTCATAGTTTTAAAGTCAGAAATCAGACACAGGCAGTCGAGCTGCAGGATATTCCCTGCTCTCGACAGCTGGATGAACTTGTTTATGTGTGCAGACGGGCCCCTTGACAGCTGGATGAACTTGTTTATGTGTGCAGACGGGTCCTGGTGAGTGCATTCAGTGCCAGGGCTGGGGTTGTCTGTGTTTATATTCAGCGGGGCTCTGATTGGTTGAGAGGTCTGGGAGTCACGGCTGCACGTAGGCGCGCAGTCAGACGTGGGGCCCGCAAGGGGCGGGAGTTTGAACTCCCCTAAGGGCACTGCCCCCAGCGGGTCAGATATAGCGTCTTGCACCCAGAATCTTTCCAAATCATAAGTCCTGTGTTTTGTAGGTGTATCAGGAGTCACATCAATCCTGGGTAATCCATGCTGGTGTGAGTGGGGAACTTCAACCACTATGTTTTTAGGGGAGACTTCAACCCTAGTTTCTTCGTCTGAGTGAAGGGGTCCTCGGGCATTACTGGTGGCGAGTGTCACTTCCAAGACAGCGGGCGCATGGCTTGGCTTGCCCGAGGGGGAGGGGTGCCCGTAAGGGGCAGCTAGTCGTTTTTTGACTCCGCGTCAGCAGACTTGTCTCGATCGGCCTGCTTGTCGCGTTTGCCGCCACCTTTCTGGCCTTTCTGCCATGGTTTCTCCTTACGGTCCCCTTGGGTGGTTGCTTGGTCCTTGCCACGGAGAGAGTTGCATCTTTTCCCGGGGTGGGACAAGCGCTTCTCGAACACAAAATAACAGAGGGCACAGTAGTGGTACACAGTATTTCCTGCCTGCTTGTGTAGAGTTTTCTTGTTTTCACATTCACCCCTGTTATACAACTTGCACAGAGCGAGAGGGGGGGATTCCTCTCTGTCGGTTGGGGCACATGCTGACCAAGAGAGTTTCATGCGCTCGTCCTTTATGAAGGCTGCATCTGACCATTCAATCCTCTCTTCTGCAATCAGCTCGAGTATTGTCATTGACCAGTCAGACACGTGGTCCCAGTTATATTTTGTGGCGTCTTCGGCCACCTCCTTTACATGAGAGACTATCCTTCTCATATTGGCTTGGTCTTTTGTATCCAGGGCCAGACCTGCGATGCCTGTAATGTGCTCCTGCACTGAGAGAGTATAGTCTGTGTCTTTCAACTTGAGTTTTACTGAGCGGGGAAGGAACTTTTTAGTAAGGTCCCTAGCACTCTTAGCCCCATCATTATCGTTATCTGAGAAGTATCCCTTACCTCCTCTCTTGACAATCTGAAGAGTAACCTCCTTTAGAGCCTTCTGGTAGTGCTTGTCTGTGACCGGAGAAGAGGCCAGTTCGTCAGGTGAGATGAACTGGGGAGCCTCTTCCCTGGGGTAGAGACCGTTGACATCATCGGGCCGTCTTGGGGGTTGACTCGCCGAGCGTCGGTAGGCCTGACCACCGGTCAAGTCACGTGGCCTATGATTTTGGGGGGAGATGGCCTGATCGTCTATGAAGTTTATTCTGTCGTGGTGAATGCCCTCTAGGATTCTTCTTTCTGTTGCTAGGATGTTTAGTAGTCTGTCAAGTTTCTCGTTCAGAGACTTGTCAGGCGGAGGGGCCTGCTGTTGCTGGTCCTGTTCTGGCGGTTGAGGAACCTCGTGTCCAGGGCCGCCATTAGCCTTTGGCGTGTTAACGGTCTTTTTGGCCGGAGTCTTTTTAGGCTTCGGGCCTGGTTTCTTACGACCATTTCTGAGTGGCTCCTCGGGTAGAATAATCCGAGCCCCGCGTGTTCTAGTTCCAATGCCAGCCATTCTTGAGTTTAAGAGAGATTATTCTCCTAACTGTAGGATGAGGACGGGAGTCTGGTAATTTTCGAAGCTGTCCGTCTGGCTGACCACGCTGGAGTGAGGTCGAGTGTCCGAGAGAGCGTGGCACCAGGAGCACTACCCCCTCCAGCCTCTGCCCAATGCGCCCTCATTCGGGAAATGAGAGAACCATGCTGCGCATCCATTTATCGCGCCTTGTGCATGTTATCCTGTGTTGTATAATTCTCAGTGTGGCCATGAGATGGCAGTATAAGCTAGTCAACTTCATTATATTCTCCTTTACTTCTTTGTACTTCTTATTATTTAATTATAACACCTTTTCTTATACGTGATACTATTTAGTAATTACAATATAGCTTATGCCTTGTTGTCTTTATTTCTCCGCCCCTGTGCACACCGAGGGTCATAACAAATTGAAATTAACATCAATATCTCGATCTTAGATAGGCATTATGCGCCTTACTTTTGGTTTTACCTTTCTCCAATTATCTCTGACTAATCCCATCTTGTAGGTATTGGTTAAAATTGACAGTGTATTGTTGATGTAGGTAATGTCTAAACTCTTTTCTATTGTCTAATAGTTGGGCTTCAACTGGCAAACCATTCCATAAATCGTCAAACTGAATATATACGATCTTTTAAAAATCTCGTTTTAAGGTGTGGAATTATTTAATTTCTTTCCTTTTGCTAAACCTCTAATGTTTATTTTTCCTATTTCCGGTATTTTCCACTTTCCTCGATCTCAAATACGCCAGGTCCAGAATATGGGACTCTCTTCTAGTCTTTAATGAGGGTATATTTAGCTCCTTGTGTATTTGTACTGTATTTGTCAGTATTGGGAGACCAAGGAATATTCGGCATTGCATTGCATTGGTTTTAGCAATCTGTTTGGTTAGGTTGAATTATGTTTTAAACTTTATTTCCGCCCGAAATTTGGGTTATTTGAGAGGATTGGTGAAGGTGAATTGTACATTATCTGGCGACTTCACAAATATAGTTCAAATTATGGGCAATGGGCAATGGTGGGCAACGTTTGTAATCAGGAAATAAGGTCGAGAAATGGGACTGACATCGCCACCTTCTTGTGGGTCAGTTTGTCAGTAAATGTACAATTCATCTTCACCAATATTCTCAAATAACCCACATTTAACACAAAAATGACTTTCAAAATGTAGTTTAACCTAAACAAACAGATTGCTAGAATCAATGCAATGCCGAATACACTTGAATTTACCTAATATTGACTAAATTACCGCCTAATTTAGCACTAAATGTTTACAGCTGCCGATTGTACATTTTCTGAAGATCTTACCCTTGTTCTAGAAATGGGACTGACATCACCACCTGCTAGTTTCAATGAGGATTCCTCAGGGTGAGCTCACAGAAAATAAAAAATAAAAATAAAAATTAAATTTGGAGATGGGAGATGACATTTGCATGTCGTTCAGTAGCATGACTTGTCAAACAGTTCTCCTCGTCCCTCCTCCCTTCTCCACTCCTCCAGCTCCGACTGGGAAGTGGGTTAGGCAAGCAGGAGTTTTAATAGGGGACGTGCAGGTGGGTCAGACAGCAATCAGCAATCTGTTTGGTTAGGTTGAACTGTATTTGAACTTTATTTTCGTCTGAAATTTGGGTTATTTGAGAGGATTGGTGAAGGTGAATTGTACATTTTCTGGTGACTTGACCCATAAGTAAATGTGGTAATAGTTTTTGTGGGAATAGCTGAGATATCCTCTTATTTTGCACAGTCTCTAAAGGGGCATCATTTTTTGAACTTTTGAACTCAAACGACAATGATGATGCGGGGTGGGGAGGTCAAGCAATTTTGCAGAAGACTTTAAGAGGGGGACATTATTCGCAATTTCTCCACTCCCTCCCAGTGGTTAATTATGGACATTCCCTAACTATGCTGAACAAGAACATTCCCCCATACAATTCCTCTTCAAAATTCATCCGTCATGACTCCAGTCTGTCCCATACACCCTCACTATGAACACAGCAATCTGACTGGTGAGGAGCACATCATGTGACACACGCCATTACTTGTGTGGTTAAGATGGCCTCCTTCAACACAGTAGTGCCTGCTGTCCTGCAATTATATGGGTCAGATTTTCAGATAATGTACAATTGCCAGCTCTACAAATTTTGGAAATGCTGCTAATTTAGACTGAAATTTGGTCAATACTAGGTAAATTCGAGTATATTTGGCATTGCATTGGTTCTAGCAATCTGTTTGGTTAGTTTAGACTGCATTTTACAAGTCATTTTTGTCTCAAATTTGAGTTATTTGATAGGATTGGTGAAGGGGCATTATACATTTTCTGGTGAAAAAGAAATAACATAAAAGCAAGCGTGACAACACAAACATTTGTCTGTCAGAAATGAAAGAGCATCTCTTCTTGTGGTGGACATGTAGCAGCACTTTGTATAGACAGTAGGTGACAGGAACAATTCTCACTTTGCCAAGCAACGTATTCAGCCAAGGCAATACGGGTCAGTTTTTCAGAAATTGCACAATCTACAGTTCTACACATTAATCAAATTCTGCTAAATTAGAGTGAAAAATGATAAAAAATAGGTATGTCTGAGTATATTATGTATTGTATTTATTCAATAAATCTGTCTGGTTATGTTGAAGTGTATTTTGAACCTGATTTTCGTCTTAAATTTGGGTTATTTGAGAAGATTGGTAAAGGCCAATTGTACATTTTCTGGAAACTTGACCCACAAATGGCTGCAAGCATCTAACACCCAGAGTAATTGTGCTAAGGTAAAGTTGGAGTTTTAAAGCTGGGTTCCACTGGCCGGCTACTTCTCTGGCTACTGCTCCTGCTTCTTGATGAAAGAAGCAGGAGCAGTAGCGGGAGAGTAACGGGGATGGGTGCTATTGGGCCCTACTACAAAGCCACGTTACTTCACGCTTCTTTTGGAGCATTTTCGAAGCATAGAGTGCTACTGCTTCTATCAAACATGTTTGATTTGAAGCAGCCCCTACTTTGTAGTGGGAGGTAGTGGGAAATAGCGGGTGCTGAAGCAAGCCACTAGCACCACTCTATGCTACTTCTCACGCTACTTGATGAGCTCATTTCTATGTGAAAATAAAATGTTGTCTGCTTGCATTTCTGAGTAGCGTTAGAAGTAGCAGTGGAAGTAGGGGGACAATAGCACTGTCAAATAGGCTGTCAATAGGCTGTCAATAGGCTGTCAATAGGCTGTCAAACAATAGCACTGTCAATAGGCTGTCAATAGGCTGTCAAACAATAGCACTGTCAATAGGCTGTCAATAGGCTGTCAAAAAATAGCACTGTCAATAGGCTGTCAATAGGCTGTCAAACAATAGCACTGTCAATAGGCTGTCAAACAATAGCACTGTCAATAGGCTGTCAAACAATAGCACTGTCAATAGGCTGTCAAACAATAGCACTGTCAATAGGCTGTCAATAGGCTGTCAGACAATAGCACTGTCAATAGGCTGTCAATAGGCTGTCAGACAATAGCACTGTCAATAGGCTGTCAATAGGCTGAAACGGGAGGAGTAGCAGGAGTAGTAGGCTTAGGGAGGGAGCACATGATATTTTCTATCTGACGGGTCCAGGTGTCCTCCATGTTGGGGTTCAGGCGGCTATTAAATCAATCCCCTTCTTACCCCGGCAGTTATTAGAGAACCCCAGCGTTTATTAGAATCCTGGCGTCAACAAGTGGTCTGAACTCATACCCAGGATATGGTGTTTTATGACAGACATATAAAATAAGGTAGTATTGGGTAGCCATTAGCAACTGTATTGAGAGAAAAGCAGAGACTAAACTGATATCCATGACAGTAATACATGAGCTAGATAATTTATTTTCTTCTCAGATTACACTATCACCTACACACCCAACACTTATTAGAATCCTGGCGACTATTAACAAATATCACTGATACAGCGCGGTGGTGATTCCCGGCCACTATTGTAGGTTATAGGGTATCTAAATCATCTCTCATCATTACCTCACCATAGTTACTTAAAGTAAAAAGAAATATTATTAAAATTATTGTTTAAACAAATTTCAAATGAATGCCTCCAGGTATTTCCCTGGAATTCAGCACTGTCCCAATTGAATGCCTCCATGTATTCCTCTGGAATTCAGCACTGTCCCAATTGAATGCCTCCAGGTATTCCTCTGGAATTCAGCACTGTCCCAATTGAATGCCTCCATGTATTCCTCTGGAATTCAGCACTGTCCCAATTGAATGCCTCCAGGTATTCCTCTGGAATTCAGCACTGTCCCAATTGAATGCCTCCAGGTATTCCTCTGGAATTCAGCACTGTCCCAATTGAATGCCTCCAGGTATTCCTCCGGAATTCAGCAGTCCCTGCCCTGAATGTCTTAAAAGACAGAGAGGTAGACAGGGAATCTGAGAAAAAAAGATGAGAAGAGAGATGGAGACAGAGACAGGAGAAGAGGATTCTATAAGAGTAATAAATATTATGAAAGGAAGAACAGGAATAAAGAGGTTTAAACTTTTTGTGTTCAAATACTGAGAGCATGGAGGGACGTTGGAGGAATGTTGAACTCTGTTGCTATGACAACACATTCTTTCTTATGACGCGGCATTGAACCTATTAGACTCATGTTCTCTGGTTGTTCAGCTACCAAGTTCTTATGGAAAGGTTGGCATAAAAGAAGTGGGTGTTAAATGAATTTATAACCTTTTTAAACCTTTTTTTCTCGGAAATGGCTGATAAAATATAGTGGAACGGTTCCCACTATATGCCAACGCATGTCCACTGCGAAAATTGCGGCAATCCCTCCAGCAGTTTCAGAGGAGATGCGGAGAATTACTTTTCTCTTACAGAATTGATATTATAGATTATCATATATAAACTATATGTGATGTATTCCAGGCAAATGTCAATAGAAAAGGCCACCAGTGGAATCATCATAGGAAAGGATTTTAAGATATCATCATATATGAAACGATGAGATCGAGCCGATTCCAATGATAGTAAACATTCAGACATAATTATGTATTATTTCCATTTTTTCAGTTTGATATTTTTATTTTTTTAGATAAAAGTTTGCAATATTTGTTGGTAGATGATTACTAGTGAAGAAGCCAAGTAAACTCTATAGGATACCCTTAGAAATGCATATATATTTAACACACTGTCTTGCGATTTGACAGTCGTAAATACAACCTCAAGGTCTGAATACCTCAAAGTTGAAAACTTTCCATTTAAGAGATCCTTTGAATAAATGACTTTGAAAAATATCCTATTTGCAATTTGTGACTCATTTCCCTGGAATACATCACATATTCTCTATAAGGGAGATTTAGCAACCACATTGCACCAACACAACACTAACGCATCCACTAACTATTTGTACATTATTACCATTGTGGGGATATCTCGAGAGGCCTGCAATGCAGATGCCCTCAGCCTAACACCTCTTGAGATATCCCCACAGCGGTAGTAATGTACAAGTAGTTGGTGGATGCGTTAGTGTTGTGTAGACCTGTGCGTTGTGGTTGCTAAATCTCCCTATTGTGCGTATGAAACTCCCCTATTGTAATGCTTTCCTCTCTGTAATGATTTAGTGTTTCTGCCTACACCTAGAGGCCTTGTAAATCATACATATAAGCCTGAAGCTGGATAGATTTTCAGAAAATGTACAATCGGCTGATGTACAAGTTTAGTAAATTCTGCTAAATTTGACTGAAAAATGGTCAATACTAGGTATATCTGAGTATATTTGATATTGTCTTGATTCAAACAATCTGTTTGGTTATGTTGAACTGAATTTTGAACTTCATTATTGTCTTAAATGTGGGTTATTTGAGAGGATTGGTGAAGGTCAATTGTACATTTTCTGGCGGTTTGAACCACACTATATAGAGGCAGTGTAAATCATACATATAAGCCTGAAGGTGGTTAGTAAATCTATATCCCAGACCCTGAGGCCAGACGTCTCACTTCAAATATTTAAAAGCCATCAATATTTAAAAGTCACCTGAAAATGTACCATTCACTTTTACCAATCCTCTCAGATAACCAGAATTTAAGACACACATTAGGTTTTAAATTCAGTTCAACATAACCAAACAGATGCTTTGAATCAAGGCAATATCAAATATGTGGTCAGATATGCCTAGTATCTGCCATTTATCAGTCTAATTTAGCACAATTTACTAAATGTGTAGACCTGCTGATTGTACGTTTTCTGAAGATCTGAAGATCTCTATACAGTAGAGGCCTGCTTAACAATCATGTCGGGAAAATGTTTGAAAACAGATATTATCAGATTGTCTATCAGGGTCCGATTTTCAGAAAATGTACAATTTCCCTTCGCCAATCCTCTCAACTAACCCCAATTTAAGGGGAAAAATGTGCTTCAAAATGCAGTTTAACACAACAGAACTGATACTTTAAATCAATGTGATACCAAATATACTCAGATATACCCGGTATTTATAATTTTTTAGCCAAATTTAGCGAAAATTCCTAAATGAGTAGAGCTGCCAATTGTACATTTTCAGAAAATCTGAACTATCAATGGAACTCAGAATAGCCTTCAACCTAGGCAAAAGAGATAACACTAAGGAACATCATACAACGAATAACATCCCATTCTTAGAGTAAAGGAGAAACTCCCACCTTCTACTATACTTAGCATTTAAAATGAGATGTTGGGGCATACACCTAGATAGCAGAGGTCTTAACCTCAGAAATCTATCAAATGGCAAAGTCTCGAAAATTCCAAAAAACAAATTGAAAGCTTAAGGAGATCCTTTATCGTACAAGCCCCTATCTTATATAATAAATTGTTTGAGAAAGAAAGAAATTACTCCATACTCGCAGAATTCAAAGCATTTCTAGAAGCAGAATATTTCTCATACATAAAATACATAAAAGCACCGAGACCAGGCACAAGCACAATACTCCCTAAAACCACAACCCATGATAACCCCTTTCTCACTCGCCAAACAACAATTAAAAACTCAAAAGGCGTTGTTATGATATTATAGGATGAGTATTTTGATTCGCAGCCCTGGACCGGTGAGTGTTCGTTAGAATACCACCGACCCGTCTTGCGGACAGATAGCAAAACATATGGTACGGAGAGTGTTCATTAGAATGCAACCAACTATCACATGTTTTAAAAGAATATTAAATGATATATGTAGTACAACATCTTATTGTATAAAACCATAGGGAAGTGCCCATTAGAATGCAACCCTAAAAACCCTACTGACCACAATATACCAATATCATAAAGCAATAAGTGTCCGCTTGATATACAAATGTACCCCAAATATATAATCTATGATAACATACCATTGTTTGGATACTGATGTTGAAGCTTACTCTGTAATATGATATGTATGTAATGTACTAGTAACTTACCGTAATTAATCAATTAATGTAGAAGGGACCCCTTGGAAGAGCTAAGACTATCATAGAAAGGGACAAACATTTCCAGAACTATCACTATTTTTGTACTATGTTATGTTATATCTGGAAATAAACAATATACAATACAATACAATACAACTTTGGTATGAATATAAATCTGTTAATCGATTTATATTCATTAGTTAAAATTACATGGCTATTTCCCCTATAAATTTTCACCTTAGAGTTGGTTGCCATCGCAACCGAATTCATATTTTAGTATGTTGACAGATTCATGCAAATAATAGTATCTCTGTACCTAATAACTGTAACCATCATAATGAAAGGATTTAGGTGGATCCTCCAAATATAACGTCTGTAGAATGAGCTATGCATAGTGCGTATTTCACTAGTGAGTTATGTTGGGTTGTCATGGTAACCAATCTGTTTTGTTACTAAAATTACTGCTGAAATTCAAATTGATGACTCGATTATTCTCGATTTTTATGATTGAAAGCATATAATAAATATGTTAACTACCTCGTTGGTTTCAGTTGCTTAGCATATAGAGCATTAAGAAACTAACAGCTAATAAGATGTATTTTTTATTTTTCCAGGTATGTACAGTCATCAGAACATTCTATGCAGTATGTTACGGTAGGACATTCAATCTTTAATGTGACTTTAATGTTTCATTATACATGTAATATATAATGCAAGTCAGGCTAGAATATTCCATCATGTCTTGCATGTAATTCAGCATCTACATGAGTCAGATTTTCAGAAAATGTACAATTCGCCTTCACCAATCCTCTCGATTAACCCACATTTAGGACAAAAATGAGCTTCAAAATACGATTTAACCTAACAGAACTTATCCTTTAAATCAATGCGATCCAAAATATACTCAGATATACCCGGTATTCATAATTTTTCAACCAAATTTAGCAAAATGTCCTGAATGAATAGATCTGCCAGTTGTACATTTTCTGAGAATCTGACCCACATATAGATCTTTCCCAGATGTGGAAACCTAATTTGGTCTGCATCTAAATCATGAAAGCTAAGAAGTAACAACCCATGTCCCCAATAGATTGGGGCCAACTCACATTTCCATCAATATGACACAAACCCTGAATATGTCCAGGGGCAGTGGTTCCTATGAGTTCATGAATATTTCTGTTCTCATGGACAGATTACGGTGGAAGCCTATAGAAGACATTCTTATGGGTCAGATTTTCAGAAAATGTACAATTCACTTTCACCAATCCTCTCAAATAACCCAGATTTCAGACGAAAATAAAGCTCAAAATACAGTTCAACCTAACCAAACAGTTTCCTAGAATCAATGCAATGCAAATATACTTGAATTTATCTAGTATTGGCCACATTGCAGTCTAATTTAGCAGAATTTACCAAATGTGTACAGCTGCCAATTGTACATTTTCTGAAAATCTGACCCTTATACCCAATGACACGATGGAGCTTTGTAATAGATCGAGACTGTTAACTAACTCCAGATCTCAAGTGCTATTGGTAATTTATTACATACTAAATCAACAAGAGAAATCAATTTTGATAGCATTTTATCTTGGTTTCCATCGATCTTGTAGACATACCGATGTTAGAACGGTCAAATGAAAGTCAAATAGAACATAGGTGCTATTTGACTTTTCTAATAGCACCCCTGATGCACACCCTTGAAATTCAATTCAATTCAATTAAGAAATTCTTTATTCCAGATGTTATTACAATTCGGTCATTCTTTTCTAGAAATTAGTTCTTTCAAAGAGTGCCGTATTTGGGTTTAGAACTGAAGAGTTGAGTTGCAAGTAAACTTAAACTCTCAGGCTAAATAAAGACTAGTTACAGTACATGTGAATGAAATAATGGTTAATTACAGTGAGATTGTGACACATGTGGTAACGAGTGGTATAACTAATACAGTTAGTGATAATAAGTAGGTACAGTGGTGATGGTAATACAGACATTTGGGCAACTTTTCTTCTTCGTAGTCCCATGACTCCCAAATTCCCAAAATCTCCCCCAAACCAAATGCATAATATCGATATTATACAGTGGGAAGTGCTACATTTGTGTTGACAGCAATTTTGTGAACATGATTCTGATCGCCAATCGTCTTTATTGCCAACTGCCTCAGGGACTTCATGGTAATAGGAAATATCGTGTTTCAGTTTGCATGTGTGTTAACTGGGATGAGGCCAATAACCATGTGCAGGCATGTACATGGCTAAGATTTGAGGAAATGTACAATGGCAGATCAACACATCAAGTAAATTCTGCTAAATTAGACCGAAAAATCGTAAATACGTGGTATATCTGGGTATATTTAGTATTGCTTTGATTCAAACATTCGGTTAGGTTAGGTTGAACTGTATTTTAAACTTTATACTGACTTTCAACATCTGCTTTTCAATCAATCGGAACTATCCTATATCCCAATGTGAACAGAGTATTATGAGTCTATGTTAATCCTATTCTACATTCTGGATGTGCAATATACAGAATCATCATGATACAAGTGTATCATGTTATATAGAGAATAACATGATATATAGAGAATTATCATGATATATAGAGAATTATCATATCAATGGAGAATTATAATGGTATGTACAGAATTATCATGATACAAAATTATCATGTGTAGTGAACCACAGATTCATGGGCACGAATCACGAATACAAGGAGATTCGTTTGAACCTGGTTTTATTTCCCAAAGGTATACAGTTACAAAGGTATTGTCACTGAACAAAGGGTGCTTAATTTGAACAACAGAAGTATCTCGGTCCGCGGTGCGGTTTGAGTCCGTAGTGTTAAGCGAAGCCTTGATCCCCTTGCGGAGGTAATAGTATCCTCTGCCTACCGCCCATCGGAGGGTGTCTGCAGTGCTGTCAGCACGATGGTATATGTCGCCCAGTGACGGAAGCGGCCGCAACTGATGGTCGTCTCCGGCTCCGGTAGAAGTGCCCCCACTGTCGTAGCCCGGTTGGTGTTCGGCAATGATCGGCAGCATCAATGTATTCCGGGTGCAGAATTATCATGATACAAAATTATCATGATACAAGTTTATCATGTTATATACAGAATTATCATGATACAAGTTTATCATGTTATATACAGAATTATCATGGTACAAGTTTATCATGTTATATACAGAATTATCATGATACAAGTTTATCATGTTATATACAGAATTATCATGATACAAAATTATCATGTTATACTATATAGATAGTAAGTCAGCCAGTGAAAGCTAGAACGAGGCTGTAGGGAGAGCTGAAAGCTTTCTCTCATTAATGGTCACTGACCAAGTCTGAACTATGTTTTAGTCAATGTGATTTAGCGGCATGTTTTATCCACTAATAACATTCCCATGCAGACTGCTACTGTCTGCTTACTCCTATAGTCTACAGCAGATTAGTGCTTTCCATTTGTTATTTCCAAATAAGAAACATACTACAGTTTTTGTGATGAGTAATAAGTCGCAAACAAGAGGGATTTGTACGCATCATCATTATTAAAAATGATTGGCCGACTTCTAGTGATATTAACCTTTAGGAAACCTAAAAACCCTTTTATTATACATGCATCCCTCTTGAGGGGTGCAATAAGTGGGGTGTAATAGAAATATTCATATAGTATGCATACTATAAAAATGTAGTTGTCTAAAAATAGCTCCGTCTTCGCAAAGCATGTCAACAAGGTGAAAGCTGCGTGAACCCCCATCATCAGTAATCCACCCGTGATTCTGGTACTGTGATTTTAGAAATACATAATAAGAACAACACAATCAAATAGAAAATTAAATTCTCTATCGAATGATATAAGTTTTATTAATGTAGCCCAAGAAATGGCCGTGATATGAACGTTTTAATTTAACAATATTAGTAAATACTGCATAATCACACAGTGGGCACTGTTGTACTAAAGGGGCTCTCAGCGGGGCTCTCAGCGGGGCTCTCAGCGGGGCTCTCAGCAGAGCTGCGGGACTCTCTGAGACTTCTTTAATATTTTTTCGGTGATATCTGATGACATATTATCAAATCTTATGCACATATAATAAGAATAAAATGGAACTCGCCGTCGTAATCGAAAAATTTATTGGACTTGATTCGTCCGTGTTTTTTCTCATTACAGATCAGTATCCAATCAGTAGCATACACTATACATTCATCGTTCATAAAAAAATACCTAGGGCTATAACACACCGGGCCACGAGAACTCACAAAACATTCAGACGCACAAACACACTACACACAACTACACACACATCAACAGCACAACACACAAGGATAACACACAACCAAACAACACTCACAGCACAACTTCCACATATAACTGGTGTATGTATGTTGATAGATAGTATTATTTTGATGTCACTACCTTTTGTTTTAGTTAAATTCTATACCGTGATAGTTAAACCCACCCTAGACACAGCGCCAAGCAGAATAGTATTGTATTTATCACCTGAGCTTTGGTCTTGCTGTATAAAAATGTTGAATAAAACAAATAGAATCATTTCATCTGGATCCAATAGTCAGATTTTATGATCCTTTTGAGGAATATAAAGGCAGGGACGATATTAAAAGCAAACATAGTTTCATGTACCAAAGGCATCATTCATTGTTAAATGTGGCTCAGTCCCTACAGGCAGTGTAAGGCCATTGACCGAGGCTGGCCTGTATTTATGCTATTATATTTTAGAGTTATACTTCCCCATGGAGTTCTTTCAGTCATAACTTCTGGTGTGTCTCGTCAGCTAAATAGCTGGGAAGCAACAACAGGCAGGATTTGACTTTTATCTTACCCTTGATATTCTCAGCCCATAGAGATAACATAGGCTCTGTATATTGTTTAGCTGGTCAGTAACTGAAGCGATAGAAATAACATAGGCTCTGTATATTATTTAGCTGGTCAGTAACTGAAGCGATAGAGATAACATAGGCTCTGTATATTGTTTAGCTGGTCAGTAACTGAAGCCATATAGATACCATAGGCTCTGGTTTAGCTGGACAGCATCTGAAGACATAGAGATAGGCTCTGTATATGGGTCGGATTTTCAGAAAATGTACAATTGGCAGATGTTCACATTTAGTAAATTCTGTTAAATTAGGCTGCAATTTGGTCAATACTAGGTAAATTCGAGTATATTCGGCATTGTATTGATTCTAGCAATCTGTTTGGTCAGGTTGAACTGTATTTTGAACTTCATTTTTGTCTGAAATGTTGGTTATTTGAGAAGATTGGCGAAGGGGAATTGTACATTTTCTGAAAATCTGACCCATATTGTTTAGCTGGTCAGTAACTGAAGCATAGAGATAACATAGGCTCTGTATATTGTTTAGCTGGTCAGTAACTGAAGCCATAGTGATAACATAGGCTCTGTATATTTTGGTACACTGTGGTTTTGGTACACTGTGTGCATGCATGCTTTTTAATCTTGCACAGTTCTCTACTTTGGGGGAATGTTTTCGGAGTAAATCAAGCTAAAGAAATAATTATTTAACTATTTATTCCTCAAAATTGCTCATGTTAATCTAACATAAGTTGTGTGGTAGGGATGAAATAAACACAGAACAACCTTCAGATGACAATTGCGAGGCCACCACCCCTTGACTGCCATCGGTGAATATTTACTCCCGCCTCAAATGCTGGGTAGTTCTATGTATATACTAGCAAAGTACCTGTCCTGTCTCCCCACATTTCCCCCTCTCCTTCTTTTCCCTCCACCTCTTCTCTGTCTCTCATACCTGTTTTTCTATCCCAACCCCATCTCTGATTCCCCGCTCTACCTCCCCTCTTCCTCATGCTCCCTCTCCTCACTTTCTCTCCCTCCCCTCTCTCCCTTCCCCTACATCCTCTCCCTTCCCTCTTTTCCTCCCCATCTTCTTTCTCTCCCCCTCCCCCTCCCCTCTTCTATTTCCCCACCCTCTCCCATTTCCTCACTCTCCCCCTGCTACACCCTCTCCCTCCCCACTTCATTACCCCCATTCTCTCCCACCCCTCATCTTCCCTCTCCCACTCCTCTGCATGGAAGTGACATAGTAGCTTGTGGGAAATGACCTAGTATCTCACAGGGGCTTTCCCATGCTATAAAAAGAGTGTGGATATCCCAATTCAAAAAAGGCTTCAAAATCACATTTTCACCCCAGCTATACCTTCACAAACCACATATTATGTCTTCAAGACAGGTTCGACGGACCTGTACAGACCATAAATACAGCTGGGTACATCACAGATTCCCAGAACATACGTGACAAAAAATCCTTCTTGAGGTTTATATATTAGATTATTGTAGTTTCTATTTTCATTATTTCACAATGACAATCACATTGAAACATGGCTCACATCTTCTGTATAAAGCAGGAATTCCAGAAGTGCTGATAGTAAATAAATAAAATCTAACAAATTAAATAACTTTAGCTAGTAAACTTGACAATCTAATTTAATCAGTACATTATGGTTTACCAGGCTGTTCAGCTCCTATAGCTGCTAGTTGTTCACTTATTCTGGGCTTGTAATAATTAGAGGATTAATGACTAAGGCATGGTACATGCAAGGGATTTACAGTCCTTCAAAACCGCCGAGCTGAGAACACAGGTTCTCCGGAAATAACTAAGACCAACCGATGAGGATATGCCCTCCTTTTATTGAGAAAGACCAGAAAGTATAAAATCAATATACAATTTGCTATGACATATACAGAGGGTACCATACTACCCTTAAATTTATCGGTAAGTGGGTTGGCCAATGCTCTTAGACCACAAGGGTGAAATCGTCAGAAAATGTACAATTGGCCTTCAGCAATCCTCTCAAATAACCCAAGTTTAAGACAAAAATCAGGATCAAAATACAGTTCAACATAACCCAACCGATTGTCTGAATCAACCCAATATCACATATACTCAGATATTCCCAGTATTGACCATTTAACCGTCTAATTTAGCAGAATTTACTAAATGTGTTGATCTGCCAATTGTACATTTTAAGAAAGTCTGACCCACCGAGGGGAATGAGGGAAACCTCACTGCATTCCACCATAGATCTACTGGCAGGTGACCCAGCCTCTATAGAAGAGCTAAATATATACTGCTATTTATTATACATGCATTGCTCTGAAAACAACGTATCTAGAGTGATTTACGCATAGTGCGTATTTCACTAGTGATTTACGTAGGGTTGTCATGGCAACCGATCTATTTTCTTTTACTAAGATTACCGGTAAAATTAAAATTCATGACTCGATTCTTTTTCTATTTCCATGTCATTAAAAGCATGTATAATAAATTTGTTAACTAACTCGTTGGTTTCAGTATTCACACTCCTTCAACCAACTTGTTAGTTAACCTGTATATTAAATATATATCCTTGTGCTCAGAAGGTCATCCTCAGCTATTTTACAGGTGACTGCCCACCAATATTGCAAACCTCTTTTTTTCAAAAATAAAAATATTAAACTTAAGAATAGAGAAACACCTATTGGATGTCCTACTTGTTTACTATTATTAGAATCAGCTTGATTTCATCTCTTCAACTATGATGATATCTCAAATTATCATTTTTGCCACTTGCGACTCATTTTCCTAAAACACATCACATATTTCCTCCTTGGAAGCACAAACGTAGCAATAAAGGGAGTGTTAGATCCCATCAAAGATGGACCAGAAGTGATTGCTGGAAAAACCCATTTCACTGAGATAGTTTGACAAATACAGATTCAGATTCTGGCCTCGGTCAATGCCCCGACCACTAGTAGGACTGAGCAGGGCTCACTACTCCATATGAAGTGGCATTTAGTGACTGGCCAACCTCTCCCCAGCCTCTGTGAAAGAGCTTGCTGGCTCTTATCTCTTATATATGCCCCCCACCAAACTCCCCCTGAGCTATTCTAGTCACAATCCCTCCTCCACATCACTCCCAGCATGGAATATTTACACCATATCTGCACTGGTGATAACTGGCTCTAGGTCTATAGATGTATACACCATATCTACACTGGTGATAACTGGCTCTAGGTGTATAGATGTATACACCATATCTACACTGGTGATAACTGGGTCTAGGTGTATAGATGTATACACCCTATCTACACTGGTGATAACTGGCTCTAGGTCTATAGATGTATACACCATATCTACACTGGTGATAACTGGCTCTAGGTCTATAGATGTATACACCATATCTACACTGGTGATAACTGGCTCTAGGTCTACACTGGTGATAACTGGCTCTAGGTCTATAGATGTATACACCATATCTACACTGGTGATAACTGGCTCTAGGTGTATAGATGTATGCACTGTATCTATACTGGTGATAACTGGCTCTAGGTCTATAGATGTATACACGGTATCTACACTGGTGATAACTGGCTTTAGGTGTATAGATGTATACCCTATATAGTTGCCTTAAACTTGTCCTTTTTTATTTAATTTATACTTTGTAAACGTTTTCAATGTGCTAATGATTAATATCAATGAAATCAAAATCTCAATCAAAATCTACTAAGGTGACTCAGGACTCAGTTCTCAGTAAAAGGCCGCACACACTTAGCGCCGAGCCGATTTCAGTGCTCCCGATCAATCGGGAGTGAAATCCTAGGATTTCAAAGAAAGTAAAATGTGAAATCGGGAGTGATTTTTAGACCCAAACTAGGCCAAGATTCCTCCAAAAAGCTTAAATCGGGACTGTTTGTCCTGGCTTGACCCACACATACCCGATTCTGGGGCCGATTTGGGGGCCGATTCTAGAATCACTTCAATGGTGTACTTGGAAAGATTGGGAAAATAGTAGAAATTATAATGCTGGAATTTTTGCTGAGTTGAATGTGATGTGTTACAGGAAAATGAGTCACAAGTCGCAAAAATATTTATTATCAACAATGTTTATTATCAACTCTGCCTCTCTGCCTCAATGTAATTTTTTATTTATGTCAATGGTCAATTCTCACAAAATGGATTCAGTCTGTGTTTTTATTTTTTTTTTGTTTTTGTTTTTGCACAACGTTTTTATTCAATGTTTCCTGCCATCTGGGCCTCTAATACTAAATGAAAACGTCCTCGGAAATGAGACTACCAAGTTTAAATAATTTTGTCAGTGAAGGGTTACTGTTTCAATCTGGATATAAACTCCTCTATGTCATCGTACACTCTCTTCCATGCATTTCCCACTTCCCTTGACACTATTTTTTTTTTTTTTTCATAATTTTTTTCATTTCCATCAAGATCCCACTTCGGGATTTCGGGCCATATAATATTAGCAATTCCACCAATTGGTCGTCATTTGACCATCCAGGTCTGAAAATTCCTAGTTTTTTTAGAATTGCTTCTATTGGTTATTAAAAATAGATAAAAAAATATATGCACATAATGTTTTAAAATTTAATTGTACTTGATAGGTCTGGACATAATAATAGACTCTTAAGGTGACAAAAACTGTCCACGTGATGTGATTAGAGTGCAGGACTGTGCAGCACTTTATAGTGCAGAACTATGCAGTACATAAGATTGTTAAAGTGACACTTCTCACTGTTGAGGGCTAGATTATCGAGTAACGGAATTTCTACTTCATTTTCTAGTATTTGGTTCACCTTACCCTCCTAAACAACTCCTGTGGATATCAAAACTCTAACATTCATATTATATCAGATATGTGGTAAAATAGAGAGCAAAATCGTTTTTGCTTTCCAATCCAATATTCAAACTGTCAGTTGGGATGACATCTGGAATTATGTAACACCCAGGTCGGCACTGGTCAGTACAAAGGGCATTCTGCCACCAGGGCTAAATCTGGCAGCACCTCCTGGTCTCCAAAGCCATTTCCTCATGGATTTGACATGGGTTTAGGTTCTGACCCATTCATTACACATATTCACTAATCATTGAATGAAAACGCAATGCTGATACTCAATACTTCAGATATTGCTATACCTATCATATATGATTACACTGACAAAGTTTCACACGATTCCATGACTACTCATTTTAACTATCTTAGCCACTTTAATGCAGCCTATTAGAGTGCTGAACTCTAAGAGTGCTGAACTATACAACATATTAGAGAGTTAATGAAGCACATTAGAGTGGAGCATATTAGAGTGCATAACTATGCAGTATATTAGAGTGTTAATGCAGCTTATTAGAGTGCAGCACTCTAGAGTGCTGAACTATGAAGTGTATTAGAGTGTTAATGCAGCTATTGGAGTGGAGCATACCAGAGTGCATAACTATGCAGCATATTAGAGTGTTAATGTAGCCTATTAGAGTGTAGCATTCTAGAGTGCTGAACTGTGCAGTGTATTAGAGTGTTAATGCAACATATTAGAGTGTAGCATTCTAGAGTGCTGAACTGTGCAGTGTATTAGAGTGTTAATGCAACAGATTAGAGTGAAGCACTTAAAAGTGCATGAATGTGCCATGTATTAGAGTGTTAACGCAGCTTATTAGAGTGCAGCACTCTAGTGCTTATTAGAGTGCAGCACTCTAGAGTGATGAACTATGCAGTGTATTAGAGTGTTAATGCAGAATATTAGAGTGCAGCACTTTAGAGTGCATAACTATGCAGCATATTATAGTGTTAAGGCAGCTTATTGGAGTGCAGCACTTTAGAGTGCTGAACTATGCAGTGTATTAGAGTGTTAATTTTGGAAATAGCATAAATGGATTCATACGGCAATTTGTGAGGCCCAATTCAGCTGTGAATTCGTGAATGTGTCCATGGGGCTTTAGGTGATAATACTTTTTAGTTTGTCAAAATATTCCAATTAGAAGGAAAGTTATAGTCAAATAACCATTCCAGTAATGGTAATGATAATCGTCGTCAGGGCGATGACGGTTTTTCGTCAGGGAGAGGGCTGCGTTCCAGTGATGCGGCATCAGCAGCCATCTTCCCAGCTTTCTGACAGGTCGAGGGAGAGTCAAAAAATTTTTTTTTAAATAAAA
The DNA here is from genome assembly GCA_942159475.1 of Sthenelais limicola. NCBI lineage: Eukaryota > Metazoa > Annelida > Polychaeta > Phyllodocida > Sigalionidae > Sthenelais > Sthenelais limicola. The sequence continues at coordinate 16,083,300 of OW804101.1, forward strand.
ACCTTACTCTCTCAGACTCTTAAAAGAGGCGCAAGCTCAACTTCTCTACTCCACCAGGACCAGATAGAAAAGTAATGCCATTTAATAGAGACAGTGCATGGACTAGACATTTACCAGTATCTCTTAATATTCACTGCTTACCAGTATCTCTTAATATTCACTGCTATTTCTCATGTTGCATTACCTTATAGAGTTAATGTTAATCTTCTTCCCACAGGAGCTTCTGATATGTGTCCCAAATCCATTGCTATTGTGTTGTGAGGTTCAGAAATAACAACCTTCAAGACAAATTATGTTTCGTGTGATTTATAGATATATGTTCAATTCAATTCAAGTATTCTTTTATTTGCTGATCTTGTTGCACATATTAGAGAGTCAGTACAAAAATGAATTCCTATTTAGCCAGGTCTTCCAAACGAATGCCTAGAATATTGATATACTTAACTTTGTTACAACAATAACAACATGGATAGTGGAAAATAAATTATAGTTATACAACAGTGGATAGTTAAAAATGTTATGTGATGAAATATGATTTTATAATTAACAGAGCATGAATAATGAGGTTTGATGTAAGGTGGTAAACACTCCAGGGAACTTAGTCATCGATAGAGATACCATGAATTAACATAGTACAGTAAAACATAAAGTAATTTGATATATAACCAAAATACAAGAAGTCCATCTTTTGGAAATTGTGACTCCTATTCGTGTGACACATCAAATTTCTATTAAAAAAAATGTATTAAAAACAAATAAAAAATTATCGGCCTTTGCAGGTGGAGAAGTGAGCATTATAAAAGTGAAAAAATCTTTTTGATACTCCAAAGATTAGAGAAGTTATAGTCGTTCAAAGTTTCCCACTTCTTAGAATTACTAATATTTTAAAATCCTATGACAAATCGGGAGTCCTCTCCCGATGATCCATTTATTGGATCGTCGGGAGAGGACTCCCGATCAGTCGGGAAGGCCCCCCGATTAGTCGGGGCAGCTCTCTACTAATCGGGGGTAGACCCACACATAGACAAAGTGTGCGCCGATTTCGAAATTGAGCCCTGAAATCGGCGCAACTTACTAATCGGCCAGGATTTGTCAAAATGTTGGAATCGGGAGACAAAAATGCGGCCGATTTGGGTCTCCCGATTAGTCGGGGGATCCCCCGACTAGTCAGGGGCAGACCCACACTCAAAAATGTATTCTAGGATTTTAAATGAAATCCTAGGACTAGTCGGGAGACCCAAATCGGCCCTAAATCCGCCAAGTGTGGGCGACCCTTAACCCATCACATATAATTACGAGCCTAGATTATATTTACACTTTTTGATATTCGATGCAGCAGATAACTTGGTAAAATTGACAGTACAAGATAAAGGGTGTGTAGATGACATGGTAAAATGAACCGCATAAGATAAAGGGTGTGTAGAAGTATATAAAGGTATAACAGAATTAAGGTAATTAATATGCAGTCTACTTGAGGTTACACGCCACCTTGTGGGCAATGTGTACAGACAATATTAGCGCATATAAATGCGCAGAATGCGCGTAAAATGCGTGCGCAAATTGCGAGTACATAAAATTGTATATATATATGACAAGTGTAAGTAGTATATATAGAGTAGGCAGGAAGCATGGCATTACATATGCATTTTTAACCTTGCACTCTTCTTATTTAGTTAACTTCATTTCTTAATATCAAACTTCTTTTTGAATATCTAGATTTACTCTCATAATAGCATTTTATCCCTCCACGCCCCCCCACCACCCTACAATACAGTCACAAGTTGTCAAGTGGAAGTTTAATAAGCCCAATAGCATGAAGTTTTTTTAAACTATTTTACTCAGGTTTTATCCCTTATTAATGGGTTACACTTCAGAGCAATAAATATAATGAAATACACATGTGGGTCAGATTTTCACAAATGTACAATTGGCACCTGTACACATTTAGTATATTCTGCTAAATTAGGCTGCAATTTGGTCAATATTATGTATATCTGAGTATATTCGGCATTTCATTGGTTCCAGCAATCTGTTTGGTTAAGCTGAACTGTATTTTGAGCGTTATTTACGTCTGAAATTTGGGTTATTTGAGAGGATTGTTGAAAATGAATTGTACATTTTCTGGCGACTTCACCCATGTTCACATAATGTGAATATGTCCATGTGTTGCCTGCTTTAAGAACTGTAAATGAGATTCCATGAGATACTATACGGTAAATCACCTGCCAAGACCTTTTAGTGAGTAACATTTTCTCTTTCTGTGAAAGCAGTCTTATGTGGATTTTCTTTTCTTTTTACTTTGGGTAGCTTTGATCACTAGAGACAAGTATAGCTAGACACAGCAGTGGGTGGAAGACCATGGTTATTCTGTATTGAATTATTGCCCGTGAGCCCGTTGTGTATATGTCATCCACTGATTGTAACATTCTCCTACACTGCGCGTGCCTGTCTATGATTCAGCTGCCATTTCACGGAAGATAGCCGGTATTAAAAAAATGGAAAGGAAAAAAAGTAAAGTGACATAGGGGCCTAAATAACCTGCCCATTTATTTTGACCACTAGAATGGCTGCTCAAACAAGCATGTAATCTATGAGTGAAGGCTACAGTAAATCTAACGGAGATATTCTCCACTCGCAGAGGTTAGTTTCAGATCGAGCGAGAACGAGGATCTGAGTTGCAGTAGGGAGAAGGCCGATTTATTTCCTAGCTCTACCGTCCTTATATGGTCAATGCCAGCGTTTGGGGGGAATTTGTCCCAAATTTAGAAAAGAAATTCTTCAAAAGGCAACAAGGGTTCTGTCGGAAGAACTGTTAAGGCAGAGATATGTGACCCGTTTTTCCGAGTCAACATATGTAAAAGATTTGGAAAAATAGTTTCAATATATATATATAAAAGCAGTTTAATTCAAAATTAATGGTATATGAATACCATTACCCTGGGTTCACCTTAGCAACGTGGGAAGGATATTATCCTATTGGATAACGAATGAATGTTGGAACTTAAAAAAGAAAAAGAAAACAGTTAGAAGTTATCATATAAATATTTTGATGTTTTCAACTGGTGTCTCATTTTGCTGAAACACATCACATGTGTTGTGGATTCATTGTGCAACACAGTCTTGGTCAGATTTTCCGAAAATGTACAATTGGCAGCTGCACACATTTGGTAGATTCTGCTGAATTAGTCTGTAATTTGGCCAACACTAGGTATATTCGAGTATATTCGGCGTTGCATTGATTCTAGCAATGTGTTTGGTTAGGTTGAACTGTATTTTGGTCTGAAATTTGGGCTATTTTGGACAATTAGTGAAGGTAAATTGTACATCTTCTGGCGACTTCACTCGTCAATACCAGGGCTGGGTATGTGCTTCGATGTAACTTAAAATCAGGATCTGTCTGATCAAGTATCCATTTCAAAGCAATATAAATTAATAGGGACAGAAATGGAGCTTGCCTCTTTTGGAAATGTTTCATTTTTGTAAAGTTTGCTTCCAATCTTTCCTTCTATAACTTCCTCCTTTGACGTCATTCTTCGCACCCTCACTTTGTAATCTTCCCCAATAACGAAAATATCAATCTTTTAATAATAACTCTGATTAAATGATAGGCATGGGGGAAAACAAAATATCAAATCATTCTATCTGACTTTGATCTAGACAATTCCTTGTAATCACTTTCAATCATCTCGGATTTCATGGATTTTATAGACCTCATTAGATGTAAGCGATATCCTAGTTCTGAGCGGAAATTTACAAAAAATTAAAGAAAGTGAAAGTACAGAAAAATGATTAATTTCTTTATTAGCCAAATGAGCATATGACAAGGGAGTCATATTTAGATGAAATCTATATTTTTGAAATATTTGTACCGAAGACGGTACGAGTGATTAAGATTTTCTAAACATATACAATAAGGGATTTGCATGCCTCACTGCGCATGCCTACTGGAGTGCATGCTGGGATAGATTTAGTTGAAATCTGACATGCAAATATTTGGCAAGATTTTGATCAAAATTGCAAGAATGTTTTCACCAATATATCAGCTTGTATAAATGATCCATGAAAACCAAATGCATGATGGGAAGGATGGGGACTTTTGTTACAGAAACATGTATAACACACGGATATTGACATTAGAACTTTGACAACTTGCAAGTAGTATGCATTCAGTAGTTGATCGCGCTTTTAGAGAGTGAGTTTGAGGGTTAATGAAGGACATTACTTATATATTAATATCTTTTTTATTGTATAACAATTAATGTCTTATCATTTTTACGAAATTACGATGAGATCATAGAACACATGAGGTGATAAGGAATAGAGTCTGCGTATGAAGATTGATTGGAGGGTGCTAGATGAGAAGGGGGAGGGGGTATGGAAAGAAACAGTTTCAATTGGGTGTAGGTAAGGGAGGGAGGGTTAAGGGAGGGTAGGGGGGAGGGTGGGGTGATGACGGAGCGAGAGAATAGACGTCCTTCCTCATTAGCAGTCAGAATGTAAATGATATCAATACAATATAATCTGTTATCGTTTCACGTGACATCGCATTTATTATGTCATCTTCCTTATCAGAAGATAAACATTGTTTATTTGTTTAAGGTCAATATATCATTTCATTGTGTGGTGAAATAGTATAAGGATATGAAACACACAGTTTGATTGGATAGTTTAGCCTATGTTTCATAATTGAGCACAGCCAGCTCCTATAAGAATGAGAGAAAGTTTTATTCATATCATTTCAAAACATTCTTTCGAATGGTATTCTCAAAAACTAGTAAAAATATAGCAATAAATTGAGTTCCTCACCTTCCTCTTAAGATGTTGAATCCTCTCGGTGATAATAGAATTGTTTAAAATACAATTCTGCTGGGCCCATGAGAATAATGATTCAGCATCATTGAAAAAAATCAATGTAGAGTGCAATTTGCTCATCCGTCAGTCTCGAAGACATTATGATGTTGTGATATCCTCTAAGCAAAGGCTCATCCTTTTATACCTAAATGTTTCATAATATAGTTAACCCTAGATGACCTTTCATTGTTAAGAGTAGATGAGGTCATGTCATGTGTCATTGGTTATTGGGTTTCTGGATGAGGTTAATCATTTATTCATAAGCAGTCAAAGGGAGAGGAGTATTATTCCTTCTCATCCTGATCACCTCCCCTTCCTCCCCCTCCCTCCCACTTTCTTTACAACCCACCCACCCAACCCATATTGTACTGCCCCCTCCCTCCTCCCTTCCTTCTCTAACCCAATCAAATCATTCCTTCATAGGCACTTGAAGAAGAAAGATCATTCTTTCTCATTGAAACATTATCATCCCTATCCGTTCAAAGCCACCCCCCTCCCACTCTATACCCTTTCACACACCACCCTCCTTTCTATTGTTCTAACTCTAACCAATCAATCGAGTATGATGCATATGTGCATGATAAGATATGAATATTGTAATAAATTATTATATAATTATTGAACTCTGCTCACCTCCAAACTCACTATATGTATGAGCGCTCAACTACTTAATGCATACTACTCTTGCATGTTTTCTATAGATTTTAGAATGTACCATTACTCCCATAATTCCATGTGAATGAAGATTCAAAATGGCGGCTCTGCAGGTCCCCTATTGGCAGCTGTACACATGTAGTAAATTCTGATAAATAACGCTGCAATTTGGTCAATACTAGGTAAATTCGAGTATATTAGGCATTGTATTGATTCTAGCAATTTGTTTGGTTAGGTTGAACTGTATTTTGAACTTTATTTTCGTCTGAAATTTGAGCTATTTGAGAGAATTGGTGAAGGTGAATTTGTAAATTGTACATTTTCTGATGACTTCACCCATATATATCACTACTTTATCACTACTATGTTTAAATGTGTAAATCACCTTGCTCTGTGGTCCCTCCCGACATAACTAATGAATCATAAGAAACGTAAGTTTCTCCAACATATTGAGATACATTGTATTCTAACATTCAATTCTTATTTCTTTGTCCTTTCCTTTCGGCTGTAGAATAGAAGATTACTGAAAATAAAGGGAAATTGATACTTCCTTCAACTTTTCATTAATTTATGTTTTATTCTTGAATTTTCTGAACTTTTGGTTAGATAATGGTGAATCAAGCAATCTGTGCCTCCTGATATGTCACTTCATCGACCTTTCCAAAATTTCAACGTAAAAAATAATATTGTTATAAAATATGTAATAATATACCCACGATGTGTTGGTTAGATCTATAGACCTCATTCAGGACAGGCAGCCATAATACAACATACAGATCTATAGGCTGAGGAGGACTTTTTGTAACGTCACCTCATATAGATAGCTATTCTTTTATACAGCTGAGACCACATCTACAGGCAAAACTGACAAGGTTGCTATCGGACGAATGACATTTCAAAAACTACATTTAAGCTGGGGTGAAGAAACTAAAAGGAAGATATATTTTTGACATAAGCTTTATGAACTATTTGTTACAAATAGATACACACATGAAATGTCTTTATTCAGAATTGGATAGTACTACAACTCACCGTCACCAATCCTCTCAAATAACCCAAGTTTTAGACGAAAATACAGTTCAACCTAAACAAACAGATAGCTAGAATCAATGCAATACTCGAATTGACCTAGTCTTGATCAAATTGCAGCCTAATTATCAAGAATTTACTAAATGTGTACAGCAGCCAATTGTACATTATCTGAAAATCTGACCCATCTTAGGTTGAAAGAGACACAGACGTAGGTAAAAAAGACTTCTATTGTGCCGCTGCCTCATTTGTCTATGATCAATGGCAGACACTTCCACCATGGCTGGCTGGTGTAATGGGGAGGTCAAGCACCCCTCCAGTGGGCAGTGCAAAGGTCATGTCCAGACAGGGTCAAGTCCATGCCTTTAGCATAGTGGAGACGTCCAGTCAGTCCATTAGACTGGGCTGACCATAGGTCAGTGATATATTTTAGAGAGGAGAGCGTTTCTTGTCTATAGAAGGCCCTATATCTCATTTCTACTACTTATCCTAATGATTTTAGGTTTACGTGGGTGAAATCGCCAGAAAATGATGTACAATTCACCTTAAGCCATCCCCTCAAATAACCCAAATTTCAGACGAAAATAAAGTTCAAAATACAGTTCAACCTAACCAAACAGATTGCTAGAATCAATGCAATGCCAGATATACTCGAATTTACTTTATATTGACCAAATTGCAGCTAAGTTTAGAAGAATTTACTAAATGTGTACAGCTGCTAATTGTTGAAAATCTGACCCACTAAATGTCACTCCAACCCATGGTCACTCACAGGGCTACTACTGCCTTGTCTTACTACCTCTGTATCTCCAACCCATGGTCACTCACAAGGCTACTACTGCCTTGTCTCACTATCTCTGTCACTCCAACCCATGGTCATTCACAGGGCTACTACTGCCTTGTCTCACTACCTCTGTCACTCCAACCCATTGTCATTCACAGGGCTACTACTGCCTTGTCTCACTATCTCTGTCACTCCAACCCATTGTTGTTACATGAAGATTGGGTATCTATTAGACTTAGATCTATTGTATACTACAAAGAGAATAAATGAGAAGGTGTAAAGGGTATGATCCGAAGATCTAGAATGTATGTTTATTGTAGTCTAAAATACAGGTAGGTGCTTGGTCCATGTGGCTATTGTTGATTGGAGGAATATTGAAGTAGGTAAAGGTGCTACCTGAGTTCTTACATGCTACCGTATATATTGCAATAAATTCCTGGGTACTGGTGCTTTATGGAAATTAGTCATAGTTCTAGTTTACCATCGTAATTCTAATAAGTAATAATTAATGATAATTATGATCATAAAGTGGTTACCCATTGTTACGTCATCATTACGTAACATGATGTAACACCACCCCCCCACCCCCCCCCCCCTCTGACAGCTCTGCGACTCAACTGAGGAGCGAGCTGAGAGTGGGAGTGACGGGGATCTTTTTTTTTTTTTTGTAAAAAATGTGGTACCCAACTTTTGTGTGTACTGAGTTAAATTTTAAAGTAGCAGCTCTGTCAGGGAACACCTTTATCTAATTAAGTATAATTATTTTCAAAAAAATAACGTTTTTCCAAAATGATATCATTCTTCATGGTATTGTAATTGGTAGATCTCTCTCCAGATGTTTAATTCACTCAATATTCACGCGTGCATATCTCATTGTCCGGTTTGAGTCCATCTCTTCCACAGATACTTCATAGGTCTTGTGTGAAACTGTTACCTTGTGCTTACTAGGTTATGTTATACGCATATATTTAAGAAACACACTACTTGTCCTAAGGGTATATATATATAGATATTCAGAATATGACTTATATAAGAGTTCGAGCAATTTGGGTGTTGTTAATACTACATGTCTCTTCTGACGCTCAAACATTCCACAGATATATTGTCGTTGTTCATAAAGTCCTGGATCTTTACCCAACCTCAGTTGGCGGGGTCCTTTTTGCACTTTTAAGTTCACTATAAAAGGTATCAGTCCTTTGTTTTTGATCGTATACTCATTCTTGATACGCCGTGATATACCACTTGTTGTTAATGGTGGCATTTTATGTCCTTCTAATCATCGATTTCGTCCAACGATCCACCCCTGCCATTCCCAAATTGGAGGGAATCATAAGTGGGTGGCTGGACATATGGTCGTTTCTTAAAGATATTGGGGACTAGCGGTGACCAACCCTTTTCCTCCAGAACTCTGCCACTCCAGAACCTTTTCCCCCAGCCTCCCCTTTCCCTCTATGCGTTTTCGCCCCACCTGCATTTCACACACAGACATCATTCCTCAGGTACCGATTCGCTCCACATTTAGCACATTCCATATTTTACCTGTTAGCGGCCGCAAAGAATACATAGCTTTCATTCATCTCTCACACCATGAATAAAGGAGGTACATAAACATACTTCATATCAAATGCAAGCTTAAACTCTTCTCTTTTTGATTATCTGTAGGTTTATGCAATTAGATGATGCTGTAATGCCAAAAAAGTGGTATTACGCAACACACTTTTTTCCCGCGACGATCAGGTTTTTGTCAGGTACTGATCTCTCTTGCGTTTACAGAAGGGATTCTTTTGTTATTGTATTACAGACAGTTCCACTATGCAAGGATTCTATCATTAAATAGATAATTCTCTGTTCCTCTACCCCCTCTCCCTGACTCTAATATCCTATTTATCTCCATATTAGTCACTGAATATAATTGACAGCTGACTTCCAAGACTTTGCTGCTATACCTACCTGTGTATAGAAATATTAATATTTCATAATCAATGGTCTATAGATCATTTAAATATGTAACCGTTAGTAAAGTAAGAAATTGTGCATTTAGTCTATATTAAATCTATCTCACATTGTAAAAACCAAGCATCTATACTGCCTCACTATAGAAACGATTGCAAAACAGTTAGAAATAGTAGTTATATATATACATGTATAATCATACAATTGTTTCACATACCAACAATAAGCAACATGGCTGTATAGCTGATAGGCTGAACTACCCAAATCTGCAGTGTTTTTTTTTATTTTCCAATATGACCACCACCCCTACCCGCCTGCCTACATATATAAACACAAGAAGCAATTTATATGATTAATGATATTAGAATGAGTCATTACTGTTGGCCAGCAGTGTGTTCGAATCATATTGTAAACTGATTTTCTATTTAATGAATTCACATGAATTCTATTTTCGAGAATACCTTAAAACAACAAAGTGAATAATGTAAGAGACATTAAAAGCTAACTTGTGGAACACAACGATTTTTTGAGTTAGGCTCTAATTAATCCATGAAAAACATTATCAAATGAAAAATCATATATGTAAGCAATTGTAAACAGTGTATTGGTATATTCAATGGGATAGGGCCTAGATCTATTATTAAATCATAGTATTTGCTTTCTTTTATTTAAAGTAACCGAGTAGTAGGGCTCATTATGATTATGTTATGTGTAGATTTGAGAATGGCTTTATTAACTTTGTTAATTTATCTCAGTACCAGGAACAAAATTAGCCAATGATCGGATGATAATTCAGTCATGTTCTTTGGTCAGAAATAGATATTTACACAGGATTATTCCAGTTTCAGTCAATGCTATATGCTTATGGGGACTGAATATAAGCAAAAACAACGACAATTTATTTCTATTTGATAGATCGATCTTACAATATAAGATAGATGTAATATCGAATTATAATTGGGGCGTAGTATTTTTCTACCCTCATACCTTCTTAGATTTCTTTTCTTAACGTCAATGTTGTCATAGTTAGTACTTTATGGATAAGCTATATAGTAGGTTTGAATCTCTTCTAACAGATAGGGGGCAAGTTTTGAGATCCTGGTCAACGTTTGCTAGCTTATTTAACCTAAGAATAATTCTTACTGCGCTATTTTGGATGGGGTGCAGTATTTTTTTAGTAAGTAACTAATATAGCATTATTACCCCGAGGTTTGGTGGTTTGTTGTGGTCTGGGTGGTCATAGACACTCGAGGGCTTGACCACAACAAACCACCAAACCGAGGGTAATAGTGCTTTTAGACGCGATTTGATCAGATCAACTTATTAATACCAAAATAGAAAGTTTAGCAACCTGTACAATTATTTATTTTAATCAAATATGCCTCGCAAAACAGGTATTAAGTGCGCCGGAAGTTTACCACTTAACTCCGCCAGGTACTATAGGTGGCGCCACCCTCTATGGAGTTTTAACACTGCCGTTCTATAGTCCACACTTCAGATACTTCCGTCGATACACAGGTGGTCTATAGGTAAGAAAATACCTCCCAGAATCTGATCAAATCGCGTCTAATATGGCATGAATAGCATATCAAAAAGTGACCCCGTCGAAAAGTGACAAATGGATTGATTTTTGACATTAAAAAGTGATGCACCCCATCGACAAAATGATCCACCTATTTATGCAGAGATATAAAGACATAACCTTTATAACATATTGAGTGTTCGTTTGTCAGCAATTATGGAGCTACACCTGCTAATATAACAACATGGAATGCGCTATAGCTCTAGTATAATTCTTGTCACGCTATATGTTACACCTATTTACCTGGTACATTTTCGCGCATGGATGATCCTATAATTACTTTGGCTGGTGACAATTGAGTGGTAATAGTCAATCACCCTAGGTGTGGTAATAGGCCAGCTTGTTAAAAGTGAAGGGAGGATAATGTAAGTTGTAATGTTCACACAGACATACATTCATGCATCAACAATAGGTAATGAAAGTTGCACTACAGAAATCATAGTTAAAGTACATATGGTGCACCAAACATTTAGGTGTTATGTATTCAGATTATTTCCATTAGATACTTATGGTAGAAATTACAGTTACTACGGATATATGTATCCAAAGTGTAGAATTCATTCAGAAGAACAATAAAACATAGTTTGATAGTGAAGGTATACAGGTCCCTAAATAGAGGAATGGATAACAAGTAAGATGGTGTAACTCCCGAAAGTATAGTATTAATAGATAATTAATGATAGATTCATAAAGTAATGTCAATTATATACTGCTAATATCTGCATCGATGGCAATGTGGCCCAAATAAAACGTTTTTCCCATTTTTGCACATATAATTTGTTCATAAAGGTCTAAAGCAGACCATTGAGATTTTAACCTTGAATAGGAACCACATCAGTACATAAGACCCCTAAGTCTTGCGCATATGTGCATATAAACACATAAGTTTAGCTGTGAATGGCGTCTAAACTTGGTTGCTCAAAAGCGGCCACACCTATATTTCACACGTTTCTAAGCTGCATGTCATTATCTAGGCAAACTTAGATCCACACCCACATATATACTTGTATCCGCACCTGCACACACACCAAAATACATTATCAAACATGGCAATATATTATTTGAGAATATTAAGTTTGAAAAGAAGAGGGGGTCAATTTCGATGGGGTGGGTCACTTTTCGTTTGCCGAAAATCGACCCATGGGTCACTTTTCGATGGGGGTCACTTTTCATCATGACACCAGCACTATTCCATATACAGGACCTAGTACTGCAGATAGGTGAAATATTTGGAAGAATTGTGGGTTTGATGAAACAAGCATGAAACTTGGCAGAAAGTTAAAAAAGGTCCTTGGGAAGATTTTTGGCTATAGGGCCATTCCATAAATCTTTTTACAGACCCCAAAATGGAAGTGTTGCCTAGCAACCGACTAGTATGTTTGGAACAGGCTCTAGCTTCGCAGGTATTTGAGATATTAAAATTCTAAAGACACCTACCCCCACTAATGGAACTATGGGGAATCCACTGGTATCATTGATGTTTCTCTATGTTTGATGGTTGCCTAGCAACAGGCTTATTTCATTATTTTTGCATAGCAACGGTGCCAAAAGCAAGCAATAGTACAGATAACTCTAAGGGGTTTAGGTCTTATCTCTCTTTGAGCTCTGTTAGGATGTTTAGGGTTGATAATGCTATAATATGTCACCAGCAACCTGCCTAGCAACATACATTCCATGTGCATTTTTCCCTAGAAACCTTCAGTGTAGCAGTAATAGTGACGACGTGTATATATATCTGAAATCTGAATATCTAACATGTACAAAATCATTGTGAGGTGAAACCAGAAAAGAAATGCTGTGATATATCCTTTTCCTTGACTACATGACCTTGACCTTGACAACTACATACTTGACCTTGACCAAGGTCACTGCCAATGTTGGCATTTGAAGCCCTTGATATGTATACATGATCGCATAATTCCATCTAAGATGTACCAAGTACATGGTAAGAAAACTTGATTTTTCAATATAAAACAGATCTTTGACCTTTGGCGTTTGACTTCTGACCTTGGATAGTGATTTGACATCTTGAGTTGTGGTTCAGGAAAATGGAAGATCAGTGTTTCAGTAAATTTGTTGAGAAATCTCAAAACATTGAGCAGGTTTGGTGATTCCCTCCTTAATGTGAGGGAATGCACCTGCGCAATTATTATTTCAATCTCAACCTCTACAGGATTTTTGTGGTACTAATTAGCCTGGAGATAGGTAAAATTATTGTGGGTTTGGGATGGTACTCAAGGCCCAGAATGCTGGTGTGATCCATAGGTTGTCCTGGTGTCTCATGCAGTCCTCTTGCCCCTGCTGCCAAAACAGGACACTGTGTCACATCCAGTGAAGCCATGGAACATCGGCAAGGCCACACATCGGTCAGGACCAAGAGCTCTGGCAATCTTATGAGCAGCGATGAATCTGAAGCTCTTCCCAGCTCCAAAGGCAATCCACAGTGCAGGTATGTTGAGGTGATTGGCTGATGCTATGGTCAGGACTACCACGCCTGTATCAACAGTGCATAGAATGCCAGTGCCTTGTGTGGTGGTGAGATGTTTGTTGGTGTCAATTTCTGCCCCATTAGAAGCCAGGAAGGAGAACAGCTCTGTTTTGCTGTCATCAAACTTTCCAGCAACTGCACTTGATGGCTCAACTTGTCTCCTAACTCCCTCTCCTCTGTTGCTGTGAGTGTTTGCCTTCAAGCTGTCTGCCATATCCCAAACAATATCTAATCAGTCTGCATGCTGAAGCTGGGATGTGACATATGGCATGAAGACATCAGTGGCATAACCTTGGAATCTCTTTGCAATCCCTGGTCGCAGTGTGTTGACAATGCCAGCACCATCCAGGATGTTGACCTGTACTCTGGGGCTGGAGAGATCCTCATTCACTGGAACAAGGTTTTCCAGGCAGTGCATCATGTCCGACTTGGTTCCAGTTCTCAGGCTGCCCATCTGAGACAGAGATGGTGGACAGGCCTGGTTTTCATGCTGAAAAAACTCTTCCAAATCACCATGGCGTATCTGGAAGGCAATGTACAGCCTGAAGAAGGGCAAACAGTTGTTCTCCAGGATGACATCTGTTGCTGTTTCCTTGACTTTTCTCTGACTGATGGGTGGCTGAAAAGATGGGCGTTGTTCCACTTGATGGCTTTGATAGCCACTGTCTGGTTCACAAGCCTCTCTTCAATATTAGTCTCATACCGTTCTTCAAATGGTACCACGTCACTTGCATCTTCTAAGGTCTGGTTGTACTCCCTGTAGGCACTTTGTTAAAGTAGATACAGGCTACTGGCTGTGACTTGGTGAGCCCGTCTTGTATGTGTTACATGGGATGCTTTCAAAAAGGGATCGGCTGTTCCTTTGGTAGCAACCCCAGCTTGAACAAGTGCTTCGGTCCAGCCGCTGCCCTCCAGAAGATCACCAAAGACCTTGAGTGATGCGTCTTGATGTGTAGGCCACCAAACATCACTATGGATTGATCTTCGCCATAACTTGTAGGCCAGCTCCATTGAATCTGCTTAGCCAGAATGTAGAGTGGCTGGTCACATGTGAGGACTGGGATCTGGCCAGGGTTCAGGACATCACCTGCCATCTTCATGATGTCCACCTGCCTCTGGTGCTCCGGCCAGCTGTAAAGCAGAAAATAACATAATTATTTAAACATATAAATGTGTGTATATGTGGTAACTTGTGCTTGATTTGTAGATTAAGTGAGATAATCTTCAGTGAATAATATGAAACATACCAATATTCCTTCTGCAAGCCTTGAGTTATGAGCTGACAGTCTGCTTAGTTTGGACCTTCTTCCTTTGGCACCGATGGGTCTTGCCTTGGAATAGCAACAGGTGGTACATTGGTGTAGGTCTCAGAGAGAGATGCTGACATCTTCTTGGCACCAGCAGCATCATGATTACTGTAGGCAACAGCCGGGAAGCTCAATTGAAGTCATTGTCTGAGTGTTGGAACAGTGATATTCCAGTTCCATGGAATGAGTCATGTGCACTGGTAGAGCTGGGGTTGTGGGAGATGTTTCCCTTACTTGATTGTGCCTTGTACATGGGGTCTGCTGATTCTCCTAACATTGTACCATGCTGCTGGTCTTCACTATTATGCACTTGTCAATTGCAACCCCCCCCCCCCCATATATACATTTAAAGTGTCACCCTTGAAGATGACAGGGTTTTTGATGTCCATAGCTGTGTGTCAGACCATCACCCCTGAACTATACTGGATATATGGAATGTAGACAAAAGTTGAATATCTGAACTAAGCAGTCTAAGCTGCCCAGTGGTGTAGGAAGCTATAGCCATTAGGGGGGGGGGGGGCAAGCAAGCATGCATGGATGTGGAGGTAGGGAGGGGAGAAGGGGGCAGGTAAAATGCTCAATATGACAATAGTTCTCAATGGCCAACAAAACAATTGGTGAATACACAACCCAGAGGTTAGAGCAGCAAGTTGGTGATAGGCTCCCTCAATATATGTGTGAAGAGTGTCACCCTTGAACATGACAAGGTTTTTGATGTCCACAGCTGTGTGTCAGACTATCACCCCTGAACTATACTGGTTATATGCAATGTAGACAATAGCTGAATGTCTGAACTAAGCAATGCCTAAGCTGCCTGGTAACTTTGACACATTAGAACTATACAGAAAAAGTCTAATGCTATACCTACACCCTGTCTTCTCCCCCACTCTTTATCTCACCCTCTCTCTCTAACCCCCTCCCCCCAACTGCCCCCCCCATCTGCCCCCAATGCCTCCACCTCACCTCCTCCCATCTAGCCCCCACCTCCATGCAATTCATACTGCTGTAAACTGAAGAAAATCCCCGTCTGGGTGGGGGCATATTTTCTCAGACATTCCCCAACCATTCCCCCACTTCCCCAGGGGGTGGGGTGGGGGGTGGTGGGGTTGGGGGGTGGTGGGGTTGGGGGGTGGTGGGGTTGGGGGGTGGTGGGGTTGGGGGGTGGTGGGGTTGGGGGTGGGGTGGGGTTGGGGGGTGGTGGGGTTGGGGGGTGGTGGGGTTGGGGGGTTTCAATTGACAAGTGCATTACTGCTACACTGAAAAATTCCATTTCTTTTCTGGTTTCACCTCACAATGATTTTGTACAAATTAGATATTGAGATTTCAGATATATATACATAACACGTCGTCACTATTACTGCTACACTGAAGGTTTCTAGGGAAAAATGCACATGGAATGTATCTTGCTAGGCAACATTTGGTGACATATTATAGCATTATCAACCCAAAACATCCTAACAGAGCTCAAAGAGAGATAAGACCTAAACCCCTTAGAGTTATCTGTACTATTGCTTGTTTTTGGTACTGTTGCTATGCAAAAATAACGAAATAAGCCTGTTGCTAGGCAACCATCAAACATAGAGAAACATCAATGATACCAGTGGATTCCCCATAGTTCCATTAGTGGGGGTAGGTGTCTTTAGAATTTTAATATCTCAAATACCTGCGAAGCTAGAGCCTGTTCCAAACATACTAGTCGGTTGCTAGGCAACACTTCCATTTTGGGGTCTGTAAAAAGTTTTATGGAATGGCCCTATAGCCAAAAATCTTCCCAAGGACCTTTTTTAACTTTCTGCCAAGTTTCATGCTTGTTTCATCAAACCCACAATTCTTTCACCTATCTGCAGTACTAACCATTGTATTTGATTATGAATATTTTCATTGTTTTCCAAACGTAATATATATACATGCTTCTTAAATATACTAGCATCACTGCCCGCCTGTTGGTATCTAGCCAGCGTGATTTAATCATATTTGAATAAATGTGCCGGTTTTCTTACTTAAATGTTAAATGCTTAAATTTCTTACAATTACACATGATTCAATACTAGTTGTCAGCAACATAACACATCTTTATGATTGATAGGTTATACCGGATTCTCATAATGCATTGTACCGAAAGAAGATAACTGCACAGATTTGGGCTTATCTCCTCGTTTCAATATAAATATAATTTTAAACCAAGAGCAGAAACTCCTTTCCATATGTCTATGCATATTCACCATTTGCAATTGCCCCATCCCTTATAAGGAGGCAACGCATGGGTCATATGTTTTGGACCAATGCATGGTTCGCAATTTACTTGATATTTTTTCATGAATTAATCAGGGACTCACTCAAAAATCTTTGTGTTAAAAAAGTTAACTTTTAATGACTCCTACACCATTCACTTCATTATCGTAAGGTATTCTAGAAAACAGAATTTATATGAATGTATGGAGAAGAAAGAGAACATACTGCTGGTTAACTGCAATGACTCATTGTAATATCATTATGCATATGCTTATTGTGTGATTGTATTAGATACACCGACATATCTATAAAAATTGAACAGGAAATCCTGTGAATGTATTATGGAAGTCTATTTCCAATAAAAATAAATGGACTAAATTATTCGATATTAGGTTCTATTTGTTCCGTGTATTGATATAAATTTAAAAAGTTAAGGTTGGAACATTTTATATGACGGTGGAAGTGAATTTATTAGTGCAGGGGATATCAAGGAATAAGATAAAGCTATAGTCAATTTCATCTCCAGACTCTACCAAATCTGCACGAATATCCTTGGGATATTACCTGATATATCAATTCGGAATATATATCTTAAAACTAGGCTTGGCAAACATAACCAATCTTGTGTTACGGGATTGGAAATCCTGTTAAAGTATAGAGCTTTATTTCCTAGCAAAAAAGTGACTAAATTATCAGATAATTGCCTAATTCTATTGCAAGTATTGCGATAAATTAATAAGGTTAATTTTAGTAACATTTTATATTACAAATCGATATTTGATTTATTTCCCCCTATATATATATATATATATATATATAGAGCCCTCTTTATTTGCGGTTGACGTTTCATGAGAATTGCCCATAATTATAGTCCATATGCCTTCAAAACACAAGGATATATTGATATCATACTGTCTTAAATGTCAGCTTAATACTGTTCAAACACTTTTGTAACTCATTGTTTTTATTATTATTTCATGAATTCATGAATTAGCTCTATATTGATGAAAGCTTCAGCGGTGTTGAGTGCTGTTGAAACATGGTATATAGTCTCCGTGCGAAAATCAAGAAAAAGGGTAGAAGACGTAGATCTATAATAATATACCCTTCACAGATATGAGTGGACATGTGTACCTATGTAATGCAGTTTTTCTTTTGACAAAATCTTGGATAGTTTTTGAGATACACGCCGAAACATATAGAGCAACTATTTCCGCAAAACAATGCTTAGCACTGACGGGGGTTGAAGCGAGGGCTCTGTACAGCTGTGCACACAGCAGGGCACACAGCGCAGTGGTATAGGGTAGAGCGAAAATGTACAAACATTACTGAGTGTGGAGGAAATAGGTACATTCCTTCTGACTCCATTTTAGCGGAGAAAAGCATGTGAAGCGAAAAGGTGCGGGGGAAACGCACTGGTGGAAAAACGTATAGAATCGGGACTAGCTCCTAGATACTCTAGGATGAGCCGGGTTCTACTCCAGTGTTACATGAAGATTGGGTATCTATTAGACTTAGATCTATTGTATACTACAAAGAGAATAAATGAGAAGGTGTAAAGGGTATGATCCGAAGATCTAGAATGTATGTTTATTGTAGTCTAAAATACAGGTAGGTGCTTGGTCCATGTGGCTATTGTTGATTGGAGGAATATTGAAGTAGGTAAAGGTGCTACCTGAGTTCTTACATGCTACCGTATATATTGCAATAAATTCCTGGGTACTGGTGCTTTATGGAAATTAGTCATAGTTCTAGTTTACCATCGTAATTCTAATAAGTAATAATTAATGATAATTATGATCATAAAGTGGTTACCCATTGTTACGTCATCATTACGTAACATGATGTAACATTGTCATTCACAGAGCTACTACTGCCTTGTCTCACTATCTCTGTCACTCCAACCCATGGTCACCTGTTCTGACAAATTTCACATTTCACATTGCTCCGTTCTGATTTGAAAGATTATAATGGGACCGACCTATGGATGGAAAAATGAGTAGGCTACACATTGAAATGTTTTATATGCTTCAAATCAAATTGTTGCATATAATCAAATTGAAAAAAACTGACTGAAAATTAGTCAACAAATGAATTAGCTCAAGATACTTGCTAATTTTTCTTGTAATTTTACAAATATGATGTACAGGTCCTGAACCATACATGTTGTGAACCTGATGCTCAAGTTATAAATCAGATATATGCAATATTTAACCAATAGTGAAAGAAATTTTACTAGCACCTCCAAAACGGAAAATGAAGGCCCTTTAAGAAGGAAGAGATAACGTCGGATGAAAGGGGTGACCGCCTGGGCCATCAGATTCCAAGATAAGGGTTTGTTTTGAACTTTCTGCCGACTCATGAGTTGGTACTCTTCTGTTGTATACTCGGGTCAGATTTTCAGAAAATGTACGATTGGCAACTCCACACATTTAGGAAATTCTGCTAAATTTGGCTGAAAAATGATGAATACTGGATATATTGGAGTACATTTGGGATCGCATTGATTTAAAGTATCAGTTCTCTTATGGTATACTGCATTTTGAAGCTGATTTTTGTCTTAAATGTGGGTTACTCAAGAGGATTGGTGAAGGCGAATTATACATTTTCTGAAAATCTGACCCACTCGTTGCTTATAACAATAACAGAGATAGCAGAAGCTAGGAAGAGGAGTGGATTATGGCATGACATCATGCATATATCAGACAACTATGATGTATCCTTTTTAGGTAAGGTTAAGTATACAGCACAATCAATACAATATAACAATATTTTTACAGGCTTTGAAAAATAGCATAAGCTTCAGATAGCTTCCCCTGATGTATGTCGTATGGAAAACTCTCTTAGAAATAATTGGGGATCGACTTTCATCTATGTATGTAAAAGGCTCACATAGCTGACGAAAAATGTACCCTTAAGGGCCTAGTCCACTAAGCCGATACTTTTACACTAATTTCTGTGAGAACTGCATGAGAATTGGCTTAGTGGACAAGGGCCTTAAGATGATAATAAATCTGTATATTTTGTATATAACACTCTTCTATATATAGAGAGAAAATGGAACAAACTGTCAGTTATGAAAATTTATTGGACTCGATTTGTCCAAATAAGCACAATTAATAATGCCATCGGCAGAATGCTTATGCAGACAAATCAAGTTCAATAAATTTCCAAGGATGGAAGCACTGAAAACGGCGAGTTTCATTCTATATTTATTATATAGGCA
Organism: Sthenelais limicola; assembly: GCA_942159475.1. Classification (NCBI taxonomy): domain Eukaryota; kingdom Metazoa; phylum Annelida; class Polychaeta; order Phyllodocida; family Sigalionidae; genus Sthenelais; species Sthenelais limicola. Next base: position 16,103,406 of record OW804101.1, read on the forward strand.
TAAAACTTGATGAAATATCATCAGATATCACTGATGAAAAACTATGAAAGAAGTGTCAAAGATGGTCCAAGAATCACTGACTCTGTCTGTTGATGTGGTTTGCAGTGAGCTTGCCTAAGTTGTTTATTTCATAGTAAGCCTGCATAGAAATGTGAAATTAACAACTTAAACGAGCAGTTTTGGATCTCGGCGAAGCATGTCAACAAATCCACAGGCATAGCCCTGCAGTACGGAGGTAGCATCAGAGCTATTTTAGACAACTACATTTTTATGGCACGCATACCATGAAGATATTTTCATTGCATCCCACTTATTGCACCTCTCAAGAGGGATGTGCATATAATAAATTGGGTTGTGTCATGGAAAAAAAACATCTGAGGTCCATGTGATCCTTCACCGCAGATGTACTACTTGTGCAGTTCTATCATAGGAGCAGGCTCTAAAGTTCCATTGTGCAACAAGACTTTTGGCCGAAATGATCCGGGATGCAGGATGGTTGAGTGGTCTAAAGCAGAGCTGGCCCACTGGCGAGTTGTGGGTTTGAACCCTGGCACGTCTACAGTTTCACCTCCTCCCCCAGGTACCTGAAGAAGAACACCATTGTGGTGATCTAGTCCTGGTTAAAAAGAAATGTAGAAAAACAAAAAAACACTACAACACAAAACTCATATTTCATACTTCTTTTCTACGCCCCTCCCCCCTCCCCCCCCCCCCCCCCATCTCAGCGCTTGGTTAAATTTCTTGATTTTTCTGCCCCTTTTCTGTTTTTCTTATATAGTCTATAACTGGATTCTATTATGATATTATGGTTGATAACAGGATTCTATTACAAATTCCTATTCTGAAGTATAGGGAGTTGTGTCAGCTGAGATGTCTATAGACAACAACTGCTCCATACACATGGAGGCTTCATGAAGAGATAAAACCTCCCGCAGGACGCCTTTGATCTGCAAGAAGAGAATTATCATTTAATCAGGGTTGACAGGGTGCAGCAGGGGAAGCCGTGCCTCACCAGTACACCAGGTATTTATGTTATACAATGGAGCAGGTCTTTTAGCACTAATGAAGCCTGGAGTCTCTCATGAGAACATGACCATTGCATTAACCCATTAGTGGGGGATACTAGCGTGGGGGGAGGGGGGGGGGATGGGCTGTTGGGGGAGTGGTCTGAGGGTGAGTGGGATGAGGGAGGTGAGGGGTTGAGTGGGCTGAGGGGGTAGACTGAGGGGGTCTGAGAGGGACTGAGGAGTTGTGAGGGGGTGAGATGGCTTATGGATGGTGTGACAGAAGAGGGTTAGATTGGTTCTTATTGGATCCGAGGTGGTGTGAAGGGATTAAATTGGGGCTAAGGGGGCTAGAAGGAGGTGAGGGGGGCTGAGGGGTAGAGAAATGGTGGGTCTGGGGTATGAATGGCAGCAAATGGGGTGCAGAGCTGAGGGGTGTAGTGGGGTTTAGTGGGTGCCGGGGGATGAGGTTGCTGAGGGGAGGGGGGTGATGAAGGGTAAGGTAGCAGAATAGCTTAAATAGCCTGCGGGAGAGCAGGTTAATGTTCCAGGAGCTGAGGCAGGGCGAGTGGGGAGAGTTTTAGTGGTGGTGTAGGGAAGTGGGGGATTGAAGCAGACTTTATAATATGGGTCAGATCTTCAGAAAATGTACAATCAGCAGATCTACACATTTAGTAAATTCTGGTAAATTAGACTGTAAAATGGCCAATACCCACCAAGAAAGCTGATATCAGCCCGATATCAGAATCTGATGTCAGATCTGATATCAGATAGGCATGTCATTCTGATATCAGGCTGATATCAGGCTGATATCAGATTCCAATGAGCAAGAAATTATTACATACTACTTGGTATATCGGATATATCCAAATATGGCCTTGATTCAAACAATCGGTTGAACTGAGTTTTGAACCTAATTTTTGTGTTACATTTGGGTTATTTGAGAGAATTGCTGGAGGCGAATTGTACATTTCCTGACGATTTCACCCATTATATAGGCACTTTTTAACATCAATCCTATCATTGATTTTCACCAACCCTGGGGCCCTGAAGAAATTCTTTAATTAGTTGATCAAAATGATCTGAGGCCCAAATATCTGACAGACTCACATTACAAAGAAGACTTCAGTGGTGCCAAGAGGGTCCAGTGAGTAGCAACTGCGAGTTGTGTCTTGGGGTGACGATTATGATACTGGTTAGGCCTATGGTGAAACATTATTATGGATATTTTGTTTTTCAAATGACCAGCATTCCCTGACCTGACCCAGTGCAAAACCCATCCACCGTCCCGTCCCGGCCGTGTAGGCTGACTGTACAGCTCTACATGGCCCAACAAGTAGAGGATGAAAAAATAAAAATGAGAGCACCTGACAAGCCTTGAACTCCCAAACCTCAGGTCTGGAGTCGAGAGCCTTGCCTCTGTGCTATCTGCCGTAGTCGGGAGTGCAGGCCTTCATTCTAGGAATCATAAGCCTAGGGTGACTCATGCCGAGTGAGTCTTAAATAGAAAATGTACTACAGGTAATAGAATTTGTAAGTTAGCTAAGATTTTTCTTCATAATCGTGTCTAGGGGATCCATGATATCTATGAGAATCTGTCACTGGTTTTTGGCCTACAAAATGTTTTCTATGCAAACAGGTTGATATTGCCTGCCTCCCGTACTATGTTCCTTGTCAAACCTGAGGGGCCTGATGTGACTCATGAAAGGCTAAGAAGTAGGCCACGGCCTCGGCTGCGGGATTGTCACGCTTCGTCAAGGTCAGAACAATGATGTATTACTGAGTACACTGAGTCGTGAGTAACACAGTGAGAACAGGTGGTTCCAGCACAATGATGTATTACTGAGTACACTGTGAGAACAGGTTGTTCCAGCACAAAGATGTATTACTGAGTACACTGTGAGAACAGGTGGTCCCTGGTCAGCACAAAGATGTTACTGAGTACACTGTGAGAACAGGTGGTTCCTGGCCAGCACAAAGTTTTTACTGAGTACACTGTGAGAACAGGTGGTCCCTGGCCAGCACAAAGTTGTTACTGAGTACACTGTGAGAACAGGTGGTTCCTGGCCAGCACAAAGATGTTACTGAGTACACTCTGCTTTTGCAACAGGTCTTCTAAACCATCCCCATTTGGAGGACCCGCATAAATCCATTATAGTATCAGCTTTTGCAAATATTCTCAAGTTGTGAATATTCTCAACTCAACTATGTCACTGATTATGAAACAGTACCTGATGTGCAGCTGTGTCTTAGAGTGTAGCTTTGTTTTAGAGTGTAGCTTTGTTTTAGAGTGTAGAGATGTGCAGCTATGTCTTAGAGTGAAGGGACAGAGGAGGGATGAGGCAGTGCGGTAGGCATACATCTGCCTCAGCGCCTCATAGATTGGCTTCATTATTTCTCCCTCTATACAAAAGTGCATTTCCACCACAATCTATTTTATTTCATTTTAGCTATAATGGTCCTCTAAAAATATATAATTCACAGCTCAACACATTTAGCAAACTCTGCTAAATTAGGCTGGGAACTGATACTGATACCCATACTACTATATAATAATATAAGAGCGTTGATTCAGAAAAACTATTCTTTTATGTAGAAGTGTATTTTGAAAGGCATTTTTGTCCTAAATTGTCCTAAATTTGTATTTCTAGAGGATTGGTAAAGGCAAATTGTACGTTATAAGGCAACTAAAACATCACATATCTTGCAAACAGGTGCTACTTGTGTGGGTGTGGATGTTGGAGGGTGCTTCCCAGAATAGCCTGTACATAAGGCATAATGGGTGAAGTGCCAGAAAGTGTACAATCTACCATCAAGAACCCTCTCAAATAACCCAAACTTCAGACAAAAATAAAGTTCAAAATACAGTTCAACCTAACAAAACAGATTGCTAGAATCAATGCAATGCCGAATATACTCAAATTGACCTAGTATTGACCAAATTACAGCCTAATTTACCAGAATTTACTAGATGTGTACAGCTGGCAATTGTACATTTTCTGAAAATCTGACCCTAATAGGTGTCGTGCCCTCCTCTGCTCCAGTTACTCAAGGCCTGAGTATGGGAGTATGCTGGATACAGATTCATATTGAGGCCAGCCAATCAGATGCGCCTATATATTCTGCTCTGGTGTTCCAATAAGAGCCTGGGCGTGTGGTAGGCATGGTAACCGATACCCAATGCATATTTCATTCCATGTTTATGAACACTGACAGCCATCATCGCATACAGACACTATTTCTTCCATTATCGCCCAGTATGAAAAATACATTTTGTGTGTGCTTCAATTCACAATAATCACCTGCGTCTGTATTTTTTTTTTTCATTTAGTATTTTTATTCACCACATCTTCTGTAATAACGACAGTTGAGGTATCGACAAACAAGTACATTGTACAGTGAAGTTCTAATAATCAAGTGAGGACATTAATATTAAGATAAAATATAGGCATAACTCCTGAGGATGAATATTGGTGGGGGGTGGGGGGTGGGGGGTGGGGGCGTTTCGCAACATGATAATTGTAAATCTGAACACAGTGTAACAGTGTATGATGTTACACATGAATGTATGGTGAAAATACACTTGGTAGGGTTACTTGATGGAGGAAACGGGACACTACAGAGACTAAAACATTATTTCCCTCCATGTTTAGCCCTCTAGGGTACTATGGTCCAGCAGGTCCCTTGCCACATACTAAATTCTATGAGAATCGGCTTAGTGGACCCTTTATGCCTGATATCCACTACCACATGATCAAACCTTAAACTTCATAACCTCACATCCAAACTTCTAAGGGAAAGAAGGGGCTTACACAATCAAACTAGAGATCTTTTTTTTGCGTATTCAGTATTTTCATACAGCAAATCTTCCATAAATGACACCTTTCTGACTGTTCACGTGTGTAATAAATAGTTAAAGAAATCAACCTTGCTATTAATTCCAGAATTTATAATTTAGGGTTCTCCACCAGTGTAACATCTAGACGTTCCTCTAGTTCATCTTTTATTAAAACAACATGGCGGACGCGAGGTGAAACGTTCTAGCTAGAGCTCCGACTAATATCTGCCAGTATAAGGGAATCTAAATGACCAACCATCTCCGATCTATGACAGGCACCTTAGGAAATTCTGGATATGTCTACAACAAACAATAGATCATCTAGATCCTCACGTAGCCTAGAATCAGTGAATCTGTTCTCAGACAAAGACATTTGCATGATAAACAGTGACAGACATTACGGTTCGACCCCCAGCAAGGATTACGCAATAGCAACTAACAATAGGGATATGACATCTCAGAAAACCAATCAAAACTCCCGTGTGGATAGTGATTGCTGTTACCAAGGGCCCCAACTTCAACCTTTTGCTAATATGGCAAATAATGGATACCCAATCGACCCATCCCAATTAGGATCTACAACAAAGCGGATCGACCTCGGTGGTACCATCATCGGCGGCCATACATACATACCAGGCACCCAACTACCAACAGCTCCCTCCACCTACACACCAGATAAGTCAATTTCACTATGACCATTTTATGAACTCTGCCTTCATGCAAATGTTTATTAAAAGAGAGCAAAAAATGGATGAGCTTATCCAAGGTTTCACCAATATCCAAAACTCATATACACATACACGTACACATACACATACACATACCCATACACATACATACACTAGCTTCATCTAATCAATCGCACATATCGACACTGAATGCTAGCATGAAAACGCTATCTGACACTCAATCAAAAAGTGAGTTGAACACCAACAATAACTTTGTCGCAATGCAAAATAAAATTGATGAACTCTCCACTCAAATTCAAGTTAACCAGGCCGCTATTGAAAACGCAAACCAAAATGCTCAATTCCCACCTTTGGGAATGAATACTGGTGTAATGCACCTGCAAAGGCAGATGCAAATGCAAGCGCAAAATACTGCTAGATCAGAGAGACCAAGAGACTTTCGGATAATTGTTAGAGGCTTAAAAGAAATCAATGGCACTGACATAAATAAACAATTAATCGATGTTTTCCAAGCGCTAAATCTGAAAGTAGACTTTAGTAACCCAGAAAGGCTAGGAAAACCTAGGCCCGCTGCCAACGCAAAATATCCTAGGCCAATTAAAGTGACCCTCCCGTCGACAAAACTGAAAATTGAAATTTTCAGATCCTTGAACAACAACAAAAACAATCCTTTATTAACAGGTATTAAGATTTCCTCAGATTCTACCGAAGAAGAACAGGTATATCTGGCAGAGGCCAGAACGATCGCCAATGCGGCCAAAACAGTACATCATCTAAATGCTAGGCCCAAAGGCTTTGCAGTTGTAATTGATGGAGAAACGTACGAACAATAGGACTTTGATAGCTTGCCAAGTGGGATTACGAAAAGTAATGCTGCAACGATTGAAACAACAGATGGGGTGGCCTTCCAAGGCCACATGAGCCCATTGTCTAATATGTACTCCTGCCCAATAACATGCGATGATATAACAACCAACTCTGCCGAACAATTATACCAAATTAGAAAGGCAACACTGTCAGGAGCGGACCAGTCATTGATTGACAGGATTAAATCTGTAAGAAACCCTTACGTAGCGAAACGACTAGCAAACCAAGTCACTGATTCACCAAATTGGACGAAAGATATAGCCTATGAAACCCTCCTCGACTGCGTGAGAATGAAATTCACACAGAATGATAACCTGAAAACATTGCTAATGGAATATACACCTGAGGCCACTTTTTATGAGGCAACGTTAGACTCCTACTACGGTTGTGGACACCACCTAACTGCTGCTCCGGGCCTAAGCAAAGATCAGATCGTAAATCACAAAAACATTGGAGGAAAAATTCTCAAAATAGTTAGATCGGAGCTATAAAACTGATCTTTTGGTTACTGAACCTCTGGTAAAATGCCCTGCTTTGAAATACTCCTCTTGGGAGACTCCCGAGTCAAAAACTGGGATCTACCTATGCGTGCATTATTGCGTGAGCATAACTGCTATGACATAAATTTTACTTGCATACCACTGCCAGGAGCAAGACTAGCTGACAAAGCAACTGAGGCCTTCAAAAGATTTCGCTTTCACCAGTTTGATTTATGCTATGTATTCTGACGGAAAAAATAAAAGGGAGGAAAATTTACCCACGTTTCCACAACCACCAAACTGCGATCGATCACTTTAAAGGAGAACTCTACGCCCTCATTTGGGTGTTAAATGCTGCGTGTAGAGCCTTAATAGTTATGGAAATCCCCGGAATTACACTTGAACACTATACTAAAGGCTGGTTATCATTCCCTGACGAGCAAGACGTGATTCATGCAGTGCTGCTGCAGATAAATAATCAAATAAGGAAGATTTACCGCAGGGCTCATGTGATTGGGCCCCATCTTGAAGGTGTTATTCACAAGAAAAGGAAACTCTATACCGCCCACAGATACTCAGCAACAACCAAGGATGGGCTACACTTCAAAAAAGATACCATCGCCAAATTTGTATATATGACATCTCCTATTATTATCCAAGGCAACATGCTACGTGCGTGGCAAGCTCTGTGATACTTAATGCTAGTCTCCTATTTTTCTCCTATTTTTCTCTCCCTACGTTACCCTCTAATCTAACCATACACAAAATGACTTTCTCATGATAAATGTGCCTTTTCTTTCTCCATTACATACTAAAGCTATGATAGCTGTTATATCATCATACACTATTGATTATATGATATGAACATGCCTCCTGACCATCAAGGCAACACGCTCAATGTAGGGCAAGCCATGATAGATGAAACAATTTAACACTTATCTTTCTTGCATAGCAACGAATTGCAATACTATACGCAAATGTTAAATGCACCTATAACTATCCTACTGAACGATCGAAGCAACATACTTAGTGTGTGGCAAGCTTTGATAAAACTGAATACGCATCTGATACATTATTATACTTGCTCAATTGTCTCACTTTATATATTGATAATGATATTGTACTGTTTGTATGTCAAATGTACCTGTAAATAGTCTTACTCATGATTGAAGCAACATACCCAGTGTGTGGCACGCTTTATGATTGGAATCTAAAACTTGCTTTCTCAGACAACCCATCGTCTGTTGATGTATTTTGTATATTCTATATAACTCAAATTCTCTATATGTCACCCCCAATAGCATGTTACAGTCCTGAACAGATGATAACTTCAATTGAGTACAACCCCCCCCCCCCCCCCCTCTGTTTAATAGCAAGCCCCGTCATATATTTATCCGCCCAAATACATAATCAATGCTAAGCACCAAGTGGCATGGTACAATCATGAAACGCCAGATGGCGCGACAGATCTGTCCACACCGCACACTACCCAATGATATATATAGCTTCGCTAAATGGTGTTATACCAGATCACATACACATTGGCCCTACCCTATATACCCACCAATGCTACACATAGACCATTCATATATACATACCCCTTGTTTCACCACTGACAGTTTATTTTTCATGTCGGAGCCTAGCGTCCCCAGCATATCTCCTCGCCAAATTAAGACTATAACACCTCATTAGGTTATAAGTGTCCCAGTAGGACCTCCGCCCCCCTGCTTGGCACCCCAAGTCCTAATTCTAGTCCCTAGCAGTTATCTGCAAAAAGGGACTTCGATAGCATGGCCTTAGACAAAGGCCTATCGATTTGCCACTTAAACACCCAGAGCCTCTTCGGGAAATTTGATATGTCAAAGCAAGAGATTCTCCAAATCAAACCATCAATCCTAACCCTTTCAGAAACATGGCTACACGATAATATAAAAAACAATGAAATAGTAATCCCAGGTTACACTTTATACTGCCTAGATAGAATATGGACCTTACCCAATAATCCTTCACCTAAGAAAGGAGGAGGAATTGCCTTTTACATTAAAAATGAAATTGATTTCTCTTCGTTGGATAACATCAATATTAGCTCAGCTGATGTTGAATGTGCCTGGGTTAGACTTAACCTGAAACACTCAAAACCAATATTTATAGGATCTTTATACAAACCCCCTACAGGCTCCACAGTTAACCTTATCTTGTATCTCACCGACTCCCTAAATTTTATCTCGACTAACATGAAAGCTGAAATATTTCTCTTAGGAGACTTCAATATCAACTATAGTGACAGCACCTCAAATGAAAGAAAACTACTCAAGTCATTTCAATTAGAACACAATCTTAAGCAGATGATAAAAGACCCAACGAGATACCACCTAAACAGAGATAATACCCTGGTAGGGACACTAATAGACCATATTTACTCCAATAGCGACATCATTCTTGAATCTGGAGTAAAAAATATCAATCTAAGCGACCATGAGCTTACATATGTAGTACGTAAAAAATCAAAAATGAAAATTGAAAAAACTCTTAAATGGACCAGATCATTACGAAATTTAAGAATTGTTGAGTTTACTCAACGACTCAGACTAGAATACCCTTGGGAGAACTTCTCTAACATACTCTGTCCAACCCTAGCTTGGGACACAATAATCAACCGCATAACCCTTCTACTTAACAATATGGCCCCTCTCAAAAAAAGCTTCATTAGAGTGAACAATGATCCCTGGATCACACCTGATATTATTGACAGTCTAAAAGAAAAGAATAGAGCAAGAAAGAAAGCTATCAGAACAAAGAGCCAAGAGGACTGGGCAAATGCCAAATTTTTAGATAAACAAGCTAAAAAAGCTATGTTCAACGCAAAAAAAGAATTCATAACTAGCGAACTTAATGCAAATAATAAGGACCCCAAGAAATTCTGGGAGTTAATCAACTCTATATCCCATACCAACAAGAGATCTGAAGCCATAAATCTTACTGACTCAAACAACTCCCCTATTGACCAAACCCTCCTACCAAATTATATTAACAACTACTTCGCCACAATAGCCTCTAATCTTACAGAAGGAATGGCACCGAATTGGCATTCGCTTACTGAACCATCCCTCAGCTCCCTCCAAAACATAACAACAACTGAGAACGAAGTAGTTAAACTACTTCGTAAAATTGATTCCTCCAAGTCATCCTCCATTGAACATGTACCCAATAGTATCCTAAAACCTGCACTTCTCTCACTTAGTAAAGAATTTACTCACTGCATCAATTTGTCACTACACACTTCAACTTTCCCAGACAAATGGAAAATAGCAAAAATAGTCCCTCTCTTCAAAAATGGAAATCCTAACAAAATAAATAATTACAGACCCATAGCACTACTCCCTACCCCAAGTAAAATCATAGAGAAAATAGTACACAACAGAATTTACAAATATCTAGAAATGTACGATTTGCTTGACAACCACCAATATGGTTTCAGGCCAGGTAAATCGACGATAGATGCTATAGGAAATTTTTCTGATGATGTAGCCTGGAATTTAGATACCAACATTGATACTTTGATCTCTTTCATCGATTTTTGAAAGGCATTCAATCTGGTAAATCACACCATATTAATCTTTAGTCTCGAATTGCTGAGATTTGGTCGTAGGTTGTGGAGGCACATATGTACGTCTACCCGTGGTCGTCACGCACTGGTGAACACTGAGCGTTTAGCCCAGTCCATGTTGATGCTGACCGGGGGGTGGCCGTATGTGTGAGGATCTCAACAATGCGAGACTAAAGCAATTAGACCCTTCCGTTGTAGGGGGGGCCGGGTGTATGCGTTCTTAGGGACAAACTTCGGCTCCGCCTCAGTTTGTCCCTAAGAACGCATACACCCGCCCCCCCTACAACGTCAGGTTCTAATCGCCCACTAAATTAGCCCACACTGGCATCAGGGGATCTCTCCTCAACTGGTGCACATCTTATTTGAATAACAGGCAACAATCAACTATAGTTAACAACTCCTTCTCAGAAAATGCCCCTATGACAACTGGTGTGCCACAGGGCTCAATTATTGGACCACTTATGTTTATTATCTTTAAAAATGACATCACTCATAACATTGCTCATACCAAGATCTCTCTGTATGCTGACGATACCCTTATATACACACATGGCAATAGCATTGACACTTTATATGATCGCATGCAGCAAGCAATAAACTCCCTACATGCATGGTGCAAAAACTGCCTCTTTTTAGTAAATTCTGATAAATCAAACACTATGTACATTACAAGATCCAAGCAAAATAAGAAAAAAAGCAAATCTAAAGTCATTCTATATCACGATAAACCAATGAAACAAGTCCAAACCTACAAATATCTCGGCTTTATAATTGATGACAAACTAAGTTTCAAACCTCAAACGAACAACTCAATCAAAACCATTGCTTACAAAACACACCAACTTCAGAAAATTAGGAAATATATAGACCCCCGCACTGCACTGAAAATCTACAAAACTAAGATACTACCATACTTTGACTACTGTGATGCAATAATACATGACACAAACCCTCAATTACTGCAGAAATTGCAAAGACTTCAGAACAAATCATTAAAAATAACCTTGGACATACCTGTAGACACCCCCACCAATACTCTACACAAAATTTCAAAGATACCACTTTTAGCAAATAGAAGAATAGCACATATATACGCACGCTATCATATAAGAGATCTAAAATACAAGACCAAATTGAGGTCCCAGCTAGGCCCACCAGGAGAAATGAAGGAATAATTCTGAAAATACCTAGATATAGAACCAAAATAGGCCAGAATACCCTCCAAGTAAAGTGTGCCCGCTCCTGGAATGAGCTATCGGCTCGCCAGAGGGGTGTAGGTACTATAGAGGCTTTTAAAACAAATCAAAAAATATGGTTACAGTCCCTCTTCTGAAATTACAAACCTTCTGAAATATAAAATCGCCTATATAAATCAACTCTTTAGGATACTCTCACACTCATCCCAAGTAAATTAATTTCCAAACAACTACCCACAACACCAATCACTCCTAGTCAGTGGCAAAGTGTCTAGCATCCAAGTATCCATTTTATTGCCATGTACCCAACTATGAACGTGTGTAATAATCCTGAAAACAGCACCAACACATGTACTGCATCATGACTGACTGCAATTACCAATACAATGTGTTTTACCATGTACCCTATTTTCACTCTGTACATAAATCTATATAGAGGCACCAACACTCTGAGTCAGTGGCAGTGTCAAAACATTACCGACTGTTACCTGCTTATTAACATATACTCAATTATGACCATGTATATCACCTCTTACAGTAGCACCAACTACATGTACTACTCTCTCTTGAATATTGTCACCAATACCATGTACCTTATACTACTCTATTCTGTCTGTATATATCAATCCCTACAGTAGCACCAACACTCCGAGGCAGTGGCACGGTGTTTAACCTGAAAAGACAAACTTAATCTATACTTATTAAACATTCTTCCTTCCTATGCTAAAACTGTACCCGATATCACCTTCCTAGAACATCGTTCTCTCATCTAAAATATGAACTAAAATTACATGACTTTAATGCACCAACACTCCGAGTCAATGGCAATGTGCCCCTTAAAGTAACTCACTATACCCTGTGAATACAAGAACCATTGAAATGTACCGCTACCTGGGGCATGTGAAAAACCCTAGTTTGGGATTTTGAACTCCCAGAATAAATAAAGTTCTTTAAAAAAAAATATATATTATTTAATAGACATCGGAATTGTGCAGATATTGGGTAAATGATGGGCTCGGTATGATGGAACTTATCCTCTTATTACTATGCTCACCTCACACTCTCAGCCCTGGCCTCTTGCAGTGCGGCTACAAAATACTTCATTACCGCATCTGCAATGGGTAGCAAGAGACACCACTTAACTACACTGTTTCACCTCTGTTGGACCAAAACTTCCATAGAGTTTGCATTTAGTTTTGGTCCTACAGAGGTGAGTTTGCATTTAGTTTTGGTCCTACAGAGGCGAAACAAGACCAAAGTCCAAACTGCTTTTCCCAGGTTAGATAAAGCTATAACATGCAAATCCCCTATAGAGCACTATTTTATAAAGCAGCATTATAGTCCCTGTGACAAAATACAGAGCCTGCTGCTGACAAAGCTCTATCAGCTGCAACTGATACAGTTGTGTGATAGCCTCTCTCCTTTCCCCCTTATCAGGCCTCTTTGATATACAGCATAATACTGCTCCCCGTACATATATATGTTCATGGCAGATACACTGATGGCACCTTCTTTGTGTTCATATTTCTGTCTTCTTTTTTGGTCCTATCTCTTTTGATGCTGCGCATATTTAGCCACAATTCCATCCAACCATTCCATGCCCACTTTACTCTTATGATTTGTACTGAGATATTTTTGTATATGTGAGGAGACTGTCCAGAGTAGGTTATGAATACAGAACTTTGGGTATATGTAAGGAGTACATTCATTCAATGCACTGGTTTCTCTCCCCCCCCCCCACACACACCCCCACTCTGCATGCGAGTGCTATACTGACTGAGCCACAACGCTTGGATGGGAAGGCAAGTTTCTATTCTGCTATTCATGTAAGAACAGCCGACACATGTGTAGTGGATGGAAGAGTGAGTGACGGAAAGTAACAGAACTCGTTTGTTGTACAATTGTGGGGAAAATGGCTCTGAACTATTGGCAATCTTTTGGTCGGGGGAGGCGGAATCCGGGACGGGAATTTATCATCATGTGAGGCTTTTCCAAGAAAACTTTGAATCCTTGAACCCTAAACGCAGAGTGTGACTGGGTATAAGTATCTTTCTACTATCACTAGTTTGTCGACTTCAGACGTCACTGTCTAGGCCCAAAGTTGAGAGAGTCCCTTCAAACAAAGGGAAAGCCTCTTCCCTCAAACCGCAAAGTGTCATTATAATTCCATTAATATCGCAAATTGTCAATACATTCTCATTAAAACGCTGAGTTCAAGGCGAGAAAACTGACATACTATTCTCAGCTCATCTGAGGGTTTGGACCTAGAGTGATCACAACAGGTGACGCAGCAGAGGAGGTATGTTTCTAGCAGCATGCTTCACCTTTACTCTTACAGTGTTAACCCTTTAAGGACATGAGACAGTTTACACACCTTTGGGGCTTCAGGACGGGTTTCTTTGCTCCAAATTCACTTTCCAGCAATTATGTATGTTAGTTATGACATCATCATTATTGTCCCCATGACAACATACTTATAATACAAATATATTTCATGTGGTTCTAATGTGTTTGTTTGCTGATATTTCAAATTTCAGAAAGATCTGTTCATTGTTTGTTAAGTTATGGGCCTTTCTATCAATATCAAACAATATCAGACAGCAATACCTAGACTGCATTCAATTCAATTCAATTCAACTAATTCTTTATTTCCAAAGATCTTACATGGACATAAGGTTATGAGCATAAATGCAGCCTGCCGTCCTCAATGGAGAGATTGTGGACTGCCTTTAGTGGATGGAAATTTATTTATTTAACTAGAGCACAGAAAAAACATCCTTCTAACACATGAGCCAAATCTTGTCCTATGCATCGTTAGGACGAGATTTGGCTGATTTCCGTTTGAGAGTGTTTTAACCAGTTCAGTGTCACTGTATGAACACATTTGTCAGGTGTTCCTGGGAAATGAGCATCAAATAACACAGCTCTACCTAACCAAGTTTGCACAACAATTGCTCGCAAAGTCTCCATTCCCCCTCCAGTGATTAATTATGGACAGTCCCTTAACACGACACGGCCCAACTCAACGGCCTGCTTTGCGGAGATGTTTATCACCGTATTTTCTCAGAGAAATAAAAGATCAATCAATCTGTCCCAGCTTTATGCCATCACGACACAACGTTGTTATTTTATAGTATTTCCTTATTCTAACATGCAGCTTCATTAGAAATTCAATCTGGCTGGTCCGTTAAAGCTTGTTATGACCAGTTTTAGCTCGTTTAACTTGGTTTAATCCGGTTTAATCTGGCAGTTTTACCAAAACAACCAACTTTAGTGGGGATTACACTTCATCTATTCTAGGGCTGTTAAAGTTTGGTATTGTAATTTGATTTATGGTATTGCCATTGTTGCCATCTAAAGCTGCATTCTCACTATTATGAGAAAACAAACCTCACCCAATATACACATATATTACATTATAGATTTATCAATATTCTGCTGCTGGTATATGTTTATACAAGAGTTACTCAAATTATGACTTATAGGACTGGATTCATCAATATTCTGCTGCTGCTATATGTTTATACAAGAGTTACTCAAATTATGAGTTATTAAGACAAAAATGACCAAGGAACATAGCGGGAAGCCGTATCGTCCCGCGGCGGTGGTATCCAACCAAGGGTGCGTAGCACCCGCGGTCGGATACTGAAGCCAAGGGACGATACGGATTTCCCGCTATGTTCCGCAGATTTTGTTGTATTTATTTCGCCGTTTCTTATTAAAATGTACTCGGACATGATAAATGTATTGGTAAAATTAAGTTATATTCATCTTGGTTGACATTGACGACTTTGTTGACATCACGACGCCCGTCACGACTCCCGTCATGACGCATTTGCGTATTTCTACGCGCCGTTTTTCCGACCTGCGTGGGTCAAACTACATTTTAGAACGCAAAATTATTTAATCCTGTACTGTCATGTACATTTATTTTACTAACTGCTATGCAGTAAATTACTGTAATAAATATATTCATTTATTTTCTTAAATGTTACAACTCATTTATAGGCGCTGACACTATTATTGTTGGAGAACTATATTCATTCCGTATCGGGCCTCAGGCCTGATACAGCCGTCGTATTGGCCTCAGGCCTGAGTTGCAGTCTCAGGGCTAAGTCAATGGGCCGTACGTATTGACCACAGCCAAAGGTGAAATAAAGGACTGGATTTATCAATATTCTGCTGCTGTCATGTGTTTATACAAGAGTTACTCATATTATGAGTTATAGGACTGGATTTATCAATATTCTGCTGCTGTTATATGTTTATACAAGAGTTACTCATATTATGACTTATAGGACTGGATTTATCAAGATTCTGCTGCTGCTATATGTCTATGCAAGAGTTACTCAAATTATGAGTTAGAGGACTGGATTTATCAATATTCTGCTGCTGCTATATGTCTATGCAAGAGTTACTCAAATTATGACTTATAGGACTGGATTTATCAATATTCTGCTGCTGCTATATGTCTATGCAAGAGTTACTCATATTATGACTTATAGGACGGGATTTATCAATATTCTGCTGCTGCTATATGTCTATGGAGTTACTCAAATTATGACTTATAGGACTGGATTTATCAATAGTCTGCTGTTCTGGCCTGCTCAGGCTGATGCAGTGTTTGGTGTATAATTCCTGCTGCTTCGCCTCAGGATTATGCACTAGTAACCCATCTATGTCAGTTAGCCATCCCATAATAGCAGAAGGCGCGAACCTATTCTGAATTGTATTGTATTTTGAATTAAAATCTTAAATATATGACTGACAAACTGTTCTGTACCTTTTTCGACAAATAAAAGATTTTTCAATTCAATTTTTCAATGACTGACATTAAACAACCTGAAATCTGGTTGAGACCATTTGGTGGGGTGGGTACGGTCATTTGGACTACTTGACCCATCCTCCCCTCACTCGGGGGCAGGCCAGTGTCCCACACTTCTGCCTTGACCCTCGCCTACTCAGCCCACACCCACACTCTAACCTGAAAATGTCTTTTTGCTGTTGTCTAATAAACATATGAGAAGTGATATTGTGTAATAAACTCGTGTTTGGTAATTATATTATCATAGACTACCCAGATGAAAAGTAATACATTAGCAGCGTGGAGGTAACAAAAACATATTTTCCTCATAGTCTTCTCTCATATTCTATGGCTCATGTGACACAGAAAGCACGAAGAAAACATGTCCAGACTATCATTAAGTCCTATCATATCGCGATCATTTATCCTGCCCGAGAAGTGTTACACTTGTTATACCTTCTGAAAATCTTCTTACCTGTACAACATATTCAATAGGGGAATTGTATAGCCGCCATTTTGAATCTTAATTCGCATGGAATTATTATATCTAATAGCCCGATGGAGATATCAAAACGATCAAGACGGAGGGTCAAATCGCACGAAACCCCGAAGGGGTTGAGTGCGATTTGACCCGATGTCGAGATCGATTTGACATCAAACAGAGGGCTATTAGATATTTATTTCATACGTAATCAACGAGAGAAGACAATTTTAATGACATTTTACCTTGGTTTCCACCGATTCTTGTGGACATACGGATGACAGAACCGCCATGACAGTGTGATAGCTTTGTTGAATGAGTTTGTATCATTGCACACTTAGACTTTTCACTACCATCGCTTAAATGTGAGATACACGCTTGATTTTCTTTAAAATATGCTTCTGCTTCTCATTGTTTCGGAATTAATATAACTCGAACTGGACATTAAAGGTATATATTTAGTGGATCTAATGGATCTCGATATATTGCTTGAAATTCTTCAGACGGGTGATTACTTTTTCTCTCCCTGGTTACCAAGTCATGATACGTTCACAAAAATTGTCAACAAACCATAACTTTCATCTTTATTTAGACAATAAATAAGAAATACATATCATATTTCTCAAATTACTTCTCAACATGGAAAACAAAACTTCTGCCGCTGATGTTAGCTCCAGCAAATACATATCTTGCTGTTTGTTGCTGTTCACTTGAACTAATGAATGTACGGCTGTGCCGGCATTGATGCTGTCACTGGGTCGAAGCAGACGATTTGATTCTAAGCTTCTCATTGGTCAGATTAAGTCATGTGATGCTCGAAAGTAGTTCGGTTGTAATCACATAGTATGTGATACAAGATTTCTAATAGCACCCCTGAATGGCACCTCTGTAATCACACACGTATGTAATAATGGGTGTAATGGCACAGAATAAAATCTATATAAAAAATGCCTTGTTGAGCATGGAATATGTATTAATGCTCCAATATCAATATCTATATGTCCATCCATCTTTCCCATCATGCACTTGGTTTTCATAGATCATTTACAAAAGATATGATATTGGTGAGAACATTTTTGCAATCTTTGATAGAAATATTGCCAAATATTTGTATGTCAGATTTGAACTGAATCCATCCTAGCATGCACTATGACAGTCATGCGCAGTGAGGTATGCAACTCCCCTATTGTGTGCATGTATATTTCAAGTGAACATATCACACAATGCTTGACATTGAAAATGTACAATTAACCTTCAGCAATTTTTTCAAATAAGCCCAATTTAAGACGAAAATAAAGTTCAAATTGCAGTTTAACCTAACCAAAACATGCAATTGCTCGAATCAATGCCATGTCAAATATACTAGAATATATCTAGTATTGGCCAAATTACAGCTTTATTTGGCAGAATTTACTAAATGTGAACCGCTGCCAATTGTACATTTTGTGAAAATCTGACCCAGTAGAGAGTTGTCACCCACGTGGACACATATATCTCTCCTCATTTCCTCTTCTGCCATTTTCCTCTTTCAACATATATATCTGTAACTGAGTGCCCGTATTACTCTTCATGCCTCAAATGAAAGATGTTTTTATTGGTCACTGTTGCAAGGGAATGTGAGATAGATAGAGACTGCTCAGATCAAGGTAACAGTAAAATAGACACAGAGATACAGGAACACAGAAATGGTAGCAGAAGCAGAAGCAGAAGCATTAGAAGTCGGAAAAGAAAAAGGGAAAGAGAGAGAAAGAAGAGGTCTGGATTGTGAGAACTTGACAGGGAGAGAGACCGAGAGTGTTAGAGAGGGAGGTATAACATACTTGTTTACACTATCCTTAAAAAGCGTAGAACTACGGCGTGCAACCTTCAGAATAAGTGTAATTGGCCTTTGCTTTGGGCCACCCTCATGTTGGGTAGATATATGGTGCAGCGCCATAGATTAGCGCCCATGTGGGAAAGCTTGTGTAGCTTTCATGAACGAAATAGCAGTGTTTGATGGAGCTAGGAGCTATCTAGTGGAAAGCAATATATTGAGTTATATTTTAGTTATATAACCATGCAACTTTAGGACAGTTGGATAGACATGTCCTGATATTTAATGTCTTTGAGATTTTGTAAAAATCTCAAATAGTCGCTGAAGCATAAGCATAGATATTCACTGCATTCAGGTATAATAATATTGTTTGACCAAAATACAGATTATTACAGCCATGTCAAGTATGAAATACAATAGTGTACTAGCAATGATTAAGAGACTCAGTAGAATAGTGTAGTGGTTAGGATGCTCGCTTGAGAACCCCAAGGGTCTTAGATCGAACCCAAGTATGGTCAATTTTTTTTCTCTATGCTCCATGCCAATCTGAGCTATGCTTCCTTGAATTACATCTCCCCCTGCCTACTGCGTGGCCGGCTACGGCGCGCGGGGCTACAGTGGCACAGTTTACAGGACAAGTGTAAATGTATGGCAGGGTGAGCTATGCATTTGAAACACCTGCTGCCTGTCCAGCGCTGTAGTTTTACTTGCACAACGGGTACAGTGTAAGTTGGGGCCTATATCACATTTCACACTGAGATGGACTGAATTTGTGTAACACACAAAGATACAGGGACACAAACATTACAATAAGTACAGATACAGGGCGAGGGGGAAGCAAAGAGACAAAGACAAATACACTGTGTGGGGGAGGAGAAGGGGGGGGAAGGGAACAGAGGAGGAAGAGGTGGTGTATAGGAGGAGAAACAGGTAGTAGAAAAGGAGGTGGTGGCGGCGGAAGAGGAGATGGGTGTAGTGGTGGTTGAGGTGAAGGAAGAGGAAGAGGAGGTGGTGGTTGTTTAGGTGTAGACGGGTGAGGGGGAGGAGGCACAGAGAGTGACAGTGACAGAGAGAGACCATTCTTATATTAATTTTGTTCTCTCCCTCCTACCCCTCCCTCTCCTTCCCCATTCACTACAGCTCTCTCCTCCCCTCCCTCTCTCTCTCCTTTCTCTCACTCATTTCCCCCTTTTCTCTCCCCCCCCCCTCTCTCTGGGCCGTGCTCTCTCTCTCTCTCTGCCCCTCTCTCAGATGGCCACGATAGGGGTAGACCCAAGACCCAAGATTCAAAATTGTGGCAATGCGAATCCCCCATTATCTAAAGACTAAAAGACGAAGAAATACGAAATTATATTTTTTGATGAATATGATTTTGGATAAACCTTTATTTTGATATATATATGATCGCTATAAGTCAACTTCTTCAGTAGAAGGAAGTTTTTTTTTATATTTCACTCACTTCAATGGAGCTCCCGTACAACACAGGTGTATAACACATCAGGCAATATGGTAGCAAAAGATATAAGAGCAGATATAATTGTGATTGATGACGCCATTATCCTAATATCATCGCATTAGAATGTCGTTCATCACCTATTTACATGTTACATTTAATCACCTCCCATACAGTCTGACAGGCCAGATATCAAATAGATCATGGGTTAAAAGCTGTGTTCTCTATTGAGAAATGTAAGAAATGTGAACAGTGAATCTACAATGCCATTGTCACTTAATGTATGGAAATGTGTATGACCTGACTAAAATATTTTCAAAATCAAATCAAAATTATTGTGGTAAGAGTTTGGGTAAGTGTAGTTTACCATATGTGATGGAAATCCCAGATTACATTGCAAGCTGTTTCTTATCTCCACTTCGAAAAGCTCTCCAATCAGTGTCAGTTGTTTCTTCTCCACGGTCAAAATATAGAACGCTATCAAATGCCTTTAGAAGTGAACAATGTGGGGTTCAGTGGACGGACAGACTTAGGGCTGTTCATTCTTAATCACTGAGGAGGGGGGGGGGGGGGGCGGAGAGGAGAATTTTCAGGGGGCCATCTTTTTTTGAAGTGTGTGTGTGTGGGTGGAGGGGGAGTATCCTTTTTGCACAGACTCTGAAGGGCGTGGGGGGGGCACCTTTTCTTGCGCCAACTCAGAACTACAATTATGTTGGTGGGGGCACAAAATGTTGCACAATACTTTAAGGGGGGTCATACAATTTTGCACAAGAATTTTTGGCAAATTCTCCACTCCCCTACCCTTCCCCAGTGGTTAATTATGAAGAGTCCCTCACAAAGCAACACGGGACATCCCTCAATCTGCTTTGCTTGCTGTTTACCTTTCTCCAATTCGCCATAGTTTAATATCCGGAGTAAGCCAAACAAATTTGGTATCTACCAAACGAAACGGTGGATGAAATGTATTGCAGATTTAATCTGAACTAAAAGGGTGATATTACCAGAAAAAGTACAATTAGCTTTCACCAATCCTCTCAAATGACTTATATTTAAGACAAAACTTTCATAATACAGTTTAACATAATCAAAGAAATTCTTTAAATCAAGGCAATATATCAAATATACTTCATAGTACTTAAATATACTTTATAGTTTAATTTAGCAGAATTTATGTGTAGAACTACCAATTGTACATTTTCTGAAGATCTGACCCAGAAGCTGTTGACTGTGGGAGGGATTGACTTGGATACTCGGTATAAAAAGTACTTGTCAGCTGATAAGCGTCTTAAAGCAGTACTCTCAGTTAACATCGGTCACAAAGTAAAGATTTTCTAATGATTGTTCCGTCCTTTCCCAACCCATCTATAAGTCATGTATGATGTGCTACAGGAAAATGCGTCATAAGTCGTAAATAATATTGTTTTTGAGATATTATCATATTTGAAAAGACAAGGTCAATGAGATTCCAATGATAGTAAACAGTAGGACATTTTATAAGTATTTCTATATTTTAAGATTGATATTTTTAGTTTTGAAAAAGATGTTTGCAATATTTCGTTATGGACATTTACTAGTAAAGTAGCTAAAAAAAAATTTCTATAGGATGAGCTTCGCAAGGATATATCTAACACACTCTCTTGAATTTGTGTACATGTGTTTAGGCTTTTACAAGCGCTAAACACCCCAAAGATTCTTCCTGAAACACATCCCATTTGACCAAAAAACTGTCCAGTTCTTTTGCTGCTTCCTAAAAGTCAACATTAATAATTCAGCAGCAAAAACATCCTTTTCTGCAGTGGTTTCACATATTATCGCTCACTGGCTGCCGATTCCTTCCCTGCACAGCCTATTCACATTCATGAATAAACAGATAATGTTCAGCAGCAGAATATGGTCAAATTAGTTTAGCTGTTGTATAAGCTGAGAATACAGCTTTAATCAAAGCAACATTTCAGGTGATTGAACGATATATTTACTGAATGCCCAGTTCTATTACATTGCCGTGGGTCATTAAGCATCAGTGGCTGTCTGATTGAGATTTAGACATTTGTATGCCCCCTCATCGCTGACAAAGAAACTTGATGTGTTACATAATAATTCATTATACTGTTATTCATATTATTGTGATATGTTACAGGACAATGAGTCACAAATGGTGTCCCCTATTTACATGTTACATTTAATCACCTCCCATACAGTCTGACAGGCCAGACATAAGATAGATCATAGGGTCTAGAAACTGTGTTCTGTATTGAGAAATGTAAGAAATGTGAACAGTGAATCTACAATGCCATTGAGTAAGAGTTTGAGTAGGTGTAGTTTATTTATGTGATGTGTTGCAGAAAAATGAGTCAAAAGTCCAGAGACAGATCATATGTATGATATGTACCACATTTAAAGATGGGGTCACAAAGTAGATCATTAGCTTAAAAGCTCTTTTTTATTGACAATGGTTAGACGCTAAAACATTATATCGACAATGTCTTTGGGTAAGAGTTGAATCCTGTGAGTAGTCGCCTACATGGCACCACTTTTAAAGATAGTTTTACAAAGCAAACGTAACAAACTTATAACAACTTATAACTTGGTCCGAATTGAGAATTCACCATTGACCCACCAAGGCTAGAATGAAAGCTCACGGTCAATTTGGACCGGAACTGGGGCCATAAATATTTGTTTACATTTTTTGTGTCATTGGGAAGTGTATGGATGTAGGGAGGACCCCACATTAAATGTCATTTTAGCAATAGAAAAACATCTAATATAACCACCAAATTAGAGGATATAAAAGACAACACTACTCACATCAGTTAAGCTCTTGTTGGGTACCATGTCAGCTCCAAGAAATTCAATAAATTGGGTTCATTTAAATTGCTAAAATCAAGTTCACCTTACAGACTGACATGCCCATGAACCAAGTGACCTATGCCCAGCTTGCCGGGCGCGCTGCCCTTCACCCAGCCCCGCACATAGACCGGGCCTTAGTTGTAGTCAGAGGCCCGCCCACACTCAGATAGGCCTCGGTGCCCGTCTTAAATAAGTGTCAGCTGCACCACTCTTAAGCCAAATGGCCAATTCAAAAGAGCCCTATTATATGATGTGTTTGGTTTTAAATCTATTCCATACTCATTGTCAAGTGTACATGTATTAAGTTTGAAAACTGTTAAAGAATGAAGAATGCACCAAAATACATACCATGTAGGGACAAACTAATGGAATGTTTGTGTTAAGGAGTGGAACAATTTAACTCAATTATTAGTAGGTTTCAAGTGGTATACGATCTGTTAGTATTCAAAACATTGGTCAAAGGAATGATATACCTCCCAAGACATGTCTATATATATGTATGAATATGCTTATTTCACGCCAAACCCTTCTGTCTCCACACCATACCCCACATCTGATTCTGACAAACTTGCACTTCATGTGATGTGCTCCAGGAGAATGAGACACAAGTCGCAAAACAGATATTTTTCAAAGTAATTTATTCACAAAATCTCTTTGTTGGAATGTCCTCACATTTTAGGTGCTTAGCACTGTCTGTTAGTAGTATGACTAACTTTACCAAATTCCTAGACTGTAAATTGAATATTTTCAGAAAATGTACAATTCAGCATCGCCATTCTTCTGAAATAACCCAGATTTTAGACGAAAATAAAGTTCAAAATACAGTTCAACCTAGCCAAACAGATTGCTATAGTTCTGAACATGGTTCCCGCGGAATACAGTGAGAAAATGCCTTATGGTTTGGTCGTTTAAGCTTGCCTCCTTGGTCGTTAAGATCGCCTCCCTGATTTGCGCTACCGCCTCCGTCGGTAGACCGGAACGTGGCGCAAAACCTGAAACCCTCTCACTACTTTAACCCTTGTCGCCTGTTGTATGCGATGTGTTTCAGGGAAGAGCTGCTCTATACTTTACCAAACTGGGCTTGGTACATTGGAGGGAAAAGGGTTAAAGCTAAGAGAGGAGGAGGTGTCTCCAAAATCGGGTGGGCCGGCCAGAGCCACCAGCTGTTGTTTTAAGGAGGAGGTGACAGATTTTGAGATGTTTAATGGAATTCCGTCTTCCACCCATCCCTATCAAAGAAATATCACCGCAATGCGGGTATCATGTTACCAACTATAGAATCACTGCAATGCCAAATATACTCGAATTTACCTAGTATTGACCAAATTGCAGCCTAATTTAGCAGAATTTACTAAATGTGTACCGCTGCCAATTGTACATTTTCTGAAAATCTGACCCATATATCTATGCTTATTTGAGGTTATCCTCAGGAGTATAATTACCTACTTTACTATAATGAGTGACCAGCAAGAAATAGGTTTTTTTATTCAATTAATGATCCAAGTGTTAGTGAAAAGCTCTGATCTGGCTTGCGGATGTATGCTTGCATTGCTGTCAATATTATTACAGTAAATTCTACTATAATAGCACACCTTATAACTATAAAGAACAATGTTATACATAATCATTACCTCCAAAAGAATCACCTAGTCCTGAGAAAATATAAAAATATTGCTAACCCTTTTCATGTATACAACTATATAGAAGTTCTTATTAGATGTCCTAATAACACAAAGCAAATATCCAATAGCCGAACAAAAAAAATTGTTATTCTCATTCTGGCTGTGATTTGATATTCCCTAATATAATATAATGAACTATTATGTTACACATCACATATGTTTATCAGCAATGAGTAGGGCATATTTTCTTTTTGGAAAAGCTTTTTATTGAGAGGGTGACTGGACACTCTCACTCCAAGGAGTGATTTTCGTTGCATCCAGACAGTGCTACTTACAATTTGTTATTTGTCGGTGCAGGTTTACAATTCTTTCCGTAAAAGTGAAATAACATAAACATAAGTTTCCTAATTAGTACTCCATATATTGTACAATTTGCTCGTATAGGAATACAATCAATCTATAATACATATGTTAGGGTGATAACATAAATGATGAGACGAAATGTGATGAGGTGGTGAAACGTTACTGGCTAATGAAATCAATTGTAAAGAATTGCAATTCTTGCGAGCGGAATTTACCCATAGAGTGGCCGTCCCCCCCTCCCCCTCTTCCCCCCCTCCCCTCCGCCTGGGCCTCGACCGCCACGCGGGACCTGGGTGGAGCGGGGGAGAGCGGGGCACTGGACATCTGTTGTTATGTGTCTACCTGTTTGATTGTCTTAGCAACCGAAATAGCATCGCCAATTGTTCTCCGGCGTGACTCTCATTACGGGGTGGGGGGAAGGGACTGGGGGAGGGAGGGGACGCTACATGCTTGGGTCAGGGATAATGGGAGGGGAGGGGGGGTTGAGGGCAAGGGATCCTCCGCGCAGGCGCACAGCGCATGACCTTGGCGTGGGAGAGCGCTGGGGGTCATGATCAGGTGGAGGAGGATCCCCCTCAGCCAATCATAAGGGTGGATCGCCGGGAGCGCACTTTGCTATACCCATTTTGATGCTAATGAATAATTAACGTGTGACTATAAATAAAGAGGACAGAGTAAGCTTGGATACACCTTGCTGCCTGGCCGAAGACTACTATCATCCGACTTCTCTGACTTCATCATTTTGCATACCGAATCTCTGGGCAAATTGCCATTGCATTCTCACACTGGCGACCATTCGAAGAGACGACTTGCTAAAATAGCAAAACCCTCATCTTGAAGTCAGAGAAAAACCAGGCGAGCAAATGAAGAACAGGACTGGGTGAGTGGAAATCTGAACTCTGATTTTGCTTGTATATTATTGTGGAATGTGTGGGAAGCGGATCTGGGGACACTGTACAAAATTGGGTGCAATGATCACACTTAACCACTCATAATACTTGGAGAGTGCGTGAGAAATGCCTAGAGCTTTTATTTCGCTAGGTCCTTGGGTTCTGTATGTTTAGATCTGTACCTTGTACTGTCTAGTTACTCTCTCTAAAAACCGCAATGGAGGTTGATTGGGCGCTAGATGCAGAGGCGGTTGCTGCTCTAGATGTCAATCAAAGAAGGGCAAGGTTTGCGGCAATCAAAGAGATCCGAAGGCGTTTGGAACGCCATGGATCTATGTTGGGAGCCAATGATGGTTCCAACAAGGACACCTTGAGAGAGTGGCTGGATGGGATCAGCAGGGCAAAGGCCTATTGTGCGGCCAATGATGACCTCACTTTAGAGCTTTTGGGGACGCTTGCTAGTGGGCCTCTAGCGAGGTGTGTGGCAGCGTTCCTGCAGATAGCAGAGAACAGAACCTGGGATCTGGCAAGGGCAGAGATTTTCCGACTCTTCATGAATGAAGAGGAGGAACAACAGCTCAGGGCACGCCTCACTGATCTTTATCAACTCCCGTACGAGGATGCTAAGCAGTATGGACGCAAATTCCAGCTGGCGTCTCAAAGGGCATATAGCATGGATGATTTAAATCATGATATTGTCCAAGAGACGCTAGTAAGGAATTTTGTGGGAGGACTGAGGGACGAGCAGATACGTCATGACGTATTTGCCGCTCGTCCTCTGACTCTGGCTGAGGCTATCACTCAAGCCTCAGCTGCCGCTCACACCTTCGCATTGGCAGGCCAGCCTGCCAGAGGTGAGAGAAAGGACGAGCCAATGGAGATAGGGGCCGTCCTAAATCAACTAATGACTTCATCATTTTGCATACCGAATCTCTGGGCAAATTGCCATTGCATTCTCACACAATAATGCTGTATCCGTTGTGAGGATTTGGTTACGAAAATTCAATCTGATGAAGTCAATGATATACATGTCCTAATTGCACCCAGACAGCCACTGATACGTCATGCCCCACGGCCTTTCAGTAAATATATCGTGCAGTCCCCTGAAACGCTGCTTTGATTAAAGCTGTTTTTTCAGCCAATACAAGAACAAAAATCAAATTTATTTATACTCTGACTTTAAGGACCATGTTCTGCTGCTGTTATCTGTTTATGGGTCAGATCTTCAGAAAATGTACAATCAGCAGATCTACACATTTAGTGAATTCTGCTACATTAGACTGGGGCAATTCAAGGTATATCTGAGTATATGTGGTAGTGCCTTGATTCAGACAACCTGTTTCGTTATGTTGAACTGAGTTTTGAACCTCATTTTTGTCTTAAATCTGAGTTATTTTAGAGGATTGGTGAAGGCGAATTGTACATTTTCTGGCGATTTCACCCATATACACAAATTTGAATAAGCTGTGCGAGACAATAATAGGAGGCAGTGAGCGATAATCAGTGAAACCACTGCAAAAAAGGATTTTGTTTTGCAATTGCATTATTAATATTGACTTCTATGAAGCGCTGCAGCAAAACAATGGGACAGTTTTTGGTCAAATGTGAGTTGTTTCAGGAAATTGAGTGAGTGAGTGAGATTTGTTGCTTTACGCCCTTATCAACACATTTAATATGGTTATATCAAGGGCGGGAGAGCTGAGAGGGAGGCAGTTTATGATCATACCAAGAGATAGAGAAAAAGGGAGAGAGAGAGACAGAGAAAAAGAGACAGAAAGGCAATTTTAGGTCATACCAAGGACCATCAGGAAATTGAGTAACAAGTCGTAAATTTCATGTTTTTTAAAGTGTTTTATTCCCAAGATACAAGAATGTTTTTCATCTTTGTATTGGGGTACTTAACGCTTGTCTTCTAAAAAATATGTACACAATTTAAGATAAGATAAGAGATTTTTTTATTTGTCTTTAAAGATGTACAAAAATATTTTGCTGATGAGGAACACAAACTGGTCAATATATCTTATGGAAGAAATCTGAAGAATTGACCTATTTATTTTGGCAATTACCGTGTTTTGGAATAAGGTTTAAGTGACTAAAGAGTTCTATGTCTAAGGCTACTTAATAAATGAATGATACAATAAGATAAAATATTGACTTAGTGTTAGACATTTGAAGACAGTGTGTTAAATATATCCTTGCATTTCTAAGCTCATCCCACAGAGTATATTTAGCTACTTTACTAGTAAATGTCCATACAGAAATATTGCAAACATTTTTTTTTCAAAACTCTTTTAAATAAAGAAATAAAATGCCCTACTGTTTACTGTCATTGGAATCCCATTCGTCTCATTCTTCAAATATGATAATATCTCAAAATCCTTTTTTTTTGCGACTTATGATTAATTTTCCTGTAACACATCACAAATGACTTTTAGATGGCTTGGGACAGAACTGATCAAATCTTTACCTGTTTTGACTGATGTTAACTGAGAGTCCTGCGGTCAGCCAACAAGCTTTGTTAAACCCAGTCTGCAGGACAATCCCTCCCACAGGCAACAGCTTTTAGTTCAGATTAAATCTGCAATACATTTCACAGCCCATTCCGTTTGGTGGATACCATTTGTATGGCTTACTCGGCCTAGTAAAACTTGGGGAATCAGAGAAAAGTTGACAGCAAGCAATTGAAGCAGATTGAGAGATGCCCCATAATGAGTTGCTTTATAAGGCCAACAAGATTGGTGTGTTTCTGATTTACCCCCGCTACCTAGAAAAATCTCCCTCCTCCTTAGGAAATATTTGAACATGCATGATTTGATTTGGATTTCTTTTACAATAAAAGGTAATAATAGTAGGAAACCAGGAACCATCAAATTGCACATTCCTCCTGTTTAAAACAATTATAATTATAGAATTGAATTTTTTCAGTTCCTGGAAGGGGGTTTCCTGAATAATAATGAAAAAGTTACAGTTACCCCCCACTCCACCAAGTGTTCAGCCAGATAAATTGGAAACGCACTTATTCTTTGTTGGCCTTTAAAGTCTGTTTGGCCACTGAACCCCACATGGTTCTCTTCTGAGAGGCATTTGATAGCGTTCTATCTGTTGACCGTGGAGAAGAGACAACTGACACTGATTGGAGAGCTCTTCCAATTGGAGATAAGAAATGACTCGCAATGTAATCTGGGATATCCTGGTGGCGGCCAAAGAATCAGTGCATGGCCCGAGGTCTAGATTCACGTAGAGTCTTGTTTCCGGAAGTAGAAATGTCAATTTGTTATATTATAAAAGGAATATGTGATGTGTTTCAGGAAAATAAGTCGTTAAATGGATATTTTTGAAAGTGATTTATTTATAAGCTATCTTTGCTGGAATATTTTAGTTTTGGGATGCTTAATGCTGCTAGTAAAAATAATACATTCACGAAATTTCAGGGTAATGTGTTAAATATATCTATGCATTTCTAAGGTCATCCTATAGAGTATATTTAAGTACTTTATTAGTAATTACTTATAATATAGAAGTACTACTTATTAGATATCCTTGATGTTTACTACCATTAGAATCGGCTTGAGCTCATCTATTTAAATATGATGATATCTCAAAATCCATTTTTTGCGACTTGTGACTCATTTACCTAAAACACATCACATATAACATCGCAGCTGGAATAAGAAGCAATTTGTGAACATGTCATGTGTTACAGAAAATGGGTCACAAGTCACAAAAAATGGATTTTGAGATATAATCATATTTGAAAAGATGAGATGAGGCAAATTCCAATGGTAATCAACATTTAGTACAGGCATTTTAGGTAGATTTAAGGCCAAACCCGGAATGAAATAATGTAAAACTAATTTTTGGATATATGATGCGGGACACATGGGGGAACATTCCCTGAAAAGTCCCCACCTAGGGACTGTGTGCTTTTTGAGATTTTGATGTTTTTGTTTCATTTTCCACAAAATAGCATTGGTCTCTATGGGAAAAAGCACTTGGCTCAGGCCATTATTGCCAACATTAAGAATTATGATTACACAAAAACGTCAAAATCTCAAAAAGCACACAGATTTACCAATACAAATGTCACTTTACTACAGTAAACTCAGAATAATAGTGGACTTTTGCACTTTGACATTTGTATTGGTAAATCAGAACTAGTTTTGATGGCAAAACATTCCTAGAAATACACAAGTCTTTCACCAAATGTTTCAGTAACCCAAGATTGCGCTGATTGATGCTTTTGCAGTTGCTGAATTAGGTTTTGTGACTATACTGAATGTGAGCGATGATACATACAATAGAAGCGTTAAAGCTGCACTTTCAGCTAACGCTCGTAAAAATGCAAGATTTTCTATTTGTGGTTCAGTTCTCACTCATCTACAAGTCATTTGAGGAAAATCTTCGAGGGTCGCGGGGATTTTGTCCAGATCGTTTTGCTATAGGGCTTCATGAACGTCCTTATTTTCAAATACAAAATAACCTACCAAACTAACGAATTACTGTAACTTTACATAGTTTTCAAAACTGCTCATTTATTGATATACCTAAGACATTCCCAACATCTAATCACCCCTGAAGAAGCCAATACCAAAGGCGAAAGACGTAGGGTCGCGAAATAAAATGCTGAAACAGTAATTTCAAAGAGTTGATTTCAGTTGAGTTGACTTCCATCTTCAACATTGATATTACATTACACAAATAAAAGCTGTATTTATTGAAGCAGAATGCCTGTGTGTGGTCTCTGTAGGACAGCGCCTCAAATTACATATTACTTACTTGAATAGTCAAAACAAGAAAGAACCATTATTACCATCATCCAATTTGGCCTTTGGTTACTTAGGAAAGGTAACCTGTATCACATTTCAGATGAGATTACGTTATATGGGGTGTGTTACAAGGAAATGAGTCACAATTATGTAACAAAGGTGTTAATTTAGTGCTTCAGAGCACCCTTGTTAACTTGGTAATTAAGAAGTAAGAAGTAGTTGAGTTGTAGAGATGTAGAGAGTTTTTTAATTATTCTGATCTTCAATATGTATATAGTCCAATGTAGGTACAAGTAGTTGTAGAGTACCAGTAGAAAAGAAGTAGAAGTTTGATCGTATAGATATATGGTTAGTTAATACATTCATTGTCTTAATACACAACCTTATGACAATTAGCAAAAAAAGATTTTGAGGTAAGATCAAGCCAATTCCAATGGTGGTAAACATTAGGAGAATTAATAAGTTGATATTTTCAGTTTGATTTTATACTTTATGGAAAAAGAAATCTGTTATCGTTACTATTATTATATCTGTGTGTGTTTGAAATAAATATTTCAGATGTTTCTGGAGGACAATCACTAGTATAAAGTATTGAAGTATACTTCTTTAGGATGACTTTAGAAACACAGAGACACTTTAAATATAGTCTTGAGATTTGAAATTTGAGTCGCTTAAATATTGCACTCGTTGCTCCTTCAAGCAACTCATTAGTTAACCTGGATATGTTTTGTGTTGTGTTGCTTCCTTGTTATGCTAGACTGTATTTTGAAACCTAATTGTGTCTTAAATTCTAGTTATTTAGGAGGATTGTTGAAGGCGAATTGTACATTTTCTGACGATATGACCCATATATTTATTTATAATACAAAAAAAATATAATCATTAAATCATTTAAAAAGAAAAGAAAAGATCTTGCAGACTGCGCCTTGTGTATTCCCAAGGTGAGATTGGCGAGACAGGTCAATAAAATGCTGAACGCATTTAATGGAAAAGTCTGATTCTATTCAAGATGGGTGAAATCACTAGAAAATGTACAATTCAGATTCACCAGTCCTCTCAAATAACCTAAATTTCAGACGATAATTAAGTTCAAAATACAGTTCAACCTAACCAACCGATTGCTAGAATCAATGCAATGCTGAATATACTCGAATTTACCTAGTAGTTGCCAAATTGCAGCCTAAATGTGTACAAATGCCTCTTGTACATTTTCTGGAAACCTGACCAAGATACACTAACAGGTAATCGATGTTCTGCAAAGAAGTAAATGGTAGCAGGCAGGAAAAACTAGATGTCAATGAAACGCGTCTGTGAGTGAGAAAACAAAGAGGAGAGATCGAGTGTAGGGGCGGCAGGGAGGGGACAGGATAGAGGGGAGTTGGGGAAGTGAGAGGCTGCAGTGTAGGGGGGAAAAGAGAAGGGGGGCAGAGAAAGCACAGGTAGAGGGGATGGTGGAGCAGTGGGGTGGGGGGAGAGTGAAGGAGGATAGATCAGATAGAGAAAAGGGAGGGAGATAGACATAGAGAGAGAAAAGGAGAGCCATGTTCAATCGGAGGGTGAGAG
The DNA here is from genome assembly GCA_942159475.1 of Sthenelais limicola. Classification (NCBI taxonomy): domain Eukaryota; kingdom Metazoa; phylum Annelida; class Polychaeta; order Phyllodocida; family Sigalionidae; genus Sthenelais; species Sthenelais limicola. The sequence continues at coordinate 16,135,688 of OW804101.1, forward strand.
AACAGAGTAAGGGAAGAGAGGCAGAGGGAGCAGAATGAGAGAAGAGAGGGAGAAAGAAATGGAAGAGAGGAGCAAACAGTGAGAGAGGTCGAGCGGAAAGATAGAGAGAGAGAGACAGGAGAAAAGTACAAGAATAAAAAAGGGGAAAAGAATGCAGAAAGAGACGAGTAAAACTTCTAGTTAGCCCTATATCTGCTATGTGTATGCTACGTGTCACAGTTATGATTATACCATCAGGTAATGGCCAATCATACCAGACCTAGTTTTAGTAGGACTGAGGCCGTTTTCCTACCTTTTGTATACAGGCAAAACTTTGTGTATATTGACCTTGTTTGTTATGTCTCTACTTATATACATTGTTTTTGTATCGATTAACAAATACTCTCAATAAAAAAATTAATTAAAGTCATTAGAATGAGACCAGTAAGTCATAGAATGAGACCAGTAAGTGGTTATAAAGAGACCAGTAAGTGGTTATAAAGAGACCAGTAAGTCATTAGAAAGTGACAAGTAAGTCACTAGAAAGAGACCAGTGAGTGGTGGAAAAGAGACCAGTAAGTGGTGGGAAAGAGACCAGTAAGTTGTTAGAAAGAGACCAGTAAGTGGTTAGAAAGAGACCAGTAAGTGGTTAGAAAGAGACCAGTAAGTGGTGGGAAAGAGACCAGTAAGTCATTAGAAAAAGACCAGTAAGTCATTAGAATGAGACCAGTAAGTCATTAGAAAGAGACCAGTAAGTCATTAGAAAGAGACCAGTAAGTCACTAGAAAGAGACCAGTAAGTGGTGGGAAAGAGACCAGTAAGTGGTTAGAAAGAGACCAGTAAGTCATTAGAAAGAGACCAGTAAGTCATTAGAAAGAGACCAGTAAGTCATTAGAAAGAGACCAGTAAGTGGTTAGAAAGAGACCAGTAAGTCATTAGAAAGAGACCAGTAAGTCATTAGAAAGAGACCAGTAAGTCATTAGAAAGAGACCAGTAAGTCATTAGAAAGAGACCAGTAAGTGGTTAGAAAGAGACCAGTAAGTGGTTAGAAACAGACCAGTAAGTGGTTAGAAACAGACCAGTAAGTGGTTAGAAACAGACCAGTAAGTGGTTAGAAACAGACCAGTAAGTGGTTAGAAAGAGACCAGTACGTGTTTAGAAAGAGACCAGTAAATGGTTAGAAAGAGACCAGTAAGTCATTAGAAAGAGACCAGTAAGTCATTAGAAAGAGACCAGTAAGTGGTAAGAAAGCTCTTCAGCACGCAGCAGTGGTAGGACCAGATTGGTGAAGTCACCAGAAAATGTACAATTCACTTTTACCAATCCTGTCAAATAACCTAAATTTCAGACGAAAATAAAATTCAAGATATAGTTCAATCTAACCAAACAGATCGCTAGAATCAATGCAATGCCGAATATATTCAAATTTACCTAGTATTGACCAAATTGCAGCCAAATTCAGCAGAATAGCTGCCAATTGTACATTTTCTGAAAATCTGACCCAGAGAGGCAGGGGACGCTGTGTGTACACAACCCCCTGCGTCTACCACTGGCACAATGGCAGACGATAATTAATGAGAGGACGCTGGTTCGACAAGAAGTAAATGTTTGCAAAAACAACTAATTGGTTCACTCCACTTTGTGTCTGGCTGTCGCAACTGTTTTGTGCTGCTGAAGAGCTGCAGTTTTAATGTTGGGAGTAGAGGGGCCTTGTGTGGTTGTGCTGAGGTATTTTAGAAAAGCACTGATGAACAGGATGGAATGAGAGGAGTCGGACATGTTTTGACAAATGTGATGTGTTAAAGGGAAATGAGTACCAAGTCACTAAAATTAGATTTGGAGATTATAATTACTGAATTTGGAAATTATATTTTAAAGGATGAGATCCAGGAAGAGCGGCGATGCTAGCGCGGGCCTGGAAGCCTTTGTTTCCTTTAGTGGCATTAATCGCCCTGACCTAAATATTATTAAAATAGTCTTTGGGACCATAAAACCCATAAAATCTTGTCAGAAACTGGTGGCCAGATCTCAGTTATATTTCACATGCACATTGCCAAAAATGGTGCCAAGCCATTCCGCTATGTTTCATTAACAAATTAGGGTTGAAAATGGGATAGAAATGGGTTTACATCGAGCACCCTCAACCAGGGCCCCCTGGGCTACCTGAAAACTAACATATCAGTGCCCCTACACCAGGTTTCTGGGTCACCCAAAGCATGACGTCACCGTTGCTTCACTATGGGACGGGAGTGGATATATTATGGAACACCGTATACTATGGCAAATCCGATGTCTAAATGATCGAAAAGCTTGGCAATGTACCATAAAGAAAGCATTGATAATGTTCGATATCTACAGTAAATTTACCGAACGGAACTTACCGATCGGTAATTTACCGATCGGTAAGCCTAAATTACCAAATTCCTCTAGCAACTTTCCAAATTTCTCAGTGAACTTACTGATGGTTTCGGTCCATTTTACTGATTGGAAACACCTTCTTCCGATTGGTCTTGCTTTTGATTGTCAAGCAATTAATTTTATTGATCAGTTTTAATAGGGACAGTCCACTACTGCCTATACTCATGTGGGGGGAGGGGGCGGGGGAAGGGGGGGAGGGCAGGGGGGAGAGGGAATGGGAGGCAACAACAGTTTCATTTGAGGTATGAATGTTAATACAGATACTGACTTACAGAGACAACTTGAAAGAGAACGATGGTTGGAGAGGAGAGTGGGAAGATGTGGGCCCCACTGTCCTACTAGCAAATCCTGTGCGAAGCACGGGTATTTGCTAGTGGGTATTAATATATAAAATTTGACACAATTGACTGTCAACACAACCTTAAATTAAGGAGGCCCACCCAGTGCAAACCCACCCGTCGTCCTAGCCGTGGCTGTGTAGAGTGACAGCTTTAATTGGTGATTGGTACCTGCGGCATCTTTGATGGGCACAACTGAGTCGTGCTCCATCAAGCTAATTCCAATGATAGTAAGCAGTCGGATATCTAAGTATTACTGGGACCATAGTTCCTGGGGGGCATAGTGCTTTAAGTCCTATTTATTCATTAACCAAGTTCTAAGGTAAAATTTCATCTGATTCTCCCCTAACAAGTCCATCAAGCATTGAGCAATAGGAAGCCTCTAAAAAATACGACTAAATTCACGAGTGGTTTATCTGTGCGCTACACGATGGTATGATTTCACTATGCTTCAGGGTGCACCACCCTAGATCATGATATAAATGTACCAAATTTCAACACTGTCTATTAAATATATCCAAGTATTACTAGGGTCATCCTTTGGAGTTTATTTAGCTAGTTTACTATAAAAATTGTGTACCCTGACATAAATTACAAGCCTTTTTTTCAAATTTCAAGAAAAATCAAACATGAAATAATAGAAACACTTTTTTGATTTCCTAAATGTTAACATGGTTGGAATCCACTAAACTCATCTTTCCAATATGATGGTATCTCAAAACCCATTTTTTTAAAAAGAAATATGACTCATTTGTCTGTGACACATCAGAAATAGGATAGAAGGAGAGTGGAATAAGTTTGATAGATTGAAATTTATAGAAACTGAGATGGGTCAAGGCACATCAAACCTGATTGAAACAGTTACACGATTGTGAAAGAATATGAATCGAGCACCGAGTTCTTTATAACTGTTTTTCAGGTTGAACACATTTTCTTGCTCATTATAGTGATAGATAAAGTTAAATTTATGCACTTGTCAATTGAAACCCCCCCCCCACCCCCGGGTAGGTAGGGGAATGGTAGGGGAATGTCTGAGAAAACATTCCCCCACCCAGGCGGAGATTTCCTTTAGTTTACAGCAGTATCAACTGGAGGGTGGGGGAATGTCCGCCAGTGCCCACTCTACAGCAGAGGTGTTGCTATCTATTCCCCAGTGAGTGGGGGCAAATACAGTGTCTTGGACCTATCCCCAGATAAACCTTGGTTCCCAAGAGAGTTTTCATGGTTTTCAGCAGGCATGGGCTTGGCTAAAGTGTAGTAGCTCCAACAACGTGGACGCAGCACATTTTCTTTGATTTGAGGCGAGAAAGAATGCCATTTCATCAAGCTTGTTGTCATCTCCTGATTCAAAACACATCTGGGATATAACTGGCATATCGCTGTATTGCTCGGGAGAGAGCCCCCTAATGAGTGCCTTATTCTCTTGTTTCACCACAAATGTGATCGGCCATATCGGGGGAATCCATTAACCCTCGCCTCTGACCACAAATGCGAGCAGACTTATCGGGGGAAAGTATTAAAAAATTATAGCGCCCACCCCTCTCCTTCCATGTTAACAGAGACTGACTATAGGCAGTATGGTCTAAAGTTACAAACCTCCCTCTATATATACACAGAAAGTGTCAACCCTGAACATGACAAGGTTTTAGTGGTGTGGGGTCATCATCACACCTGAACTAGACTTGATATATGCTATGTAGACATTGGTTGAATGGCTGAACTAAGCAGAGCCTGAGGTAGGTAGGGAACTTTGAAAGACTATAACTTCACTAATTTCTGGAGTATCAAAACAATGTTTTCACTTTCATACTGCTCACTTCTTTCTCTGCAAATGCCAACCTTTTTATTTTTTTTGTAAACATTTTTTGTTGTGGAAAAATGTGATGTGTCACAGGAAGATGAGTCATAATTCACAAAAGGTGGATTTTGAGATACCATCAGATTTGCAATAATGGAGATAGGTATAGAAAGTATACATTTCCTGGAAGAGGAATTTGTTTTCTTCATAATGAAATAAAAATGTAAGGAATCTCATAATTTGTGCTGACACAGTGAACAACGAAATGAAGGAAGGTATTCTATTCTTTCTACTTATGAGGCAGACTGATAAACACATCCCCGATTTCAAAATGAAATCCTGGTACTCTGGTACCAAATCGAGCTTCAATTCGGGTATGTGTGGGCTGAGTACAGCCAATTTCAATTTGGGGACACAAAATACTATGATCGGGACTTAAATTTTTATCTGTGAACATCGCATCAATGAGTATATGAAATAAGATTTTCTGATGCAAATGAAGCATAGAATGTCTGACTACATAAGATAGATAGAAATGTAAAGTGAAAAGCGAAATTGTAAGAATATGGTCAATTCTACTGCTGGGAAGAATTTACCAAAATTTAGCCAAAAATTCAAACTGCTTGAAATGCAGTTCTATTTATATTGTACTTAGATATGGTAGCCCAGGGTATTATTGAAGTATTTTCTCATTATTAAGAAAATATTGGGCTGCTGAAAATTATCACCGGATTTCCAGTGCCAAAAATCATTAATATTGGGTATTGATTTGTCCAGCTCTCATTAATTATTGATAAATTACCTTACTGTAAACTATGCTATCTTTAGAATGTGCAATTAATTCTTTCTCTATACTGTTTTATCAAACTGAGAATAGTATCCCTCTGGACATAATGTTTGGGTAGAATAAATTTATCAAACAAACAACACCTATTATTAGAACTTTCAATTATCTTAAAATATTATGTGTTTAGGAAGAATTGATTTAGCAGAACAAATTCTCATGGTAGTTAAAATTTCGATGTTCAATACATATAGCTATGTCACAAAATCTAATTTCACCGATTTTTTCCATTACTATGGTGCAATCTATAAAACACATTAAAAATATTTTGAATGGCGACAAAATCGTGAATAGTGACTTTTACTTCATTTCTAGTTATAGCAAAGCCATTATCCATAATAAAAGTATCATATTAAAACTTAAAACTTTATTCTATGTATTCTCATCTTTTGTTAAGGGTTACCTGGTAGATCTCCAGTGGAGATGGATTAATGACCCTATTCGCTGATTTATACTATGTATATGTTTACTGAATAAAAGTTGTATAATAATAATAATATTGCAGTTTGTGGTAGGGCTCATGGGAGGAGTAACATCGATACCAACTATCATTATCAATTTAGCATATAAAACCTGCACCAACAAATTTTGACACAGAGCCAGAATTGTTATCTGAAGCACTGTCACAAAGACAAAAAATGTGTGATTATATACAAATGCTTATCTTATTATGGTGCATTGAATAATTATGTTCTTAACATTTCAATTATCTCTTAAAGAGTTATAGTGCATCTAATAAATCTTTCTAAACTAGTAGGAATATAAATATGTAACAAATAAATTGATGTTGAACCATGCTACCATGCATTTATACCTCAACACTAAGACTGTCTCCTGAGTTGTTATTCAAAGTGTTTACTTTTCTATCAAAATGATAGCCTTAATAGTAAAGCATTTATATATTTGCAATAATAGTTTCTGCCAAAAAAAAGTCCACCGAAAAATATGCCCCAGGGGGGTCGGGGATTTCATCAAATTTCCCACAAGGCCCAGGACATTCCCCTACCTACCCGGGGGTGGGGGTGGGTTTCAATTGACAAGTGCATTATACATCAATATGGGTCAGATTTTCAGAAAAATAGATGTACAATTGGCAGCTATACTCATTTAGTAAATTCTTCTAAATTAGGCTGTCATTTGGTCAACAGTAGGTAAATTCGAGTATATATACAATTATGTAATTTCAAATACATAAACAGTTTCTCACCTATACCAGTCATTATTATGTTTCGAAAATCTTTAGATATTGTTCCAATTTTCGTTTCTAATATGTCATATGTTTCAGGACAATTTGTATTTTCCAATATCATTTTATTTACAAGATATCTTTGTTGGAATGTTCGTTTTTTTAGGTATCTGGTGCTGTAGGTGGTATGACTAAATGTACCCATTTTCGTGCTTTAAATATATCCATGCATTTCTATGCATAGTTAGCTACTTTACTAGTCATAATCCACTGAAAAATCTTGCAAACTTTCTTTCAAAAATATAGATATTAAACTACAAAATATAGAAATATGTATTAAGTGCCTGTATGTATGTATGTATCAATTTTATTTCCAATATTTCAATCACAATTACATCCTTCCTTAGGAAAAAGGGAGAAGTATTCAACAATCTATCACTTCTTTATACATCCTTCTGGGAAAGACAGCGTTTCCCAGCTCTTCCAGGCATCCCCGATGATGCGTTTCTTAATAATCATTGCTTGATATGTGCGATAGTATGCATATAACATCAACTCGTATAATTACAGTTACATTTCACAATTTACTAAATTATTGACTAGTACATACAGTATGACTGATACTTGAAGTGAGAAAATTTAAGTGTTATGGCGAAACATTACAAGCACCATACTACTAGGTAATATATCTAATCAGTCAAAGTTAGTACCTCTAAGTGGGTACTGTAACATGGTAAAACAAGAATTTATAATACCTTTACATATCATATTGAAAATTCTTTACATTAATTGAACACATTTTGGTTATAAGAACAATATTGATATGTTTCCCATCATTGGAATCCACTTGATGCAATCTGTTCAGATATTATAACATCTCAAAATCGATTGTTTGCGACTTGTGAATCATTTTCCTGATCACATATATCCAGGTACTTTGTTCCAGGTAACTTGTCCAAGAAAATATCGACATTTCTTCTAGCAATGGTTTAGGCAGAGAATTAACTGTTCCAGCATTCAACCTTGTTATACGAGAAACCTTTTTTTTTTATCTAAATATCAGATCCTCGCATGATTGGTTTCACCCAGTATTTCAGCTTCATCCTAATTGAACAAGAATGAGATTGCGATTGGATATTAATTGACTTAGAATGAGATAGATCAAGAGAGAGATATAGAGACCAGATGAGGCATTAATGTATTGCGATTGTGCGAGACTGCGGCTGTGATCGACTGAAAGAGACCTGTGAGCCGTAGAAGGAGACAATGCTAGACCTTATGCGTGAAATTGCAAGAAAATTTACAATACACCTTCACCACTCCTCTCAAATAATCCAAATCAAAGACAAAATTGAGCTTCAAAATTCAGTTCAACATAACCAAACAGATTGTTTGAATCAAGGCAATATCAAATCGACTCAGATATATATTGACCATTTTCCAGTCTAATTTAGCAGAACCTACAGAATGTGTCGATCTGCCGATTATGCATTTTCTGAAAATCTGAACCTTAAAATCCCGACATTGAGCAGATAATTAAAAGAAATACAGTGATCTTCCAATATATGACCGCATCCGTTCATAGTTACAATTAGGCAATTAAATTATTTGAGAGAAAATGTAACTTTAGGCGAATGGGGAATTTGCATGTCCGCCATCTATAATGTTGATTTGCATGTGAGTAGCATGTTGTCAAAGCTATAGAAATCATGCTATGTTCAGCATGGGACACTTAACAGTGATCGCATGTAAATATCTATGTGTTTTACATGTTTTCATGAACAAGACTTCATCTTTCCCATCACGCATTTGTTTTTTATAGATCACTTCCACAAGTTTTGATATTGGTGAAAAGATCCTTGAACTTTTCAATAAAAATGTTGCTAAACATATGTTTGTCAGATTTGACCTGAATCCATTCCAGCATGCACTGTAATATTTAGACATGCGCAGTGAGACATACAAATCCCCTATTGTACACATTGTGAAGCCCAGGTCATGAGGCTGGTGGTGGTATTTTCTTATCGAATAGGGGATTTGCTTGTCTCACTGCACATGTCTATTACAGTGCATCATGGATGAATTCTGTTGAAATCAGAAACACAAACATTTGGCAAAATTTTTGTTGAAGATTACAAAAACATATACATCAATATCATAGTTTGTATAAATGACCTATGAAAACAAAATGCACGATGGGAAAGATGGAGACTTGTGTCATGAAAACATGATACATAATACTTGGATATTGATATTAGAGCATTAATAAATAGTCCATGCTAAACATAACTTATGACACATAAAATACATTGCGAAAGTCGTAGGCATGAATTTAAGACATGGTTGATGGCATAACTAGGCCTACATTTTTAATATAAGGCCTGTTTATAGGGGGCCCCGCGGGAGACATTTTGTTTATAGTCATTACAGGAATGAAGTAAACGTTAATACCCAAAATATAAAGTCCCCGTATAATAGTATACGTGTAATGCCATTGTTTTATTCCACTTCTCATATCCTACTTACACTTCTTATATATCTACAAATTGCACGCACACTTTGCGCACGCATTTCCAACGCATTCAGCGCATTTATATCCGCAAATGGCAATGTTTGCTCCTCAAATTACATATATATATGTTGTTGTCGCAATCTTTATATGCAACCTAATCTTCATCTTTGGAGTTTTTTTCGATGACTCCATTAAACCAAGCTTGGGTGTATGTTAAGCACTTGTTTGTATGCTGAACGGAACCAGCGGACTCGTGGCCCAACGGATAAGGCGCCTGACTACGGATCAGGAGATTCCAGGTTCGAATCCTGGCGAGTTCGATATTTTTTACTCCCAAAGGGCGAGTACGTGACTAAACCAAGTGTTGGGCCTGCAATAACAAATTATATGTCATGGAATCCACAGCCATTGCACAGTCTCGAAATCCGGTACATTTATTCATACAGCCTAAAGAACCAGATAACCCCAAAATGAGAACTTTCCAACAAATATATTTTGTAAATAAATGACTGGAAATTACAAATTTTGCGACTTGTGACTCATTTTATTAAAGCACATGACATATTATTCTGTCAAATCAGCTTCAAATTCTTTCAGAGATGTATGCTCGAGCAACATATAGTTTGTTCTTATAATTATAGGCACATATCAACTGTTGGCCACATGTTGAATAATTCACAGGGTACATTTACCAGTGCAGTAATGTGTATCCCACATAGACATTAAATACAAACAGACATATATGATACATATGGGTCAGGTCGCCCAGAAATGTACAATTGCTCTCAGAGTGGCAATTTTAAAAACTTGGTAAACTAACATGTTATCTGAACTTATTTATGAGTACATCTCAAATTTTAAGTACACATATAAATTATACTACAGTAGTCCAAGTGATTCAGGTTTTTATCCGGGCTAAATTAAGACGTAAATTTAGTGTTTCAGCTAAATACAAACAGACATATATGATACCCATGGTTGGTGTCAACAGAAAGTGTACAATTGCCCTTCTCCAATCCTCTCATACAACGCAAATTTGGAAATTCGGAACGAAATACAGTCCAACATCACCAAACAGATTTCTTTGATCATGTAATACTAAGACATTCCTTGGGGTTTTTAAAAATCATTTTCAGCCTAATTTAGCAGAATTGATTAATGTTCATGAATAATGCCGATTGTACATTATCTGATACTCTGACCCTTGTGATGTGAACTGTAAACAATGTAATCATTGATAGTTAGAATCTCGACACCATCAGAAAACGGTAACTCACCCCTTCGGGGTTCGTCCCTTTTTTCCGATGGGTCTTGATCAGTTTGAACCCTCCATCGTACTATTTGCTATAATAATAGTTAGAATGTTGAGATATACAGTAGACTCCAAACAGAAGTAAACAATGTAAACAATAATAGTTAGAATGTTGAGGTATACAGTAGACCCCAAACAGAAGTAAACAATGTAAACAATAATAGTTAGAATGTTGAGGTATACAGTAGACCCCAAACAGCAGCAAACAATGTAAACAATAATAGTTAGAATGTTGAGGTATACAGTAGACCCCAAACAGAAGTAAACAATGTAAACAGTAATAGTTAGAATGTTGAGGTATACAGTAGACCCCAAACAGAAGTAAACAATGTAAACAATAATAGTTAGAATGTTGAGGTATACAGTAGACCCCAAACAGAAGTAAACAATGTAAACAGTAATAGTTAGAATGTTGAGGTATACAGTAAACCCCAAACAGAAGTAAACAATGTAAACAATGATAGTTAGAATGTCGAGGTATACAGTAGACCCCAAACAGAAGTAAACAATGTAAACATGGATAGTTAGAATGTTGAGGTATACAGTAAACTCCAAACAGAAGTAAACAATGTAAACATTTAAGTATAAATTAATGTAAACAACATAAAGATGAGAGAGAACAGGAGCATGTAAACAGTTGTGATGTCTTACAGGAAAATTAGTCACAAGTTGCAAAGATTGGGTTTTGAGATTTCCTCATATTTGAAACATGACATCAAGATCTTGAAATTTGATACATAAATTCATATGACGAAAACTGATGAACCTATGAAATATTCAGAACATTCCAAAAAAAGATAGCTTGTGAAATAATTTCTTTAACAATATTACTTTTGTGACTTGTGACTCATTTCCTTGAAAACAAATCACATTTCTGCATATTCCAAAGTCTGTTACTGGTGGCATAAATGAATCCAAACAGCAAAATTGTTCACATTCTCATGAGATGTAGGAAAGGTATGGGTTAACAAGTAATTAGCTGGGAATGATGCTTTAATTACTGCCTGATGGGGAGGCAGTAGAAGCGGGAAGGAATCAGTGATATTGATGGTCCAAATCACTAAACTAATTCGTTCAGTGAGGGGAAATTGTAGTTTGCCGTGTTATTTCTTGTTAAGCTCAAACAGCTGTTTATCCACTAGATTTGATCCTGCTTCTCTCTATTTCTAGGGCTTCTGATGGAGGGCGGGGGAGTTGTCTCAATATTTGTGATGTGTTAAGGGTGGTCTCCACTGGCTGCAGTAAGCTCTGCGGTAAGCTCTGCGGTAAGCTCTGCGGTAAGCTCTGCGGTAAGCTCTGCGGTAAGCTCTGCGGTAAGCTCTGCGGTAAGCTCTGCGGTAAGCTCTGCGGTAAGCTCTGCGGTAAGCTCTGCGGTAAGCTCTGCGGTAAGCTCTGCGGTAAGCTCTGCGGTAAGCTCTGCGGTAAGCTCTGCGGTAAGCCTTGCGATGGTGCTGTGTTGGTGAGAAGTGGCGAGTTCCTGACTACATGATCACTGACCATGTAGGGAAGGACCTCGTCATTCCTCACCACCTACAGGACCAGCACAAACCATCGCAAGGTTTACCGCAGAGCTTACCATAGCCAGTGGAGACCACCCTTTAGAGGACAATGAGTCACAAGTAGCAGAAATGGATTTTGAGATATCATTTTTGAAAAAATGAGATCATGCCGATTGTGATGATAATTAACATTGAACAGCTAATAAGTGTTTCTATATTTTAAGTTTTTATGTTTCTATTTTTGAAAGAGAAAGTTTGTGATATCCCAAAAATGAAACATTCCTACAAAGAGATTTTGCGGACAAAATACTCTGAAAAATAATAATTCAGTGACTCATTTCCCTGAAACACATTTATCACATATTATTTGTGTCACTATTAAGAAGCAATACATGTCAATGTTCACTAGCAAAATCTCTTGACATTTGTAACTAGCTAGGCCTCCCTCTGTCAATTTGTCGACTATAAGAAATGCCAAATAGATTTGATGATTCTACAAAAAGACACTCTTGATTATCAATTCTCAAAACAGAGACCATATTGATTTATTGATTTAAGGCATCAGGTGGATGAAATCGCCGGAAAAAGTACAATTCACCTTCACCAATCATCTCAAATAACCCAAATTAAAGACGAAGATGAATTCAAAATTCAGTCTAACAGAGCCAAACAGATTGTGTGAATCAAGGCAATATTAAATATACTCAGCTATAACTAGTATTGACCATTTTTCACTCTAATTTAGCTGAATTTATTAGATGTGTAGATCTGCCTATTGTACATTTTCTGAATATCTGAATATCTGACCTAGTGTGTGTTAAATGGTGTCTAAAGGGTGGTCTCCACTGGCTGTGGTAAGCTCAAGGTAAGCCTTGTGATAGGGATGTGATGGTGAGAAGTGGCGAGATCCTGCCTACATGGCCAGTGAACTATGTAGGCAGAACCTCATCATTCTTCTCCACCTATATAACCAGCCCCCCCTCCCCCCCCCCCCCCCACACACACACTAGAGTCTGGACTTTGGTCATTTAAGTGTCATTAAACGTCGACTACGTGATATTGAGGGAAGAGGATTAAAGCCAAGACAGGAGGAAGTTCAAATTGGGTCGAGAGAGCCGAGCCGACCCCATGGCCCAGTTCGTTTTTTATGAGGATGTTAACTGATGAAAAGGGACTAATGGAATTCCTCATCGACATCAGAGAGAAATCACTGTTGTTTAATTATTCTGTCATGAACTATAGTAGGTCTTATGCCTTAGGACAGTCTTGAAATTTGATGGATGTATTCATGCCACAGACAGCGAGCGTTAGGTGCCCCAAAATGAAAACATTCCCATAAAAACATGGTCAAAGTGTGGCCTTGTCTTTGACTGGACGACAGTTTTTAATTAATTGTGTTTTATTTACTACGAAACGCATCCATGGCTCATGGGCCTACCCATCCTTCTTCCCGCCACAACTGATGATTTGTTGCTACCAAATAAATGAACACAGCTTTTTCTGCTAGTTTGGATGTGGCCTTGAATCATACCCATCTGTGTGTTGTTGTTGTTTTGTTTTTTTGTTTTTTTTAAAGATTTTATTTATACTGGGAGTCGAAGTGTTTGGTGATTAATTTCTCGCCCGACTGCCAACTCTAATTTTATCATGGAGAATGACTTGGTATTCCTCAGCATCTTGTAAATAAATCACTTTGAAAAATATCAATTTTGCGACAATATCAATATTTCTATAACACATCACATTTATTGTTTAGATTATTTGATATTTGTGTATGTGAGCTAGAAATTCCATTGAGGAATTTAAATATGAGAGAAATAGATAACTTTAAAATAGGGTGCTGCCCTCAGAGCATGGTGGAGGGTCCAGTAATAGGAGATGGTCACTAGACAAATTCACATCTGATCCAGGGGTGGGTGATAATGCCAGAAAATGTACAATTCCCCCTCACTGATTCTCTCAAAAAACCCAAATTCCAGACGAAAATAAAGTTTAAAATGCTGTCCAACCTAACCAAACAGATTGCTAGAATCAATACAATGCCGGAAAATACTCCAATTTACCTAGTATTGACCAAATTGCAGCCTAATTTAGCAGAATGTACTAAATGTGTAGAGCTGCCAATTGTACATTTTCTGAAAATCTGACCAGTGTACTTTCGATTGGGGTTGTAAAGAAGAACAATTGGAAAGGAGCTTATAACCTCCCAATAACAACATCCATGACCATGAGTGCTGCAGAAGACCTGCCACCTGGTGCCAACCAAAAAGTGAAATGCCTCAGCAGATTAAAAACAGGAAGTTCCAAAGTGACCCTGAGGAAATGTGGATAAAAGGAAGACGAGGAGGATGTGACCTGTGTATATGGTATGGAGGCCCAGCCAATGAAGCACCTCCTGTATGTATGAATGTACCCTGCTTGAGCAGGAGTGCCACGTTGAGGATGTGGCCTCAATCAACCAGTGCCAGGGACTGTGTGGGTGAAATCGTCAGAAAGTCTACGATTCGTCTTCACCTATCCTCTGAAATAACCGAATTTTCAGACGAGAATAAAGTTCAAAATACAGTTCAACCTAACCAAACAGATTGCTAGAATCAACGCCGAATATTATATACTCGAATTGACCAAATATTTACCTATTGACCAAATTGCAGCATAAAATTAGCAGAATTTAGTTAATGTGTACAGCTGCCGATTGTACATTTTATGAAAATCTTACCCGTGTATGCCTATGGTCCAAACACGACATATATATATACATTTGTGAAAATAAAATAAAAAGAGTTGTGGGTCATGGTGGGTTAAAGGTAATAAAAGTTTAATGTCCAGATCTTCTCCAAGGAATCTCCAAGTAGTCCTACTAGTAATACTTATATTCCTGTAACACATTACATCGACCATATATCAATATGTGTGATGTGATCTACACTCTCCCGCCCGCCGTATCCGCGCAATACGAAATTGGATACGAATTTCTTGTCCCCACTTTTGATACGATTTTTTTCGTCACAGCGTTTTTCGTACCCGTTTTTCGTACTTGGGAAAGCTAAAGGATTAGTCTCCTAATCCCTTAGACCCCTACGGCCGGCCAGTGCCAGACAAGCTGGCGTGACCATTGGTCTATGACGGCCACTAGAGTAGAACCAAACAGAGAAAAAAACCTTACCCATGCCTGGGTTCGATCTAAGAACCTTGGGGTTCACAAGCGAGCATCATAACCACTACAGCACAGAACCAGCTGTGAGTGAGACCCCAAGGAATCAGTCTGGATGATAATAGTGTTTGTGAGAGAGAGGGAGAGAGAAACAGAGACAAGGACAGAAAGAGAAAGAGGGGAGAGGCAGACAGGAGGATTGCAATTGAAATTAAGTAAGAAAGAGATGGGCGGGAAAGGAGAGGAAGAGCAGGGAATGTTTTTTTTTCATGAATATATATTGAATATATCCAGGTATATGTGTGATGAGTTACAGGAAAATGTGCCAGAATAGAAAAAAAACTCAACAATATTTCTTTCTGCTTTAGATAGCTCATAACTCCCTCAAAATGCGTCCGATCTGAATATAAAAATTATCCCCGAACCCCATGAATGTCAGGAAGACAGCCATGTTTTCAGATTTATAATCAGGCTATTACTTTCTTCGTAAATAATTATTTCCGTCGGCCGCATCAAGTCGTTCGAACCGATATAAAATGCATTTTATATCATTATTATATAAACATAGGTGTCGGAGTCGAAATATTAGTCCCAGCCTTCCCAAACTTCACATGCATTATGCTCATATACCCTGCTATATGTACACCAACGATTGTAGAGATTCAATGAATTTTATTTTTTCTAAAAAAATCTTTAGACATTTCTGCACCTATGTAGTTCTCAAAACTCAATACGAAAAACGGAGCGCGAATACGGAGCATATCATATTTCGTCTTCGTCTTCGTCATCGTCTTCGTCATCGTCTTCGTCATCGTCTGTGATTCAAACCACCGTTTTTCGTATCAGAAGTTCACGCAATTTCGTCACCACAGTTCACCAGTAGCGTTCGTGGTGCTCGGTAGACAAAAATCGTCACACTGAAGACGAAAAAGCTCGCTGCTCCGTATCGCCCGGGTACGGTGCGCGGGAGAGTGTAGGAAAATGAGTCACTTGTCGTAAAAATGAGATTTTCCAAACTGATTTATTTACAAGATCGCCTTCATGGAATGTTTTGAATTTTAGAGGGTTTAGCACTTGAAGTCATGTTTAAACTTATGTGCTAAATATGAAGACAGTGCATTATATATATCCTTGTGTTTCGAAGATCATTCTATGGAATATATTTTAGTTACTTAATTAATAATTGCCAACCAATAAATATTGCAAATGTTTCAAAAATGAAAATACTATGCCTAAAATATGGAAATATCTAATAGCTGTTTTAATGATTACCATCTTTAGAATCAGTTTTATCGCATCTTGTCAAATATAATGATATCTCAAAATCTATTTTTTGTGACTCATGATTCATTTCCCTGTAACACATATATGTTTGTGATGCCTGGATTGATATGTTTCATAGTGCTTTAAGCGGTCCGGCCAGTGTTGACAAAACATAGTCGATGAAAAGACAATGTTGCCGGCGATGCATGTCGATGAGTATAGCTGTACATACAACCCATTCAAGTGACACAGTAGCACGGTATAGGGTTGATGGTTCGGCTAGTCGGAAGGTTATCTGTGGCTGCATTGTCTTGGTATCAACAATAGAACAAAGATTGGCAACTATGTAATTAATAATCTTTTTGCTTTTGCCGTTACCTTCATTGACAATGCACCAATGCAAAATCACATTGGCAGGAAATATCAAACATGTTTGATGTTCATCGCTACCCCTGTCGATGCAATTTGCACATCGCCCATTCATCGCGTGTCATCAATTGCTGTTGCCGAAGACATAGCGATAACAAGTTGATGTAAAGACAATGGAATAAGTTTCACAAAATTCTCAACGACTAGCTCATCGCCTACGCATCGCCAACTATTGTGTCGACAGTGGCCGGACTGTTTTATTCAGAAGAGTTCTTTGTAGAACTGTTGTCATTCTTGGGGTATCTAGCGCACCAGATTGTATGAATACATGTACCAAATTTCCATCACATATATACATGGATCAGATTTTAAGAAAATGTACAATTGGCAGCTGTATACATACTGCTAAATTTGGCTGCAATATAGTCAATAAAAGGTAAATTCGAGTATATCCGGTATTGTGTTTACTCTAGCAATCTGTTTGGTTACATTGAACTGTATTTTAAACGTAATTTCCGTCTGAAATTTGCGTTATTTGAGAAGATTAGCGAAGTTGAATCGTCCAATTTATGAAACTCTGGCCCACATATATATATGCAGTATACGTTGCAAAGGGCTGGGACATAACGTGGGAGGAGACGGTGATGGGATGAGAGCCTGTGGTGGGAGCAGGTGTATGTATTAAGCTCATCCACAGGGAATATCTGCCTGCATTATGTCAATGTTAATAACCCACAGTGCAGGCGAGCTACTGTGGTGGCAAGATGTGGGGCACATTTTCAGAAAATGTACAATTCACCTTCACCAATCCTCTCAAATAACCCAAATTTCAGACGGAAATAAATTTCAAAATATAGTTCAACTTAACCAAACAGATTGCTAGAATCAATGCAATGCCAAATATACTCGAATTTGTCTAGCATTGACCAAATTGCAACCGTATTCAGCAGAATTTACTAAATATGTACAACTGCCAATTGTACATTTTCTGAAAATCTGACCCATGTATGTATCAACAAGGGACTGCATGTGACTGAAATCGCCAGAAAATGTACAATTTGTCTTCAGCAATCCTCTCAAATAACCCACATTTAAAGACAATAATGAGGTTCAGAATTCAGTTGAACATGGCCAAACTGTTTGTTTGAATCAAGGCAATACCAAATATATTCAAATAAACTTAGTTTTGACCATTTTTTCAGTGTAATTTAGAAGAATTTACTGAATATTTAGATTTGCTAATTGTACAGGGAATGCTGCTAAATTTGGCTGGAAAATGATCTATACTATGAATATCTGAGTATATTTCACCGTTATACCTTGACTAGTGGTTAATATGCAAAGTTAAAGGCGACAGCCTTGGTGCTCATTCCACATATTAGTTGGCCTCCTTTCAAACAGCCTTATTGTATATACATGTCAGTTTATAGTAAATGTGTCTGTAGAGGAAAACTGGGGCAAGTAAAAAACATCTTTAAGGCGACTTGGTGTACCTGGCATAAATCTCTGGCTGATTGCCAAGTTTCCAGAATGCGGGACCCCCATCAGGTCTATTTATTAAATTTTTTCAACATATATATGTGAACCAGAATGTATTTTCCTGATTCCTATCATTATGTGACCCAGAATGGATTTTCCTGGTTCCTATTTGTGATGTGTTCCAGGAAAATGAAATGAAGTCGCCAATTGGTGGTTTATCACTAGAGCTCTTCATTGAAATGTTCTGATTTTTGGAGGGTTTAGCACTCATAGTCATATAAATTCATGTAACAAATTTCAAGACATTGTATTAAATGTATCCTTGCATTTTGAAGGCCTTCGTATGGAGTATATTAAGTTACTGCACTGGTAATTACCCATCCGCAAACTTCTTTTTTTTTTTCAAAAATAAAAATATCAAACTTAAAATATAGAAATACTTATTGGATGTCCTAATGTTTACTATCATTAGAATCGGCTTGATCTCCTCTTTTCAAATATGATGATATCTCAAAATCCATATTTTGCGACTTGTGACTTATTTTCCTAAAACGAATCACATTAATTTTGTTCAAGTCCATATAGGATAAATAAATCACTAGTTGATCTTAATATATGAATATCGCATGAGCTGCAGCTGCGCAACACACAAAGCGATATTTGTCTCAGTATATTAAAAACGAAAAGAGAGATAGGGAAAATACCTTAGGCTGATGCACTCTGCACTCAGAAGTGCTAAATTGATCTTTTGTTCTTGTAAGGCTTAGTACAGAGCCTGCCACTGCATACAATGTAAACCCTACATTGTAAACCCTAGACCCTCAGCAAAACCCCTAGTCAACCCCCCAAAGTAGCTAGTCAACTCCCAGTAGCTAGGCATACACAGGAAAACCAGGTCTAGTCTCTAGACCTGAGGTGTACTACCTATATTTCTTTTTCAGAAATTTTCCTTGAATATTTGATCCACTGTAATGTGCTAGTCATGAAATAAAAGAATGTTATTATTATTATTATTATTACAAGTTGAACCGCACTAACTGTATATATCATGCTAATGACAAGACTAAAGACTGCATAGTCCATATAATGTTTAAAAATAATTTTAGGAACTCATAGGCCCAGGCCTACATTAAAAAATAATACCTTGACGACTGTGACCCCTAATTTCTCGGGTAATTATCACCACAGGTTCACAATAAAAACATCTATATAAAAGGTAGAGTAAGCTCAAATCAACGATAATTGAGTTTTATTGATGTAGGCCTAAATCAAATATTTCTGCTAATTTTGGCTATCATTTACCATACATGCACCTGTAATAGTTCAGAAATGTGCAATGAATTTTTAACAATGCCATACGGTATATATAAATATACATAAATGAACAAATGAAGCCCCCATCAGTACCCCTAGCTGTCACTTTTGAAGTAAACAGCCCCTCATGAAGGCCCTAGACCTAGGCTAGATTCTGTTGTAAAATCACCGATCTTTCCTTCTGAGGTCTCAAGTAATAATCAAACCAGATTCACAATAATAATTTGAATTACATTGAGAAATATCAAACCTTCTTTGTACCAAAACAAAGTTGTAGAATTATGTTCTCGCCCCCCCCCCCACTCCCTATGCGGGAAAAAGTGGTGTTAAGGACGCGTTATTAACGTACGTTGCAGTAGGTCACGTTACGTCCTAAAATATTGCGTCCTGATCGGCATAGTTGTTGACAAAAATGTCTGGATGAAAAATGTAGGCCAGAAAGACTAATAATACGAATTCAGGAACATATTTTATACCCAATTAAAGCTTGGACGATTTCCTCCTGTCTAATGGTGTGTACTGTCAGGCGAAAAGTCTTGTACATCGAGCAAAGCATGTGCTGCGAAATCTGAGAAAAGGCCTAGGCCTACAAAAGTAGGCCCGGGAAAAACGAGAAACCGAAAGTAGTGCACATATCCATATGCGAGCATTGCTTCAGGAAGAAGTAGTTCCATGCTTGAAGTGTAATTAAACAATAATAACCTGTTTTATTCTTGATAAATGTACCCTTGCATTGAACCCCATCTAACAACCATTCACTCCCTCCAAATTAATATCATATTAATCCACTTAATCATGAAAATTTAAAAGTAAGCTTCTGTTTCCCTAGCTTTATTTTCCTCACAGGTCTTCTATCTAGGGTGCAAAAAAAAATGTCAGACTTAGAAGAACCTATATAAATGCAAAATAACTCAAAGTTATTCAGTTCAATATAACCATGTGTGATGTGTTTCAGGAAAATGAGTCACAAGTCGCAAAATTTGTTATACAGACCAGGCCCAAAATTGAGAGAGTCCCTTCAAACGAAGGGAAAGCCTCTCGCCTCAAACCGCAAAATGTCATTATATTCCCATTGAAACGCCCAGTTCTAGGCAGGGAAGCCAGTTAGCAAAGTAGGCTGACATACCATTCTTATCCGATCTGCGGGTTTGGACCTAGAGTGTATATACATCGAGGGAAAGAGGGGGAGAGACAGACTTGGGAGATTGCAATTGAAAGAAAGTAAGAAAGAGATGGGTGGGAAAGGAGAGGGAGAGCAGGAAATAGTTTTTTTATTGAATATATCCATGTATATGTGTGATGTGTTACAGGAAAATGTGTCACAAGTCTCAAAATTGATATTTTTCAAAGTGCCTCCCATATAACATAAAGTTAATTCCGATTTTTACAGTGAGCAGACAGTGCTATTTCGTTCATCAATGCTACAATGAAATGTGTATTCATTTCCACAGCTTCATGCTTTGTTTTAGCTATAGTAATATATATAACCATAGGTTAAGACAAAAGCTACACAAGCTGAAAAAGTGGGCGCGCTTATGACTGATTTCATAATTCACGGATTTCGTGATTCCCATGCGTTAGAAAAAATATGCACGTAGAAAAAATATTACAAAATATGCGTCAATTTTGTCTTGTTTCTAGGAAGATTTCTGCGTGCAGCATTTTCTTAATGTGTAGAGCTGCCAATTGTACATTTTCTGAAGATCTGACCCACAAAGGACATGGGAAAAAACCGACGACAACAATGAAAGGTCTGATGTTAAACACACAGATTGCAGATATGATGGTACCTCATATCCAATACATTAACAATTGACAATACACTACACAATCTGGTTTAATCAAATACATTGAGAATGCCTGGTGTATAGGGGTCAGATTTTCAGTGGCAGCTGTACACATTGAGTAAATTCTGCTAAAGGCTGCAATGTGGTCAATACTAGGTATATTTGAGTACATTCGGCATTGCATTGATTCTAGCAATCTGTTTGGTTAGGTTGAACTGTATTTGAACTTTATTTCCGTCTGAAAATTGGGTTATTTGAGAAGATTGGCGAAGTTGAATTGTACATTTTCTGCAAATCTGACCAAAAGCCATTGCTTGCTTGCAGTCTGCTTCATCTAACCGTTGCAGATAAGATGGTACCTCAAAATCCAATTTGTGCGACTTGTGACTCATTTTCCTGTAACACATCATATATATAATCAGTACCACATGGTATGGTGTTTTTAAGAAGAATTTTTTTAGGCTATACCTTTACTGGTAGTTATCCTAGAGATAACTTTTTGTCTTCTCTGATATCAGCAAAATTAATATTTTTAACAACTATCATCTTTCCTCTTACACTAATTACTATTACTCATGTACCGCTCCTTTCCTTCCATATAGTAGTAGCACTGCACCTAACAGCCCATGGCGGAAAATCATGGACAATGCTAGATAATGGTCCCCGTGAGCCTTGAATATCCTTATCACTAATGGCTGTAAGACATATGTTAAATTAAATGTAGTTAACCAACCCAAAAGAATGCAATTCTTTACAAGGGGCGGTGACTATAGTGTCAGTGATGTACCGTCAGGTAGAACTATCAGTTTGGGCAGTCATTAAAGCTGAACTATCAGTTAAAAATGGTCAAAAGCTAAAGATTTTACACTTTTCTTTCATTCTTACAACATCTAAAAGTCATTTGATCAAAGTTGTACAGTATATTGTGTCTGGTTGCTGTTGCTTCTGGGATACATAAATGGCCGTATTTATATTTTGAAGTGACTTTTTGGGGTGTCTTCCCTTTTGTCGCTAACTACATGGCGGCCGTTTTCTCAGCCCAACCCAACAAAATATAGATGAATTCAGTCCTATAGGTATAACTTCACCAAGAGATTTTTCATTACGGTCCAACCGGTTTTCACCTTACGGCTAATGGCAAACCAATGGTGCCGGATATAGTTATGGTGCATCTCCATTACCACAACCAGCCGGCCGATTGTAATACTTTATGGTGTAACAACATTTTTCATTGCGACTCATGCGGTTTTCAGCTTACGGCTTATGGCATACGGCTAATAGTTGTCATAATTTAGCAGCCATTAAGCTGTCAAGTCGGACAGTCTTGGAAGCACCACATTTCATCCCTTCTGGTCCGCCGCAAAAATATCAAATGATATTTTACTGCACTGTATCACTGACCAACGGTCACTTCTATTTGATACAACTGTCAGTGGCTGGCAGCAGAGGTGCTAATCACTGAACGTCGGAGGTACATAGCTGACCGTGGGTCAGTGCTGACCGCCGGTCACCCTGACTGGCCGTCCTACTCTGTTGGACGGTCCTGACCGTCGCGGTAGTCGTCGCGACGGCAGCGCCACTTTGCGCCGGCGGCGGATTTGTTTGGAACTAAAATCGGTAGCGCCACTGGTGGATATTTTCAGAACTAAAATCTTATATCCCCTGTTCATTTGATATTATACATATTTATATTTTCAATTGGGACCCATAATTATAGTATTTCCCTATCATTAAGACATGCTGAATCACTGAAAACTCAATATATACAAAAGATACAAATTTCTTTTCAGCAAAACTTCTTTATTTCAACAAAATCGAAATAATACTTCAACATAATAAATACAATAATCACACAATCACATGAAATATCAATATCATATCCAACATGATCATCAAATTCTAGATTTCAAGATTTGATTGATGATATTAAATCCATATTAAGATGTTCTATCTAAAGAAATGGAATCAAAAGTTGAAATTAAAACCCTAGATACAATGAGCAATTCCTGACAAAAGAATAAATCATTCATTACAACTTCTCCATAGATAGAAGCGGGCATAGAGGGGCCGAGGATTGTGATTGGACAGGGATTGGACATGTCGCCTGGAAAGTTCCAGCCAATATCCCTTTAACACCTTTGCTTATTTCTCAACTTGCCACTTTAATTCACACATGGTCTACCCTTTAATTCACACCTAAACGCTATCCCCTCCCCCTCCCAGCCATTACCAGCATGATTCTGATCCCATCTCCTGATATCAGAATCAACAGATTCTTCACACTGATATCGGGGATGAGAGGACCCAAGATGTATTAAAAGTATTAAGTATAGGTAAGCCAGATTGCTACTGCTATAGCAAGAGTCAGAGAGTGAAAGAGAAAGAGAGATTGGGGTAATGGGTGAAAGGCAAGGGAGGGAGGGACAGAGCTGGAAGGCAAGGGAGGGATAGAGCCACAATGTCAGTGTGCACCCAACCATGACTGGGTAAGGGTTATTACGTAATAACCAGAGGGGGGCAATATGGTGCAGGGAGCATGTGCCAGAGTGTGTGGAGTATGGTGGAGGTGAGGAATGGGTGGTGCATGGGCGGAGCAGAAATGTATAACTGATCAAGTAGAATAGATAAGGCAGCCTCGCCTGATGTCATATCTAAGCTCACACACAGCTCACAAAGATTATCAGATTAGAATGATTGGCACTTGCGAGAAAATTAGATTAATGATAACATCAATCTAGAAACCAGCTGGAATAGAGGGTCGGAAGAGTATCGCATTAGCCACAAGGACAAACAATTTGGTGAAGCCCTAGCACAAACATTGTGCTCTCTGTCGTGTGGCAACAGTACATCAGTGTGGCCATGGTAATGGGGGTAGAGCTTAAATGTGATGTGTTCCAGGAAAATGAGTCACAAGTCGCAACATTGATATTTACAAGAACGGCAGGAAACACATTACATATCTATACAATGCCATACTTATAAATAAGCCTATAACTAGAGAATGTAGCTGGGACAGTATGCAAAGAGCATATTGCTTTCACTTTAGAATTTCCCTTTAGAAACAAAGTGGAATCAAAGTTTGAATATCAGTGGTGAGTTAATAAGTTGATATAGCTTATCAAAATCAGAAAATCACATAATATGAAGTTTAAAGCATAGCTGTGATGAAGATGAACATGAATAAGCAATTTCCCAGAATGTATTCACTATGTATTTAGTCTATACACTGCCCTAGTCGCACACCAAGAAGCGTAATGTGCGTTAAAACCATCACTCACTGCGTCATCTCTGCTGTCCCCTTTCTCCGCGCATTCGCCGCTCATATAATGCTCTGCCTGTGTGGGGGTCACTGCAGCTGATACCTATATTACTGGGACTATATTCACTGTGTCTGATACCTATATTACTGAGACTATATTCACTGTGTCTGATACCTATATTACTGAGACTATATTCACTCTCTGATACCTATATTACTGGGACTATATTCACTCTCTGATACCTATATTACTGGGACTATATTCACTGCAGCTGATACCTATATTACTGAGACTATATTCACTGTCTGATACCTATATTACTGAGACTATATTCACTGTCTGATACCTATATTACTGAGACTATATTCACTGTCTGATACCTATATTACAGAGACTATATTCACTGTCTGATACCTATATTACTGAGACTATATTCACTGTCTGATACCTATATTACTGAGACTATATTCACTCTCTGATACCTATATTACTGAGACTATATTCACTGTCTGATACCTATATTACTGAGACTATATTCACTGTCTGATACCTATATTACTGAGACTATATTCACTGTCTGATACCTATATTACTGAGACTATATTCACTGTCTGATACCTATATTACTAAGACTATATTCACTGTGTCTGATACCTATATTACTGAGACTATATTCACTGTCTGATACCTATATTACTGAGACTATATTCACTGTCTGATACCTATATTACTGAGACTATATTCACTGTCTGATACCTATATTACTGAGACTATATTCACTGTCTGATACCTATATTACTGAGACTATATTCACTGTCTGATACCTATATTACTGAGACTATATTCACTCCCTTATACCTATATTACTAAGACTATATTCACTGTCTGATACCTATATTACTGAGACTATATTCACTGTCTGATACCTATATTACTAAGACTATATTCACTGTGTCTGATACCTATATTACTGAGACTATATTCACTGTCTGATACCTATATTACTGAGACTATATTCACTGTCTGATACCTATATTACTGAGACTATATTCACTGTCTGATACCTATATTACTGAGACTATATTCACTGTCTGATACCTATATTTCTGAGACTATATTCACTGTCTGATACCTATATTACTGAGACTATATTCACTCTCTGATACCTATATTACTGAGACTATATTCACTCTCTGATACCTATATTTCTGAGACTATATTCACTGTCTGATACCTATATTACTGAAACTATATTCACTGTCTGATACCTATATTACTGAAACTATATTCACTGTCTGATACCTATATTACTGAGACTATATTCACTGTCTGATACCTATATTACTGAGACTATATTCACTGTCTGATACCTATATTACTGAGACTATATTCACTGTCTGATACCTATATTACTGAGACTATATTCACTGTCTGATACCTATATTACTGAGACTATATTCACTCTCTGATACCTATATTACTGAGACTATATTCACTGTCTGATACCTATATTACTGAGACTATATTCACTGTGTCTGATACCTATATTACTGAGACTATATTCACTGTCTTGTACCTATATTACTGAGACTATATTCACTGTCTTGTACCTATATTACTGAGACTATATTCACTCCCTTATACCTATATTACTGAGACTATATTCACTCTCTGATACCTATATTACTGAGACTATATTCACTGTCTGATACCTATATTACTGAGACTATATTCACTGTCTTGTACCTATATTACTGAGACTATATTCACTCTCTGATACCTATATTACTGAGACTATATTCACTCTCTGATACCTATATTACTGAGACTATATTCACTGTCTGATACCTATATTACTGAGACTATATTCACTGTGTCTGATACTTATATTACTGAGACTATATTCACTCCCTTATACCTATATTACTGAGACTATATTC
This sequence comes from Sthenelais limicola, assembly GCA_942159475.1. NCBI lineage: Eukaryota > Metazoa > Annelida > Polychaeta > Phyllodocida > Sigalionidae > Sthenelais > Sthenelais limicola. The sequence continues at coordinate 16,162,140 of OW804101.1, forward strand.
ATTGTCTGATACCTATATTACTGAGACTATATTAACTCTCTGATACCTATATTTCCTGTCATGTTCTCTATAATCCAGCCATAAGTACATTACCAGGGCTTCCCCACAACCGCTGTCATGGGCAGAATATAACATTAATTCACTTGTCACCAAGCTGCAGCTAACTCAGGCATTCTAACTGGAGATGTGTGGGGCTTCTTTCACTGCTGACCATCTACTTAGTTATAGGGTCAGACTTTCAGAAAGTGTACAATTGGCAACTGTACACTTCATCTTTGTAGCAATCTGTTGTTAGATTGAACAGTATTTTGGACTTTATTTTTGTCTGAGATTTGCGCTATTTGAGAGGATTGATGAAGGTGAATTGTACATTTTCTGACAATTTCACCCTTCAGCCTCATGGCCCTGTGCAGGTCCACCAGGGGCCTGCTGCATAAGAAATCCTTACTGAATAGTTTCCTTCTTTAGCTACGTTTCCTTGCTAAGCAGCTGGTAAGGAACATTACCATGGTAATGTGTATCAATGTCGCACCTTGTCACCAGACCCTCAGGTAAATGATAGTCAATAGGGGATTTGCATAGTCGCCATTTTGAATCTTCATTTGCAAGGTATTTTGGGACTAATGGTAAAGGATAAAATCTACAGAAAACATGTCATGTTCAGCATGGACTATTTATCAATGCTCTAATGTCAATACCCATGTCTTATACATGTATCCATGGCATATGTCGCCATCTTACCCATCATGCATTTGGTTGTCATAGACCATTTATAAAAGCTATGATATTGGTGAAAACATTCTTGCAATTTTCGTTACAATTATTGGCAAATATTTGTATATCAGATTCAACATTTACACATCAATCTTTTTGTTATTTTCACCATAGCATCACATATGAAATAAGAGTATGAGTAATACTAAGAACAAAGCTACTTTGACAATCTAGTTGATTAGATTTGATATCATTTTCCATATTTACATATGGTTCTCAAATTGAAAATGAAAATGAAAATGAATATCCCATGACTATAAGAACTCCCCAGGGCTGAACACAATATGCCAAATGATAAAAACACTGCTATACGGATAAACAGAATAACTGATCCTATACTATGTAGATTAACAACTATCATCTTTCCTCTTACAGTAATTACTATTACTCATGTACCGCTTCTTTCCTTCCATGGTAGTTGCACTGCACCTGGTGGAAGATCATGCACAGCCCCTGGCGGAAGATCATGGATAATACTAGACAATAGTCCCCGTGAGCCTTGTATATCACTAATGGCTGTATAAATATGTTAGATACAGAAACCTCCTTTTCTAAAAAGTTACTGTGTAATTCCTCATCTAAAAGGTTTGTTACATGCGGCTTAGCAAGACAAGGCAGCGAAGGTGGATAAAAAGATCATATCTAAAGAAAAGAATAAATCAAAGGAAATACAATGTCATACAGCTAAAGGGGTTAATGAGATTTAGGATCTTTTTTGAATGCTTCACCTGTTAGATAATAAATGTGATCCGTTTTAGTCATAAGTCACAAAATATGGATTTTGAGATATCACCATATTTACAAAGAGATCAAGCTGATTCCAACGATAGATTATAAATATTTCTATATTATAAGTTTTTTTTTTTTATTTTTGAAAAAAAAGTTTGCAATGTTTCTGTATGGGTAATTACCAGTAAAGTAATTAAATATACTCCATACGAAGGCCTTCAAAATGCAGAGATATATTTAATACAATGTCCCGAAATTTATTACATGGATTCATATGACTATGAGTGCTAAACCCTCTAAGAATCAGAACATTTTACTAAAGAGATCTTGTGAGAGAAACAAAAAATATGAATTTTGAGTCTTGTGACTCATTTTCCTGAAACACATCACAAATAATAAAAAAATGAAAATGAATTAAGGAAATTTAGTATTGTGATAAACAAGAACTATCACATGTAACAGTTGTTGAACACTTCATCAAGCGTGTAAGTCTTGGAAATGATTGTAATATAAAAGGCAGATACCAACAATAACTTTATCTATGAAAAGACAAATTTGTACCAATGGATATTACTGTTCTTATTAATTCTTTTGTTTGGGTACACATAATAGACCTGTGGTCACACAGATTTTGATAGCTTTTCCTCGCCATTGATTGAAAATGTAGCTTTTTATGGCGGAAATTAAAGCAACTACAGTGCATGGAACCTCTCCATTGAGACCACCCTTGGGACGATTTGTGGTCTTATAGCGAGGTGGTCTCATTAGAGGGTCTAATCTAAGAGGAAAAGCAATTCGGGACTGAAAGAAAGCCTTAATAGAGGGGTGGTCTCTATAGAAAGGGACTAGCTGAGAGAAACTGGTCTCAATAGAGGGTGGTCTCTATAGAGAGGGCCTAGCTGAGAGAAAATGGTCTTAATAGAGGGAAGGTTTCTATAGAAAGGGTCTAGCTGAGAGAAACTTGTTTTATTAGAGGGGTGGTTTCTATAGAGAGGTGGTCTTTATGCAAGGTTCCACTGTATATCATATGTTAAGTAAGGAATTGTTGTGCAACTGCCCCTAGTTAACCTTTCAACCTCCCCCCCCCCCCCCACACACACACACTGTGTGACAGACTGGCGAATACTGGTGCGCTGTATTGGGTCAGATTTAGAGAAAATGCCCAATCTACAGTTGTACAGATCTTTCAAATTCTGCTAAATTAGAGTGGAAAAAATGATAATAACTGAATATATCTGAGTCTATTCTGTATTGTATTCATCCAATGAATCTGTCTGGTTATATTGAACTGTATCTTGAACCTGATTTTCGTTTTAAATTTGGTTTATTTGATGGAATTGGTGAAGGCCAATTGTACTTTTTCTAAGGACTTGACCCTGCTATTGTTCTATGATTCATTGTCTGTGCAGGACAGCTGAAGGATGCTCTGGCAGACACCTTTTCTCTAACGGAAATAAAGGATAATGACAACAATAGGACCTGTGGCCTGTGGCTGTACCTAATTTATAGGCGCCATAGAATGTATGCAACTCTATACATTTAGTAAACTCTACTAAATTAGCTGCAAATGCCAAATACCTGGTATATCTAGGTATTTATTTGCTATTGGGTTGATTGACTGAATCTATTCGTTTTTATCATATATGTAATGTGTCACAGGATTGTCGCACAATTGATATTTTTCAATGTATTTTGTCCCCAAGATTTCTATGTAGAAATGTTGTTATTTCTGTGGTATGTGCCGTTTAAAGTTGTATAGATGCATTTATCAAATTTCAAGACCAGATTACCAAGAGGGTCAGATTTTTAGAAATGTACAATTGGCAGCTGTACACATTTAGTAAATTCTGCTAAATTAGGTTGCAATTTGGTCAATACTTAAATTTAAGTATATTCGGCATTGCATTGATTTTAGAATTCTTTTTGGGTAGGTTGAACTTTATTTTGAACTTTATTTTCGTCTGAAATTTGATTTGATTAATAGGATTGGTGAAGGCGAATTGTACATTTTCTGACGACTTCACCCAAGAGTTCCACCAACCAACTCCAACGCAATCATCCCAGGTTATATGGCCCCTATATATGTCAACTCATGTATTTAACATACTTACAAAGAGCTGAAAGAACTCAAATAAGTCAAAGAATCTTATCGCCAGTTTTTCAATCAAGCAGGCTATTCACTGCACCTGCCCGTGTATCACTACACCAGCTCTACTTCCACCTTGACTGGTTCACTTAGAGAGCCCAGGCTCTGTGTATTGGCAGAAGCCATTGCTCTGATAGCGCAGCGCTGTTAACGTAAAGACCGAGATTGGTCTGAACCAATCTAAAGTATTTGCTTTACTTCTTTTCCCAAGGCTGTACTAAAGGTGGTCAGCCAAAGCAGCTCAACTGGGGGATGTGGGTGAAACCGCCAGAAATTATACAATTCACGTTCACCAATCCTCTCAAATAACCCAAATTTCAGACAAAAACAGTTCAAAATACAGTTCAACCTAACCAAACAGATTGCTAGAATCAATGCAATGCCAAATATACTCGAATTTACCAAGTATTAACCAAATTCCAGCCTAATTAACATGATTTACTAAATGTGTACAGCTGCGAATTGTATATTTTCTGACAATCTGACTGCAACAAGGAAGGGAAATATAAAGGAAAGATTTGTCTGGCGTCTGGAGACCACCAAGGCAGACCAAAATGTGAACTTTATTTTGAACTTTTTTTTGTCTGTTATCACTGATGCAGAAGAACTCCCTGCTTTAAATGTTCCTACTTGCTAAGTTATTATTAATTTTTGGCTTTGACATATGTGATGTGTTTCAGAAATATTAATCACACGTCGCAAAAGGTTTATATTTTATAAGTGTTTTATTCGCAAGATGTTTTTGTCAAATGTTTTCATTTTTAGGGTGCTTAACGTTGTTTGTAGCATGGATAGATTTATCAAATTTCAAAAAATACTGTGTATTAAACATATCCATCTAATGTCATCTTAAAGAGTATATTCAACTACTTTACTAGTAATTGACCACCCAGAAATATTGCAAAGTTTCTTTTTTTTTTTTTTTTTTTTTTTTAAAAAAATCTTTATTTCTTTATCCTGCCATCCAGGCTCTTACATTTCTAATTCTTTTTATTTCCTTGTGGTGGCGCTCTTGTTGCTGGAAATCTAAAGTCCAGTAAAAGTTCTTGCGACACACATTGTGTTGTAATAAGGTATATAACTGGTGAGGATTCAGCATTATATATTATTGGAAAATACGATGAACTTTGTGCATTAATATGCCAGGTAATTTATTTTTCTAACTTAGAATATAGAAATACTTATCAGATGTCCTACAGTTTCTATCATTGGAACCTACTTTATCTCATCGTTTCAAATATGACATCTCAAATTCATTTTTTGTGACTTGTTTTTTACCCCATACAAAAAAAAAGTCGTACACGTACACTTCACATCGCTTCAAACAAATAAAGGAAACTTTCCAAACACCTCAGTCTTACTATGACTAGCACCAAACAAAAACTGGTTTCCCTAAAGAACCAACTTCAAAAGCCTTACCAGCCTCCCTTAGCATCCCCCAACCCCCCAAGTTGATCAATGTGCGATTGCCTTTCAACCCTTACTGACCACTGTCCATTGTATGGTCAGTCTTGACCACTGGGAACTGATGGGTCTGCTGCTGTACTGAAGCTTGGCACTAAGCGCCCTGTAAACAAGACTAAATGCTCGGCTTGGGAGAGACTCAGGAGTGGTTTAGAGCACTCTAAACCTTGCCTTACAGCACCACCGCTATCAAGGCAATTACTTTGCCTCTATATAAGTGACCGGCTCTATATATATGGGTCAGATTTTCAGAAAATGTACAATTCGTCTTCCCCAATCCTATCAAATAACGCAAATTTAAGAGAAAATGACTTTCAAAATGTAGTTCAACCTAACCAAAGAGATTGCTAGAATCAATGCAATGCCGAATATACTCAAATTTACCTAGCATTGGCCAAGTTTCAGTCTAATTTAGCAGAATTGACCGAAAGTGTAAAACTGCCAATTGTACATTTTCTGAAAATCTGACATGTATATAAGGCGTCATCTCCACCAAGGCACCGCCATTTCTTTGACCACTGGTCACTTTTATCCGTCTCTTTTTTCTATCTCTCTCTCCCTACTTCTATATCTCTATTTCCTGGGTATGATCATAAACTGCCTCCCTCTCAACTCTCCCGCCCTTGATATAACCATATTAAATGTCTTGATAAGGGCGTAAAGCAACCAATCTCACTCACTCACTTGTATTAATGTCTTTGCCACAGGCACGAATCTATAAAGGAATCTTGCTCATATTATGACTTATAGGACTGAAGTTATCAATATTCTGCTGCTGTTATATAGTCATGTATACACATCGAATTGGCCGGGACAAAACGGCCGCCGGTGAGCGATAATTAGTGAGGTCACCACAGGAAAGGATTTGGTGGGTCTCCAATATATAAAAGTGCAGGTTCATAAAGCTCTATAGCTAACAGTACCGAAGAAACTGCTTCAAAAGTTTGGTAAAATGACCTTTAGATGGGTTGGATATAACAGTTGATATGGTATGCAAGTAGATTCATACTGATATTTATAGATTATGCTTGTAAGTGGAAACGTCAGGAACGCTCAGGTTTTCTTTCTCAAAACATATGTGATGTGTTTCAGGAAAATGAATCACAACTCACATGTAAACATTGGGACATCTAATGAGTTTTTCTATATAATAAGTTTGATATTTTCTATTTTTGAAAAAAAGATTTGCGATATCTCTGGATGGACAAATTACCAGTAAAGTAGCTAAATATAGTCTATAGGATGAGCTACAAAATACATGCATATATTTAATATATTTAACATTAGATACCTTAAAAATAACAGCACTCCTACAAAGAAATCATGGGGATGAAATACTTCGAAAACTATCAAATTTGTGACTTGCGACTCATTTTCCTAGAACATATCTCATTTCGGGTAAAAGTAGGCAAATTGCCTGAAGCCAGTAAGGAGAAAAGGCAAAGGCCTCACCTTATACTAAAATACTATTTTGTACTGTAACAAACTGTAAATGAGAGTTGCCTGACATTGATATGTTCATGATGTATGTTAAACTGGTCGGAAATTTGTTCCGCTAGTAATCTATATTACGTCAGTCAAGGTATTGATAAATAAGAACTTTATGTCACAATTTTATAAATCTCTATCAAAAAATGAATTAAAGTTAAATTGTCTAGATGTTTAAATATTAATTGATATATTGTTTTGTAATTTGGCAAATGAGAATTATCACGCATGTGAAACTTTGTCCAATACAAATCTCTAAAAAAAATGATTAAAAAGTACTAGCAAAAATAAAAAGAGCTAATTGAAATATTGAATGATCATCACTATTATCTTTTAAGTTGTATTAAGGTGGGTGGCGTGTTCCTGCAGCTGTTGTTGTAAAACACATTCAATAAGGGACAGATTTTCACAAAATGTACAATTGGCAGCTGTACACATTTAACAAATTCTGTTAATCAGAAGCCAAAACTAGGTAAACCCGAGTATATTCTGCATTTCATTGATTCTAGTCAAACTGTTTGGTTAGGTCGAACTGTATTTTGAACTTTATTTTTGTCTGAAATTTAGGTTATTCGAGATGGTTGGTGAAGGTGAATTTGAAATTTCACCCATATGATGGATTAGTCTCAAGAAGAATGATATCAAAAACAAAACCATTCATTCACTGTGTTTTTACACTTGCTTCGTCCTGGAATTATCCTCCACTTTCCAAAGCTACACAAAAGAGCCATGACGTCATCCCCTGTCACATGATCCCATGTTGAAGAGAAGAAGAAGGACCATGCAGTAAATATCCTCGGTACAATCTGGTAAACTGCTTCAAAGATAATTCATGGGCTCACAACACATGAAATGGAAAAAAAGACATTGATTAAATTAGGTATAAAACAAGGCTTTGATTCATAGGGTCATGAAACTGCAGACAAATTATGTTGTGGAATAAGTGAAAATTTGAATTTAAAAATATGTTTATTCAGGAACAGTAACATAATGATATTCTCAGTATTATCTGGTATTATAAATAAGTTTTTAAGTTCTTAGGGCATACTTTGCTGAGTGACATTACTGTGCCTCTTAGTCCTGTCCTTAATGATTACCATCATTGGAATCCGCATGAAGTCAACTTTTCAAATATAATGATATCTCACAAACAATTATTTGCGACTTGTGACTCATTTCCCTGGAACACATCACGTTATAGAATAGGGGTTTGATAAAGCAGTTACAAAAAACATGAAATGAAACAAAACAAGGTCTGTTGTATAATCACATGTTATAATGTTAAAACAATGCACCAGTTTTATCGTACCCCCAATGTTAATGGAACGAATCCTGTTATTTATTAGGATTGTTTGCATCTATTGATGACACTGTTAATCCTGTCCTTTAAATTCGGTTTTAATCATAGCCTTCAAACAAGTTGAAATGATGCATGGACTCCACAAAATCCAAATCAAGGTGAGACAATCACATGAATCCTGAAGAGTAATGTTGCAAAGGCATTGTCATTTATTTTAACACAAAAATGATTACTGATTTATCGATGTGCAACGGTGGAGAGGACAGGTGGTCTTTGTTTCTTAGGGCATGTGAGGTGAATTGATAACAAATCCATTCTATTATAGATAATAAATTGAACAGGGAATATTGCGCTTGGCTGGGTTGTTTATCCGCTGCCCCAGCTATCTCCACCTACACAGCCCTGTGCGCATGCTCAAACACATCAACCAATAATGGTGCCTCATGCCTCTTCAACCCTTTCAGCCCCTTTCAGTCCTTTTCAGTTCCGTTCAACCCCCTTCAGTCCCCATCAGTCCCCTTCAGCCCCTTTCAGTCCTTTTCAGTTCCCTTCAGCCCCCTTCAGTCTCCTTCAGCCCCCTTCAGTGCCCTTCACTCCCCTTGACTCCCCTTCAGCCCCCTTCGCTCCCCTTTCAGTCCCCTTCTAACCCCTTCACCCTTGAGGGTTTACCACAAATAAAACTGCATTATGACTAAAAACCCAATCAATCAAATCATATCAGTTACGTTGTACATACAGATAGAGTATATATTATTCATGATTGGTATGGTTAAGAACGGAATAGAATAATCTTTTATTTGTCAAGAATTGCATTATAGGTTGACACAGAGGTCAACACGCTTCTGTGATGATCCCAGCTCTTCCAGTTAAAGCAACATGAATTCATCATTGAAACTAGAAGCTAATAACATATTATATTTTCTTATTTTGCAGGTAAGTCCAGTCATTAAGTATCCCACTCGGTGTGCCACGGTAGGTCTCAGTTATCATCAATAAACAAGATTTTCTAATTTTCGCCCCATTCCTTTCCAATTAATTGATATATTACATTTGATCAACACTTCTGTCTGGTTGTTTTAGCTAAAGGGGCTTCTAAAACGTCCTCATTTGGAGGACCCACCTGAATCATTTCTTACCATGGCTTCATTTATTATCGTTCACCGGCGGTTGTTTTCTCTTGATGATTAGTCTTCTAGATTCTAGATTAGACTTCTTAGATTATAGTATAAACATATTGTAGAAAAAAATAATGAAATAATAAAATAATGAAATAATAACATTAATAATTGATAACTCCTCTGCGGTGGCTTCACTTATTATCGCTCATCAAGGGCCCATGTGGCTTCTTGTATAGATATTACAGCAGCTAAATGTGTTTTTGGTTTTTTTCTTGTTGAACATAAATCATTATTTCCTTTAGCCTGCCCTCGGGGCTTCTACAATACTGATCCAATGATGACTCACCATTTCCATGATTATATCCTTATCGACGCAGTTATGTACGTCCTATTTATTTTTCTTCTTCTGGACTGATTTTCTTTATCTTTTCTTTAATGCTTCCCGCACCCTTCCTTTGTGTCCCTTGCTTCCATACATACAATCAAGATGACTCAAGCATTTAGCATCAATAGCAACATATTTGATTAATGTCTGCCTACATTTTCTGATAAATATGAAAATAAAATTCTTTAAAAAAAAGATATTTCTAGCCGCCATGCAGCTCAAGATAATAGCATTTCTCCAAAGCTTATATGGCTTGGGTTCCCAAGAACTTAATGATTATGCTCGACAGATCTCAGATTAGCTTTAATCATATATTAATATATTAGGTATATGTCGCCAGAAAATGCCCAATTCACCTTCACCAATCCTCTAGAATAACCTGAATTTCAAAATAAAGTTTTACCTAACCAAACAGATTGCTAGAATGAATGTAATGCTGAATATACTCGAATTTACCTAGTATTGACCACACTGCAGCCTAATTAAGCAGAATTTACTAAATGTGTAGAGCTGCCAATTGTACATTTTCTTAAAATCTGACTCATATAGTAGTCTTAATATGAGTAAATTTGTTAGGAAATAGCTGAGAATGCAGCTTTAATCTTTAGTGCCTACTGAGATAAAAGCCAGTTCAAAGCAAGAAGAAGGAAACAATTTGTTTAAACCACTTTAATTAAAAAAGGCAAATGTAGCTCAAGGTCTCGGAATTCCAATGAAACAAACCTCGACTTAAATCCCTGGTTCCTGTTCTCATCTGTTTCGATCACTTACCTCTCCCACGTCAAACATTTCTTATAGGGTGAAATCGCCAGAAAATGTACAATTCGCCTTCACCAATTCTCTCAAATAAACCAAATTTAAGACAGCAATCAGGTTCAAAATACAGTTCAACATAATCAAACAGATTGTTTGAATCAAAACAATATATTCAAACAATATATAAACAATATATAAACAAATATATTCAGATATACCTAGTGTTGACAATTCTTTAGTCAAATTTAGCAGAATTTACTCAATATGTAGATTTGCCAATTGTACATTTTACGGACATCTATAACATTTGGCTTGGGAATAAACATGTAGGATGAAACAATTGTTCAATAACACAAGACAATATGGGTGAAGTCACCAGAAAATGTACAATTCACCTTCTCCAACCTCTCAAATAACCCAAATCTCAAAAATAAAGTTCAATAAAAGAAGAACACAGTGCTTTAAACATGAATACAATCTTTCAATAGCACAATAGACCCAGGAGCGTAGCATAGATATGTGGTAACACGTGCACAGCACAAGGTAGCACTTCTTCTTAGAGCAACATCATATAATCAAATAAATATTAAATATAGCCTTGCATTTCTAAGGTCATCTTATAGTGTGTTTAGTTACTTTACTAGTAAATATCCCACAGTAATATTGCAAAATTGTTTTTGAAAAATGAAAAAGAATTGCATTCTTCTGGGTTGGTTTACCACCAACCCCATTAAGCCGTCAAACCTCCCCCCTGCCCCCCCCCCTGCCCCCCCCCCCCACACACACACACGCAGCTTGGATCTCGGTCTGGGCAAATTAATTTGCCTTTAGTTTCTCACAACGAATTTTCGCGTCTTGTGACTCATTTTCCTGTAACACGTCACATATATGAATGTCTCCCCCTCCAGCACATGAATACTTCTCCAGGGGATTACATTCACACCAATTTCAATCCAATTCCATCCTGAATTAGATTAATAAGACCGGATTAAAGACTTTCATCCAACAAGGACTACACAGCTCTGTGAACCCACCACCGGAAGTAGTATAAGATAGGTCACGTGGGGATGAGTAATGAACTAGGATTAGTGGACGTTAAGCCAATAAGGATGCACTTCGCAAGGATACGTCTGATATTGGATTTGGCGTTGTAAACGGGGGATAGTCCCGACATGTATACAAGTTGCTCTATCTGATGATATGATACCCGCTCTATAATTATTTTAACACTAATCCATTGTATACCCCTGAGGTGTTTCTTTTTTTTTATTATTTGTTAGCCTTGAGTCCACTAATGTTTTTTTTGTGTGGGTTGTTGTGGTTTAAATCTACACTCTTGGAACACTCATCGTAAATAAACGTTCAATGAGTGGACATCAGGCAGCCATATCATATTACAAGCCTATTGTACACGATTACTTTTCCTTATAGAAAAGTTGATGAGAAATTCGTTGAGCCTAATATTGACATGGTAATAGGGGATTTGCATGGCCGCCATTTTGAATCTTGATTCGCATGGAATTATGGGACTAATGGTATAGTCTAAAATCTACAGAAAACATGCCATGTTCAGAATGGACTATTTATCAGTGCTCTAATGTCAATATCCATATGTTATACACATGTCATACCACAAGCCTCCACCTTTCCCATCATACATTTGGTTTTCATAGATCATTCATACAAGCTGTGATACTGGTGAAAACATTCTTGGAATTTTCGATAAAAATGTTGCTAAATATATGTTTGTCACATTTGAAGTGAATCTTTCCCAGCATGTATTGTAACAAACATGCGCAGTGGCACATGCAAACCCCATATTAGAGGACACTTAGGATGAAGAGTTAATAAGGTATACAGATGGAAGAAAGAAATGTTGATCTGATCATGTACAAGTAACATATTATTTGTTAATCTATAGAGTGGTGGAATCGCGTGTTGCGATATAACTTCTGTATACTATCCACTAATTCTTGAATATTAAATCACTTTGCACAGACTATATTTTATGTACTATATTTTTGTATATGATTAATAGCCAGATTAAATCTACGGAATGTATAAACTTATGTAATTTTGAGTAGGTTGGCTGAGAATATTATCTGTATGATAAAATGGAACTAAATAAACAAATACAAAGTCAGAAAGCTTATGAATGTTACATCACGTTACGCAATAATGATGTAACAATGTGTAACCACTTTATCATCAATAATTATCATTAATTATTATTATATTTACAAGTTGAACCGCCCTAACTGTATATATAAAATGACTCACAAGAAAGTCAATGAGTACATGATAAGATTATCAGTACACCAATCAGGAATTATTGGTTGTTCCTTAGATGCCCTTCCCCCCCCCCCCCCCCCCGCCGCCCCACACCCACACACCTCAAGCATCCCCTCCCCTTCAGCCCCCTCTACACACACCGAGCTACAGGGAAAAGCGTTGTTAAGGACGCGTTGTTAACGTAGCGTAAATTACAGGACGTTACGTCCTAAAATATTGCGTCCTGATCGGCATAGTTGTTGACAAAAATGTCTGGATGAAAGGTAGACCAGAAAGACTAATATTACGAATTCAGGAACAAATTTTATATCAAATTAAAGCTTGAAAGATTTCCTGTCCAATAATTTGTGCTGTTTAACATTCAGTTGCACGGAAATGCTTGGAAAACGGCCGATACATGTGCCGCGAAATCTGTTTAGCTATAGAACTAGAAAGACAACAAACTTTTGAACTCCCTCCCTCTGACTCCGCTATGCTGTTGCCCTATGCTATGATCAGCAGATGTAGTCAAATCTGTATTAAGGCCTTAATTCGATTTGAATCCTTCATTCAGCACATATATAAAAATGCCAGCCATGGATTGGGATCACATAGGTCAGAGTTATAGGCCTATAATATGCCTATACATATGCATAGGCCCAGGTCAAGGATGGGGCGGGAAACCAAGAATCCGAAAGTAGTGCACATATCCATACACAAGCGTTGTTCGGCAAGAAAGTAGTTCTGTGTTTGAAGCGTAATTAAACAATAAAATCCTATTTTATTCTTGATAAATCTACCTTTGGATTGAACCCAACCTAACAACGATTCACTCCCTCCTAATTAATATCATATTAATCCACTTAATCATGAAAAACGCCGTTATTAATATTTTTATGACGATTATATATACAGTTAGTAAATTATCCTAATTAAGTAACTTGTCCATAACACATAAGGTACCATTACCCAGGAATGTATTGCAGTAATTGAGTATGCGAAGGCTCCGGTAGCACCCTGACCTAAGTTATATTCCACCAAATAATGACAACTATATGGACCAAGCACCCACCTGTATGCTTAGAATATAACATTCAATCTAGATCTTAGGATCATAGCCTTTAGGCATACTTTTTATAATTTATTCTCGTACAATGATTCTACAACTATTCCATATCCAAGATAGACAGATCTTCACATAACACTTACTGTATCCAGACTATAGTGTCCTTCACAAATTGGTTGTTGGTCATTACCACCCCTCCTGTGTGGCGCTGCAGTCAGACCACTGGACGGGCACTTTTCCTTTGACCCTATCCCTTCAACATAGTGCCCAACTTTCCCAACCCCTTTGCTCTAACCTTTTTAATGCTATATCCAGCGCACTGGGCAGGATGATAGAATCATATGTTTGGAGTAATCATGCCAGGTTTGAGGTCGATGGACCCGCTAAGTTTTGTCAGAGAGTTTCTACAAGAAACAGGTATGCACGGGACACATGCACATGCAGCGGCCAGTTCTGGTGGTATTAATGGGTCAGTGAGTGGGAGTGGTAGGGTCCTGTGGGCACTTGTAAGGGGAGCATGTCTGCCCGCATTAGGGTGAGGCTCTAATGAGTTGCACATGCACAAAATGATTCAGAGTTGTCCCACAGTTACTGACTGCGGAATATGTAAAGTCTCCTATTGGGTGGCTGCCAATTGCAGTAGGCCTACCACCTGCCATGCTGTTGTAATTATTTTCACAATTTGAAACTGTCAGATTATGCCATGTCTAACCCCACTCCTCTACTACAAGAAGATTTCAGTTAAAAGACAATATGGGTCAGATCTTCAGAAATGTACAATTGGCAGCTGTAGACATTTAGTAAATTCTGCTAAATTAGGCTGCAATTTGGTCAATATTAGGTAAATTCGAGTATATTTAGCATTGCATTGATTCTAGCAATCTGTTTTGTTAGGTTGAACTGTATTTTGAACTTTATTTTGTCTGAAATTTGGGTTATTTGAGAGAATTGGTGAAGGTGAATTGTACATTTTTTGGCGACTTCACCCACATGTACCGATACCGGTATATCAATACCAACTCATTTCTGACTTGTATAGATGTAGACCAGATGAAGATTTACCGAAATAGCTTTGCAATATCTCTGGGTGGGGAATTACCAATAATGTAACTAAATATACTTCATATGATGACCTGGATGGATGTATGTAATGTATGGATATATTTAATACCCTGTCGTGACTTTTTGGATACCGTATACCTGATATCAGATATAACATATATCATAATGAACATGTGTATACTAATACCAACTCATCTGACTGGGCATACATGTAATAAACTAGACAGTAACTTATCTATATTATATGCCCATGCTATGTGAGATGATCGTTAGAGGGTCTGCGCCGCGTTTCATAAGTCGTTATAGGACCTAACGACAGTCGTTACCAAATAAAGAACGACATATTTTAACATAGCGCGCTAAGAGCCAAAATTGACGGCAACTAAAATTGTGTTACCATAACAAACATGCGTTAAATTTATCGATATCTGACCCATAGTTGTGCTACCATAATGAATGCGCGCTACGTTACTTATGAAACGCCCTACTGATCTTCAGAAAATGTACAATTGGCAGGTATACAAATGTATTGAATTCTTCTAAATGAGACTGGAATATGGTCAATACTATTGGTATATCTGGGTATTATTGGTTTTGCCTTGAATCAAACAATCTGTTTACATACCACTAAAGTAACTAAAATACTCCCTAGGATGACCTTAAATAGGCATATTACACTACCTTGAAAGTTGGTATATAGTTGGCAGGAGAATAGGGAAGGGAGAGACGATGGTTGTAGCATGAATAGATCTACCAAATTTCAAGACAATATATTAAATAAATCCATGTATTTCTAAGGATGGCCAGTTAGAATCGGCGTCATCTCATCTTTTCAAATATGATGATGTGTCAACAGTACAGGCTGGGTTCCACTTTCATCAAGAAGCGGGAGGAGTAGCGGGAGGAGTAGCCGGCCAGTAGAACCCAACCCTAATATTTAAACATCCATGATATGTATGAATGGCATTTGTACCCTACAGTAAGCCAGGGTGAGCTGGGGTAAGCCAGGGTACACCAGGGTAACAGTATCCTTTACCCCACTTGGTGCCGTGACCTGCATAAATAGCAGATGTGACCTGTGGTTGTATCTACATACAAATGCACTGCCAAATATAGACTCAAATTTAACATTGACCATATTGCGGCGTAATTTAGCAGAATACATTAAACGTGTAGAGCTGCCAATTGTATATTTTCTGAAAATCTGACCCTCTTTTATGAACTGCCATCATGTCTCTTCCTCCAGAGCTTGACATAATTAGCCAGAAACCATATAGATATGCTGCTCGTCAAGTCAATGGGATTTAAATCCAATCATCCTTTATGGACCCAAATGGCGCCCTGGGAAACCTACATAGATCCTAGGTTGTCACTTGCCTAAGCCTATTAAGTGAACCACATAGCATTACTATTGGGGAGGAAGATAGATAGAACCTAATAAAGGCGAGTGGGTTACAAAACAACAAAACATCAAGGACAGTGCAATAGTGTCCCTAGTACCACATTCTCAGTAGGTTCTATATCTCCCACGTTGCTATGTATAAGTATATAGCTGTCTACTGGGGAGGAAGAGGAAATGGCAATGTCATACCACACGTGTTGAACTGGTGCAAATTACCACACTACTCCCGTCCAAACAAATAGCATGTGCCATATGGAGTAAAAGGCAGAACCAATTCGCATAATTATATAACTTGTATGACCTTGGAAATAAAAATCAATATATTATATTTCATGATTACCAAAACCTCCTAGAAGACCTGCCTTTCTTCCATAATCAAGGTTGAATTAAGGTTCATAGGATGAGAAATAACATCATCACCGACCAAGAAGCCTCCTTTAGGGTATGGTACTCGCTCCATCAATAGGGGAGTTGCATAGCCGGACTAATGGTACAGTGTAAAATCTATAGAAAACATACCATGTTCAACATGGAATATTTATCAGTGCTTTAATGTCAATATCCATGTGTTATAGATGTTTCGATAACACAAGTTCCCATCTTTCCCATGATGCATTTAATTGCATAGGTAATTCATAAGAGCTGTGGCATTTGTGAAAAACATTATTGCACCTTTTGATAAAAAAATGTTGCCAAATATTTATATGTTAGAGTTGAACTAAATCCATCCCCGAATGCACTTTAACAGACATGCGCAGTGGCACATGCAACTACCCTATTTCCAGGTTTCAGATCCAATTATTCCAAAATGGCGCCCTGGGAAACATACACAAAGGATTAATTACACACCGTCTCAACGGTTAGGGCACTTGAGCTTGCTCAATAATTAATTCCCGAACATGTGATTGTAATTACGGGCATTGTCATTGCATATTTTGTTCATTTCAATTCGATTTTAACAATTCTTTATTTAACATTGTGCTTTGTTTGACAAATGGTTTGGAACTGAACATCTGTGATACAGGTCTTCCTGTTCGGGCGCTAGATTTGACTTGACTTACAAGTATGTCTCAACCTACAAGAAATCTGATACATTGTTGTATAATATTTTCATCAATAGTTGCAGCCAAGTTATGTAACATTTTCATATACGCATATATACAACATTTTTATATGAAACAGCTTATCTTGAGTGGGTTACATTGCATGCATATACCACAATAGTGGTATAACAGGTGAACATTTATAATACAAGGAGATCTTGTGAATAAAATACTTTGAAAAATATCAATTTTGTGACTTATGACTCATTTTCCTGTAAAACATCCCTTTACAGTCCGTTGTCCCCCTTCCCCCCACTCCCCCACTCCCACTCCCCCTCTCCCACTCCCCCTCCCCCTCTCCCCTCCCCCTCCACTCCCCCTCCACTCCCCCTCCCCCTCCACTCCCTCTCCCCCTTATGCTAGATCTAGCTTTGTTCATTGCTGAACCATCATTACAGTCTATTTAATGATGTTCCATTAGGCAAACTCCCTCTTGGGTATGAGTAAATCATTATTAGGATGTGTTAATTGGTTCCAGTAATTAGGCAGACACGTGTAAAATGTTAACAAACCGCCCAAACAACAAACTTTCCGAGTGCATTAGTTTGCTCCCAGTTGTTCATCGCACTTTACATTTATTTTGTTGTTTTTTATTTAGAATTTGGAATGGAGATCATTACCATTTACAAGATAATGGGCTCACGGTTTGGTTGATGAATACACTATGGCGACGGGCAGACAGCAGTTGATACAATATAAAGGTATTTATTGTTATCAGTCTGTTATACATACCTTTATTTTGTATCAACAGTTGAACCGCTGTCTGCCCGTCGCCATATTGTATTCAGCAACAAAACCTCATAACCAACAGCATTTGCTAACACTTTATGACGTCACACTCTCACCGTCAATCAAAAATTACCCAAAAAAAAGTGCATTTGGTAGTGGGCATATCAGCACATGTGTGATACGTCTAAACCTAATCAATTCCAAATTAAATTTTGTTAGGATGTTTAGGATGTGTTAATTGGTTCCAGTAATTAGGCATACACGTATAAAATGCTAACAAACCGCCCAAAAAACAAACTTCCCAAGTGCATTAGTTTGCTCCCAGTTGCTCATCACATTTTACATTTCTTTTGTTGTCTTTTATTTAGAATTTGGAATGGAGATCATTTGGTGTTTTTTTTAACTGATTTTCATACTTTTTGAGATTGAGATTGAGATTGAGATACGTTTATTTAAGGAAGTTAGGGGACGTTTCTCCTTGCCGTCAGGAGGCTTTCAAGCCCCCAACCTGTGATTACATTCATCATTTGGCTGGTGAACAATACCACCCTCATCATTGACTGAGGGATGGCTCACCGCACGTTATACATTTTGATCTCTTACTCTTTTTTGTTGAGAATGGTATTCTTACAATCAACAGTAAGTATATATGGTTCACTGAATTAAAAAGACATCATAAGTTACTCAATAAAGTCATCGTCCATCCAGATAAGATCCTTCACAACATGGATTTTAAAGGCTTTTCTATCTATGATTTTATGGGCCACCATGGATAACGCATTCCAGGAACAGATGATTCTCTTTAATACTGATTTGCGTATTTGCTCAGTTTTGGGATATATTTGCTTCAGCGTTTTTCTACAGTTAGCAAAATTTCGGGTGTTTAGTAATCTTAGGTCCAGGTTCCTGGGATCCTGGGCCAAACGGTGTCCCATTTCCAGTATATGCAATCGTCTTCTGTGTCTGAGGGGCTGTAGCCTCACCCTTATGTGTATGTCTTCTATGTTAGATCTCAATGGCAGACCATAGATCGTACGCAATATCTTGTTTTGTATGATTTGTAGTTTCTGGGTTTGTGATGTACTGTGGGAATCATGTAGGTAATCAGTTTGGTCGATAATTGGCAAAACCATAACTTTATAGATAAGAGGGAGGGTAGATTTAGGTATTTTTTCTCTCAGTTTCACTTGTAATTCAAGATATTTACTAATTTTTGGGTACTAGATTTGAATTTGAGTGTGTCATCTATTTCCACTTCCAGATATTTATATATTTGTACTTCATCCAGGTTTTGCCCATTTAGATCCAGTTTATATTGGTCAACCTTTTTTGGATCCACCCACCTCGACCTAAGAACTGGCTTATGGAAGAATGTCTGAATTTTAGTTTTGTCCCGGTTAATCAAAATATTGTTCTTCTTGCACCAGTATTTCATTGCATTCAAGCTATGTTGTAAGCTTGTAGTCACTGTATCAATCTCATTTCCTATACTATAAATTATTGTATCATCAGCAAACATTTGTATTTTGTTGGTTTTTATTAGGTTTGGGAGATCATTGATATAGATACTAAATAGAAGGGGGCCAAGTGTGTTGCCATATCCCCATGTCTTTGTGACAGGGTTCAACCTCCTCTCCTCTGCCCTTGTGTAATACTAACTACTGGGAACGGGTTGAATTGAATTCATGGTGGCAAACTGGGAGAAAATATTGACATGCTTGATTTGTTGTGGGTGTGGGTGTTATCATAGAAATGAATGATATCTGTCTATATGATACGTTTAGACGTTTAGACATGTACATGTATACATTCGAGTATATTTAGCATTGCATTGATTCTAGCAATCTCTGAAGGCGGTGAAGGCCAATTGTACATTTTCTGAAAATCTGACCCATGTGCTGATACGCCCACTACCGAAGGCACTTATTTTTGGTATTTTTTGATTAAAATAGAAAGTGTGAAGTCATATCATGTTAGCAAATGCTGTGGTTTATGAGGTTTGGTTGAAGAATACAATATGGCGACTGCCAGACATCGGTTGATACAAAATAAAGGTTTTTGTTTGTTTTCAAGATTTTTATTCAGCTACGACATTTTGCACAGGTTTATACAATAATTCTCAGTGCGTGCTGAGTTTCAATAATAATAAATGTTATCAAAAAAGGAAAATTTAGGCTAGAGATATCAAAGTTGAATTATTTCGTACAGATCGTGTGTCGATATGACATTAAAACTATCACCCGGGCTTGTGTCCATTTTCGTGACAATCCAAATAATGACACGTAAGCATAGTTCACCATATAATCAAAATCGGGTTCACATATAACAGAGACCCTTTTGCCCCTATGAGCGTTAACCTTCATACGGTCAGAAAGATGATGACAAATAGTACCACTCAGTACATAATTTGCTCGATTACCCAGAAATCATTCCTCATTTGGAAGCTTTTGAGAAGGACTTTTTTAATTTCTTTTTTAAATGTATCTTTATCTTCGATTGCTTTTAAATTTTGAGGCAGATTGTTCCAAAAGTTAAATATCCTTACAAAGAGGCTCCTCCTTTATTGTTGTCTTTGTGATCCAAAATGGTTGACTCATGGAAAACGCCCATTTCGAGCTCCTTGTGTGCATAGAAACGTCAAGCGTATCAATGACTCGTTGTCTTTTGTCTAAATATGTGATTTGTTAGAGCAAAATGTGTCACAAGTCTCAAGAAATGGATTATGAGATATCATCATATTTGTAAAGATGAGATCAAGCCGATTCTGATGATAGTAAACATTAGGACATATAATAAGTAGTTCTTTTTTTTAAGTTTGATATTTGGTTTCATTTTTTTTAAAATTGTTGTATTTCTAACAACAATCCAACAAAGAGATCTTGTGAATCACTTTCAAAAATATAAATTTTCAGACTTGCGACTCATTTTCCTTTGACACATCACATGTGGGTCAGGTCTTAAGAAAATGAACATTCGGCAGATCTACACATTTAGAAAATGCTGCTAAATTAGACTGAGAAAATGGTCAATAGTAGGCATGTCTGAATATAATCGATATTGCCTTGATTCAGACAATCAGTTTGGCTATTTTGAACCTCGGTTTTGTCTTAAGCCAGTTGTACATTTTCTGACGATTTCATCATAATTCATTGTATATGTTTGTTATCTGGCCCTGGTAAGACCCTAGACACTGGTACTGTAGCATCTGATGGATGCGTCTGTTTCAGCTCATCTATTATACAAGTGAGACTCGTCATTGTGTCCCAATAGTTTGACATCAGGATTTCCCCCGTAAGCCGTGTATTGTTTTATTCATCGGACAACGGTCTTATTCAGGGCTGCGACCCAACGTCAATATTGTCAATCAGGGCCTCTTTTGCCTTGTTTGCCTCGTTTACTCATATGGGTCAAGTTTTCAGAAAATGTACAATTCCCCTTCGCCAATCCTTTCGAATAACCCAAATTTCAGACAAAAAAAAGTTCAAAGTACAGTTCAAAGTACAGTTCAACCTACCTAGAATCAATGCAATGTGGGATATAATCGAATTCACCTAGTATTTACCAAATTTGAGTCTATTTTATAGTTCTTAACTGGACACGGGTGGAGGTGAGGGGAGGGAGGACCAGCTAGGACCACTCCTTTAGGTAATGAGGCCCGCCATCCTGATACATACTGTTATACATGACCGCCATCACAGCCATTACAGTGTTACAGTACAACTCTATATCTGTTTACTGGAAATAAACTATATACATGTATACATACAAGAAATGGCAGTTGGCAACGACTGAGGACTTGACATCCAGGTCTCTCCATCTCTGGTCAGGCTTTGGGTTTCAACAAAGGTCAGATCTGTCCAATCTAGGATCGTGTTTTCCTTCGTCTGACCCAGTCCTCTTCCTCCCAGTTCCGGGCAGGATGGTATTAGTATGGTGTGGTCAGATCAAGATAGCAGGCAGGAGGTTCTTGACCCTTTATAACTGCACTTCTAGTTAAAGTTGTTATATGGTTCAATTTTTTTTTAGTAAATGTACAATTGGCAGCTCTACACATTGAGTAAATTTTGCTAAATTAGGCTGCAATTTGGTCAATACTAGGTAAATTCGAGTAGATTATGCATTGCATTAATTCTAACAATCTGTTTGGTTAGGTTGAACTGAATTTTTACCTTTATTTTTGTCTGAAATTTGGGTTATTTGAAAAGATTGGCGAATTTGATTGTATATTTTCTGAAAATCTGACCCATCTATCTTAAAGCTGCATTCTCATGTGCAGCTATTACGACAAAACAAAATAATTTTACCAAATTCACTCATATCAATATTCATACGATTGGATTTATTAATATTCTAGTGGTGTATATATCTATTGGTGAAATCGCCAGAAAATGTACAATTCGCCTTCACCAATCGTCTCAAATAACCTAAATGTGTGACAAAAATGTCTTTCAAAAAGTAGTGAGTGTAAAATGCCAGTTATAGGTGAGTGAAGTGTCAGGTATGTGGCTTTTCACGGCCGTAGTAAGTTCATAGTTTCTTATAATTTATTTCATCTTAGTATGCCATGTGTTAATTACAGGCATAACACACGATACCCACTTATATCAAATACCCCCCTGCTGCGAATAGGCCTAATAATAAAAAAAATAGAGCCGTTTGAAACATTTAAATCTTAAGTCTTCACACTTAAGTCAATCGTTTTTGTATCACATCACATCACATTTTGTATCATATTTTGTATTGTATGTGGGGAAGGGGTATCATCGAATAATGGGTAGCTTAAAGTAGCCTAGATGCTTGAGGGTAGTTTTGTGGTGGGTTTTCATGCACTGTTAAGGAAGCACTGGGAACTTTTATTATGCTGAATATAATATCTGGGTGAGCACACTATTGACAATTGTTGGATAAATTAAAAGTACCATTTATTTGTTACATCCTAATTCTTTACATTGCGATTTTGCAGAATTGCACTGTAAGATGTAAATGATATATATATGTTTTACCATTGGGAATGTACAGTAGAACAACTGCTCGATGTAAGGATTATTTTCATTATGAAGATTGTAATTTACAGTTATTAAAAGTCCTTATTGCAAGAATATCCAATATATATCGGTATATAGGCTGTATATGCCTTTATATAGCTGTACTTATCAAATTAAAATCTATGGTGATTGACAGTGTGTGCAGTATGCAGTCGTGCACTATGCCCCTGTAGGAAAGCTTGTAACCTGACCAGTGAATGGACTGCTTTTTATGTGCAGGTCGCACTGAGGCATACACTTTACATAGGCCTAAAAAGCTGTGAAGTAGAATGGGTGTGCGCATAGGGGTTTCGCATAATGAAACAGATTGTTTAAATCGAGGCAATGTCAAATAATATTATACTCAGACATACCAAGCATTAACCATTTTTCTGTCTTAATTTAGCAGAATTTACTAAATGTGTATATCTGCCGATTGTACATTTTCTGATGATCTGACCATATGTTGTTAATAAGATTATATTGCTGTAACGTAGGTGTATTAGTCCAATAACTCCATGCGAATTGAGTTGCGAAGTCGATCTTCCCAACATGTTTCTCATGAAATCAATGGCAAACTGTTTGGTCCGCTCTCAGTGTGCTATTGGACAGCTACTTAAACAGGCAGAAAGAGCGTCAAATCAAACGGATCAGATATTATCGGAACGTCCTGAGCGCTTCTAAAGAAGCACAAATAGGATTTTGTTAAAGCATATCGGAAGTGCTGCAACTGATTTCATTGGACCCCTCTGGCTCTGACTTCGCTTGGAATCACACCTTTAGTAATATAAATGAGCTTAGGGTTCAAGAAGAATGATATTTGAAATTGATATGTCTATTTGTGACCACAATGCTCTAAAAAAGAAATGAACTATCAAACAGCCGACCTACAAAACAATAAGAGGACAATGACTCTGGTAAATGCCAGTGTTTAATAACAAATGAATGAATCATGGAATTTTTTTTAAACTTTGGATTCAGAAAGAACATAGTTGTGGGAACCCAAAAGCCCCCCCAAAACCGTATGTCATTGGATTAGTGTTTATTGCAGGGACCGCTTAAATTTACTACTGTTCACTATAGAAGCCTACGGGAAAAAAGGGTATTTTCTGCATTTTCCCCAATAGCAGATGATTGAATCGTACAGTTTTCTTTAAAATCTGCTTATACATAGCTGACATGTTATTCTACCCACCCAGTTAAGAAATAAGGGGTCATTGAATTTAAATTATCAAAGTTATTCAGCTGATCTTGTATCATGAGGAGTTTCCCCTATTGAAATCAAAAGTGAATCGAAGTAAACTTCACTCATCCCTAAAACACAAAATAATAATCATATTATGATAACATCCTGGGTTTTTTGCTTTTTATATTCCCCCCAACCATGTTCTTTCTCAAGACAAAGTTTGAACCAAATATTGGCATATTGACTATGGCAGTCACCTTTAAATTGAATTTTACATTTTAGTCCAACAGTTAAAAACAATTAGTAAAACAACAGGAGGTAAGTGACTTTAATTTGAATTGTACCTTGTAAAGGTCCTCAAGCGGACACAAATTGGATTGTACATATATGAACAAAACGATCGTCACAGTGTAAAATAACTTACATTACCAACATTTAAGACAAAAATGAGCTTCAAAATAACATAACATAACAGAACTGGTACTTTAAATCAATACGATCCCCAAATTAATATACTCAGATATATCCGATATTCTTGATTATTCAGCCAAATCTAGCACAATTTACTAAAAGTGTAGAGCTGCCAATTGTACATTTTCTGAAAATCTGACCCATATATATGACACTTCATGAAAGCCATGAAACTCTACCTTTAAGAAAGGCTGAAATTTGCCAGGCCAAGGTACTGTACTCTATCTTCTGTGACTGTGAGGAAGCAAAATTTAGCTCTTAGAATTATATTCAATAAATCCAGATTCGATAATGTAGATCGGGAACATGAAGCCCTAAATTTATGGCCCCTCCAAACAAGAAGAAACAAGCATATCTTAGATATAGCTTTTTATTTATCTCAAAATGAAAGTAATATTGATACGAGAGACTTGCCAACTCGAAGTCATGCAACTGGGAAACGAAACATGACTGTTCTAAACTCAAAGCTGTCTAAAATAACTGACTCTATAACTTATAAATCCAGAATAAGATGGAATAATTTAAAAACAGCTGCACATAAATTAGAAGATAGCTATTCATTCAGAAAATACACCCAGCAGCTCTTAGCTCCGTTCTAATCAACACTCTTAATTGAATGTTAACTGATTAACATTGATTACTTACTATTATCTCCTCTCGTATACCTTATACCTTCTTGTCAATATCACCTGTATTATGGTGCTTATTATATTACACTGTTGCTGCTCCTGCCTTGAAACTCGTGTTACAGCTTACTATCACTTTGTCCTGAAATGTACTTAATACTGGGTATGACTGTACGTTTTCCTGCACTTTATTCCGTCCAATGAGCTTTACACTCTACTTGTATATGAAACTGAACTCATATTGTTATCCGACAACGACAAAAGTCTAAAATTAGAATTGCCTGCTAGCACTTTTCATCCGTCTTTCATCTGTAATATTTCTCACCTCATACAATGTTGAAATACTTGTTAATATTAAGTTATTTTAATCCCCAGACAGGGGTTACTCTTCTGTTTCCTTATTGTAACCAAACCAAGACAAATGTTCTAAGTAAATAACGTCGGCACTCGATAGGAAGAACTGACATGTCCGCGTGTCAGAAACGAACGACCTTTGTAAATCAAGATCGATACAATAAAGAATTTTTGAATTGAATTGAATTGAATTGAATTGAAGCATCTTTTTATGAATTTCCCTCGCAAGTAAAACTATGAGGCACTGGGAAGGTTCTAGTCCCTCATTAGTACCCTAAAACCTTAATGCTATGATAAGTAATTATGTCAGGGATAAAAACGAAATGAGGTGGTGAAATAGTACGCTTAGCAGTGCGATATTATTAACCTTTTTTAGCCTGTGTCACAATTTTAAACGAGAAAAAAGCCCACACATATAATGAACCTGTTCGTCAGCCACCGGTTTTTCCCCATGTCCTATACGGGTCAGACTTTCATAGAATGTACAATTGGCAGCTGTACACATTTAGTAAATTCTGCTAAATTAGGCTGCAATCTGGTCAATACTAAGTAAATTTGAGTCTATTTAGCATCGCATTAATTCTAGCAATCTGTTTGGTTAAGTCGAACTATATTTTGAACTTTATTTTTGTCTTAAATTTGGGTTATTTGAGAAGATTGGTGAAGGTGAATTGTACATTTTCTGACGACTTCACCCTAATACATCGTCCAGGGCCTGACAAAATGTACAATCTATATGCCCCAAACCACATAACCTATAACAGAACCAAAAACCATGTCTAGGGTGTAAAGCCCTATAGTTATCCATCATATATAATCTTTTTTTTGCCTGTGTCATGATTTTAAACGTTAACAAATCCATACTAAAACCTGTACGTCAGCCACCGGTTCTTTCCCCATGCCCTACATACATGGGCTAAGGCCTACAAATATGTACAATCCATATATGGATGAAATCGTGAGAAAAAGTATAATTTGCCTTCACCAATCCTCTTGAATAAACACAATTTAAGACAAAGGTGAGGTACGAAATACCGATGAGTCAGATTTTCAGAAAATGCACAATTAGCAGCTTTACACATTTAGTAAATCCTGCTAAATTAGGCTGCAATTTGACCCAAACTAGGTAAATTCGAGTATATTCGGCATTGCATTGACTCTAGCAATCTGTTTGGTTAGGTTAAACTGTATTTTGAACCGATTTTGAACTACATTTTCGTCTGATATTTGCCCACAACTACAGAACCTACAACAATTTGTAGGGTGTAAATCCCTATAGTAATCCATCATATTGTATGCTTGTCTGACCATGGGTTTGCCACCTTATACACTCCCATCTGATTGATCATCTCATATGTCCTGTTCATTATACATTAGGTGCGAAACGAAAAGATGGGTGAGGTTGGGAGAGAGACAGTTATGGGCATGCTCTACCGACCAGTCTTTCCAGTCCTCACGTTCTGATCAGTTTTTTTTTCATATTTCGTGAAAAAAGATGATTCAAATCAAAGGCACAGTTTACTGCATTCAGCTGGGGGGGGGGGGGGGGGTCGGGGGGGGGGGTCATGAAAATAATATTAAATCGTATGATATGAGGTACATCATGCGATATAATCATATCATATTTGCATGTTTATATCTAGTTTTAGTGAAGACATCACACGATAAATGTCATTGATTTTGTTTCGAATATCTCATGTACTTACTGCTTATCTGGGCCAGTGAAAACCCTGTTATGGGTCTCGGTGACCCAGTATAGATATTGTTTTTATAATAGGGATGTGTCATACATTGTATATTGCCCGCATATAGAGGATATGTTCTTAAATAGTGTAGGCTACTTTATTAACCAAGTGCCACACAACAATTATTTTGTTCATAGAAATCCCTGAGGAAATGAGGAAATAAATATATATATATAGGCCTAGTTATTTCATGCATTCAATAAGCGATTCAGTAGTTAACAGTTTTATAAAGGCCATCTTAAATAGTAACATATTTCTTAAAAACGATCTTGAATCTAGGATTTCTTGTAAATAAAAGGCACTTGAAGCCCTAAACATCGGTGTCTCATCTTATGTGCTCCTATTCTTCATCCATCATCCTTCACCTTAGCTCTCTTCTAGTTCTCTTTAGATAGTCCCTTTCACTATACAGCTACATGTAAAGGTCACGAATTTTTGCAAGGTAATAGCCATTCTACCAGACTTAGCTTGACTAAGACTGAGGCTGTTTCCTACTTGTCCTACACATTATCTTATATCATTGTTTTAAATTGTCTTGACTGTTTAAATTATACTGTTATTTATATGTGTATTGGCTGACAAATACTCCTAATGAAAAGAAAAAGAAAAAATCTTAAAAGTTATGAGTCTAGACTGGATACAATTGTTATTTATGATAATTTTTTTTAGGTTACTATGACAACTGTTTCTGAAAAAAGAAATTGTTAAAAAATAAGGTCCTTGAGGCAATCAAATCTCTCCCATTTCATGGAAAAAAACTTGACGTCAAATAATTTTGTCCCTTCAAGTAGTGGAAAACAAATGTCTTCATCTGTAGATACATGACACCTGGTGACGCGGAATAAAACCAGTGTCAAAATGGACAAATAACCAATTTGGGCCGTTTTTAAAAGACATTGGGGATGAGGGAATATTTTGCCAAGAGTAAGAATAATAGACCTTCCACATTATTGTATTCAGAGCATATCCATGCATGCATTGTATGCTAGAGAATCTTTAATATGGACAAATGAAAATGACTGAGTTTAGTGAGATTTAATACTATGATGTTTTGAATAGGAATAAGTACGATAGATAATTTAAGAGGTAATTCAGATACAGTTTTCTGTTTATTTTATTTCGAGAGGCAACGCCTGACACCCATCCATGACGGACAGAGCGTATTTTTGTGATGTATTAAATCCTTTAAAACGCAAGAATATAGTTAATGCACTGTCTGGAACTTGGTACATAGATCCATTTGACTAAGAGCACTAAACCCTGCAAACTCAGAACATTTCAATAAAGAGATCTTGTAAATAAAAACACAAATGAAAAATATCATTTTTACGACTTGTGACTCATTTTCCTGCAACACATCACAAACATAACTTAAAATACAAATGAAACGACAAATACACTGTACAATGCTACCAAATTGATGACAGTACCCTCAGGAATTGAGTATAGGTATGTTTAGTTGGTTGCCATGGTTACATCAATAGTGACAGCATTATATCTCATATTTGTCTCTAAAATTGTAAGCATACAAATTATACCTTACAGAATCGAGATCAAAGGGTAGAAAATCACATTTCCATAAACGTCCAAGCTATGTGCATAATCTGGTGTGTCAACCGATATGGGTGAAATCGCCAGAAAATGTACAATTCACCTTTACCAATCCTCTCAAATAACCCAACTTTCAGACAAGAATAAAGAATTTACCTAGTATTACCTAATATCAACCAAATTGCAGCCTAATTTAGCAGAATTCACTAGATGTGTAGATCTACCAATTGTGCATTTTCTGAAAATCTGACCGATATAGTGCTGTAGAATGTAATGATAAAATAAGCCTTAAGTGCTGACAGCAAAGAAAGCTTTTCTCAAATCCTTTTTTTATATGGACGAAACTAAAAACAACCTCGACTCCCTGCACTGGGAGAAGGAACTCTCTCTTGACGACGGTGGTTTTTTTTACCTCGTTACAGTCTATGACATCGTTTTCTCTAATCCTCTGCACTGTGATGTGTTTCAGTAAAATGAGTCAAAAGTCGCAAAAAATTAATGTTGAGATATAATCATATTTGAAAAAATGAGTTATATCTATGCTTCAAGTTTGATATTTTTACTTTTGAAAAAAAAATTTTTGCACTATTCCTTGATGGGCAATTACCAGTAAAATAACTAAATATATTCCATATGAATACCTTCAAAACGCAGGGATATATTTAGTACACTGTCCTGAAATTTGCTACATATATTTTAAAAAGCACTAAACCCTGCAAAAATCAGAACATATTAATAAAGAGATGTTGTCAAAGAAACAGTTTGAAAAATATCATTTTTGCGACTTGTGAGTCATTTGTGATGTTTTTCAAGAAAATGAGTCACAAGCCGCAAAATTGATTTTTTTCAAAGTGATTTATTCACAGGATCTCTTTATTGGAATGTTCTGATGTTTAGAGGGTTTAGCGCCTCAGTCATATAAATCTATGTACACAATTTCAGGATATAGTATGAAATTAATTTTGTCCTTGCGTTTTAAAGGTCATCCTATATGGAGTATAATTAGTTACTTGTAATTCCTCACCCAGAAATAGTGCAAACTGTTTGTAGGATTGTTCTGATTCTTTAGGGATATAGTGCCTCGATCAAGTCATATAAATGCAGGTGGGTCAGATTTTCAGAAATTGTACAATTCGCCTTCACCAATCGTCTCAAATAACCCCCATTTCAGACAAAAATGAGCTTCAAAATGCAATATAACATAACTGAACTGATACTTTAAATCAATGCGATCACAAATATACTCAGATATACCTGGTATTTTTCATTTTTCATCAAAATGTAGCAGAATTTACTAAATGTGTGGAGCTGCCAATTGTACATTTTCTGAAAATCTTACCCATGTACCGGATTTCCAGACAGTGTATCAAATATATCCTTGCGTTTTGAATGTCATTATATGGAGTACATTTAATGACTTTACTGGTAATTACCCACCTAGAAATATTACAAACGTTTTTTTTCAAACATAAAAATATCACACATGAAATATGGAAGAGTTTCTTAGATGTCCTTAATGTTTACCATCATTGGAATCGGCTTGATCTCATGGTGTCAAATATGATGATCTCTCAATGCAAAACTAATTCTTGTATAAACAACAGCAGCAGCAGAATATTGATCAATCCAGTCCTATAAGTCATAATATAAGTAACTCTTGTATAAACATATAACAGCAACAGAATATTGATCAATCCAGTCCTATAAGTCATAATGTGATTAACTCTTGTATAAACATATAATAGCAGCAGAATATTGATCAATCCAGTCCTATAAGTCATAATGTGAGTAACACTTGTGTAGTGACCCAAGGGTTCGTTTAGTAGAGGAGAAATAAGAACAGGACAATCGTCAACTATTAATATTCTATTTTAATATGAGCTGGAAGCTCTAACCAGTTGAAACTGGGACATCACGTCCGGAGGTGTTTTACACACAGTTGTATATGTATCAGATAAAGGAAACGTACAAAGTAAAGGGAAAAGGAGGCATTTGGAAATTGCTCCCACCTAGTGGACCAAGGCGACAATCCTGCCTATACCTTAACATAGAAGAACTTTGTGAGTAGTATAGAAAGTGGGCTTGTCGCCGGGCACTACATCACCCCCCACGTTTTTTAGAGATAATTCATATGATTATCGACATAGTTCTCTATAAATGTTCCTTCGTTACAAACAACTTGATACACATCAAACTAAAACATATGGATAAGAAGTAATATTATATTAAAAAGAAGACGAAACTCTGTTCGTATCAACATTATAAGAATATAAGAACGAAATACCTATAGTATCGTAGATAAACATAAAAAGGCAGTCTCGTAAAGACTCAACACACGAATACAACAATATCTATATGGTAAATTCAGCCGTTCTGTTTCTTTCTCAAATAAAACAATATAATATTATAATCCAATCTCCTCCTATATACAGCATCGTCTCGTCACATCAACCGTGGCATGGTAAAAGGTCCTTCGTTCCCTCAAAACAGTCAGACTTCCACGAAAAGGCCCACAGCTCCTCCACTACTACAGCTTTTCAATATAGTATAGACAAATAATAATATAGCAAGATCTGTTCAACAGACATATACAAACAATAATATAGGTAACAAATAATTATAGTAGGTTTTCACTTTAAAAAGTGATATAGCATATCGACTCAATCAAACAGACGATTCATGTTGTGTGCTGAAGTCCATATCATCAAATTTCGAAATATTCACTGGAATTATTTTCTTTCTTGAATCTCTTAGTTTGGGAGTGTCCAATAAAGATTCAGGTGTGAGCATCATCTCTCCACCAGCAGATGGCGATAAAGGCAAGTTCGAAGACATATCATCAAAAGTGACACCAGTGGACACATATTCATTCATCCCATCCATAGACATAGGAATAGGAGAAGCTAACAATTCTTTTTCAGATTTCTGAGTCCCAAAAATGTTCGAAGCTAAATTCGATGATGAAGGTGAAGCTAAAAGGCGATTCTCCTTTTCAATCTCCGCTCTTGTATAGGTTGAAACAGGACCTTTTTTCGGAGGAACAGGATCCTTCTCGGGAGAAACAGTACCTGAAGAAGAATCTGTAATTGTCTTAGAGATCCCATACGTCGGCCTATTTAAACACTGTCGTGCCTGGAGATTTTTCGCTCTTATTAGTTGTAACGTAGTGCTTGACCTAGCCTTGCTAGGGCTAGCCTTCACAGAAGAGCAAGAAGACAACTTGGACAAATCACTTTTAACTTGAACCATCTCCTCAGCAATTTGACGATTTTTATTCTCCAAATCTAAGACCCTCATTTGGAGTTGGTCATTGAGGTTAGTAGTTTCCTCCAACGTTTCCACCAAAGAGTCCCTTTCATCTTGCATGTCAAGCAACTTTTGCACATTATCCAAAGGATCTATGATAGTTTTAAACTTCGCAATAAATTCCAGATGAATCTTATCCAAAGCAGCCTCATGCCTCTCTTTTTCCTTATCCACTGCCTCAGCATAGGCATATACAGCATCGTTATAGATATCTTTTACATCTGTAAGTCTGACTTCAGAGATCTTATCTTTGATATTATCGTTGAATAGAACAGGGCCTGATATATCGATTGCTGAACCATCCCTACCTGATGTACCAGCAGAAGGTTTGCCCCAGGCATTTGTCACTGGTGGTGGAGCATCCACGTATTTAGGTTTCTTGCTCACAGGAGCAGATACAGGAGTTACTTGGCTAGTATATCCCTCATCCTCAGCAGCATCCATCATACACTTCCAAACTAACCTGGAGACCAGAAGAGTCTGGTGGAAATAGGGATTCGGCTGAATATGACGATCTTTTTCTGTGATATTCTCCATGGTAGTCTCCATTTCCTTCGCTGTAAGCCCATGTCTTCCAGCTGGATCTCGTAAATGGACCACCATATCTGATCTTCTATCCAACACCTTGTGACAAAGTCTCATGGGACATTTCCAGCCGACAGTTAAGGGAGTATGCTCCTCAACCAAATGTCGAATGAAAGATAACTTAGTCCGGAAAACTTTAAGACCAGAAGTATTGAGGGTCGTGCTTCGACAGCAGTTAAAAGGACAACGCATCCCTACAGAAAAGATACTAATTGCCATCTTCAGTTTGATGTCCTGGGCTGGGAATATGGAAATGCCAGACTCAGGTAACGTCTCCTCCGGCTTACACAGTTTCTCAAAGAGAGATTCGTACATCCCAATTTGATCATCATCGGATGTTTCAAACAAATTGGTGTATTGATCTGACTCACTACACAAAATAGGAGCTAAATTTGTATCTTCTCGTTGAGACCAATGCTTCAAACCATTAGTTCTGGTTCGGAAACGTCTCTTTTCTTCAATTTTCTTCGTATCATCTCTCTTCTTATATTGTTTAGGGATGGCCCCACGCTCTGAACTACCTGAAGCTTGGCTTCTATCCTTCAAGCTATTTCGTTGGTTATTGTTCCCTCTCGGGATATAAGAAGCACCTTTCGGTGGTTTATTGCTGTCATTTGACTTATTGCTGGCAGAGCTAGGCTCCGTCTCCATTTTACTGGAGCTCATCTAAGCTGTTTATACTGGATCTCCTATAATAAAAATAAGAAAAGAAATTATCATAACCAGCATAAACTCTCAGTAAATCACCAAACGCCATAAAAATAGGCTTATTCCTTAGCAAAATACCCAATACAGCACATGTTGTCGCAGTTCCCATTGACTTCTATGCTGTACGAGTCGTACTATCTCTCTCCGACGTCCGCGCTGCCAAATATACCCAAATCAGTAGTAGTTGTCAGTTGTCCCATAGACTCCCATACTGTTTGAGTCGTACCCTGCTCCCTCCGACGTCCGCGCTTTTGGCTTATATTGGAGCGCCGGTAGCGTGGTCTAGGGAGCCCGCAAGGTCCCTTGGCGCAACGCCAAAACACATATACCCACAAAGCACGTTTCTTATGTCTATCGCTTAGCGAACTATAGCATATAAATACAGTTTTGCAGTAGTTTTTCATACCGCTATTGGATTTGCTGCAGTAAATGCAACTATTGTGTAAATATCACATACAAGTATGTGTATTTTATGGTATTTTGAAACAATTATTTCATGTTTCATATCGGACACATCAAATACAACATTAAATCAATGTAACAGAACAAATCTGAATATAACCATCAGGGTTTAAACGAACAAAAACCCCTTATCACTCACCATACCTATAGCGTCTGAATAGTAAACAATAAGCAGCCATTAAAATTCTCTGAAGAGACCCGTACCACCGTACGATGACTCAACATAATGACAGAAAATTATTACATACCCAGACATAAATATATAATAATATCGACACATGGATTCCTTCCCAGGATATAATCCCACATGTTTCTATTGAATATATAGTACTTACAGAATTCCAGTTTAATAAGATTTCTCTCACAGGTTTCTCTCTAAGAACTAATCGACTGTCTCGTTCCAAGTTTGGGACACCTCTGAGGGTTCGAGCGAGCCTCAAACCCAAGATCCCAGACCAACACGGCAGACAATCAAATATGGTAATTATTCAGGGCATAGCCTGATGTCAACAGTGAAAACAATTTAAGCTATTACAGAAAAAGTGTCACTCATGACTATCCAATTGTTTTACCCGGCCTTACTTATGAAATTAACACGCAATTATTACCGAATCAATAAGGCTCAATCCTCCCCGATCTAGGAAGGTATGCTTTCAAAGCAATGCCTAATAAGGCAATTCTGGTGTATAATAATATGTGAATGAATTCCAATCGTATAGGGTATGCACGATAGACCAATACGCTACATCAGGTCCATCAGCATAATAGACTTCTCGTTGTGTTTTTACCTATCCTTCACAAATAATAAATTAATATTATTGCGATCCCACTATATATATTTCCCCATGGGAGCTCGATTACTACCAGACCAACACTAAAATTACAATAATTTCAAGGAAGGCATGGAGAATAGCGGTCAGGGATTTTGATCTTTCTTTTTCCTATTGCACGTACCCGAGATGGCACTATTGAACTGTCATGATTTTCATCAATCTTATAAATATTATTATTATTATTGCTATCAGAGATTTTTGGTGGTGATATTTCTTCCTCTCCTGAAGTAGAATTATCTGAACCTTTCATAGAAGGTGGTTTCTTAGGAGGTCTACCTTTTTTAATTCCTCTATCGACTTTAAGCCCGGACAAATATTCCTTTATTTCTTGTCCAGCCGACACTTTTCCTCCCTTTGTTCTGACCACGTCTCTACCTGACAGACGAAGATTTTCAACCTCAGGAGCGTTCCCTAAATTTGTCGTTAAAATTAATCCATCCTCACTGGTAGGATCTATAGCGGTTTTAAGAAAATCGCCATTCCATCTCACCTCTCCCCTACTTGTACTGAGGAGATACGTATGATAATTGATCTTTTTAATTATTTTGAAGGGCCCATCCCATTTGGCACCATATTTGTTACTAGCTATAGGAGGATAATACCTATATACCCATTCACCTTCAGAGAAATTTCTCAGTCTAGTTCGTCGATCATGAGTTTTTTCCTGAGCAACCGAAGTCACTTGTAATCTCTCTCTAGCGAATTTATGTGCTTCCCTTATTTGTTTTTTTAATTGTTCCAGAAAGACACTTCTCATAGTTATATCTAGGCCTCCTCTAGGCACGCCAAATATTAAATCAGCAGGTGTATAAGCCTCTTCACCGAACAATAGTGAGTATGGAGAACAACCAGTACTAGCATGTATACTGGTATTATATGCGCTTGCTATGCAAGGTATAAGTGTATCCCAAATTTCCGAACCATAATCAATATAGCAAGATAACTGATTAACAAGTACACGGTTAAATCTCTCCGCCTGTCCATTGCACTTGGGTCTATAGGGAAGAGTTTTCTGCTTCTTAATATCATATAGTTTACATAATTCTTTCATAACCCCACCCTCAAATTCTGGGGCTCCATCACTATGTATAGCATTAGGTGCGCCGAAACGTAATATCCATTCTTTGAATATTGTCCAAGCCACTGTTTCTGCCTTATGATCCTTCAAACAATAAGCTTCTGACCATTTAGAAAACATATCAGTCACAACTAAAATGCAAATATTTCCTGCTGTACTGCGTTTAAAACCAGATAATACATCTATAGCAATACGAGAAAATCTCTCACCTGTCAGATCCTTCGTTAGAGGAGAAACGTTAGTTCCTTGCCTAGTTTTCCTTGTTAGGCAGATTTCACATTGTCGAATCCAACGTGTAATATCCGCTCTTAGACCTGGCCAGTAATATCTTTGCTTCAAAGCCGAATGACATTTTAGATTACCAAAATGTCCCACACAAGCAGGACCATGATGGCGATCGAATAATTGTTTTCGTATTCCAAATGGTACAACTATTCTGCTGAAAAGTTTTCCTGATGAGGGTTGTCTCCATCGAACACATAATAAATCATTATGCAATATTAATTCATCTTTCTTAGCCAAAATGCAGCGAAAATCATTGCTTTCTGCTCCAGCCTTCTCTGGCCAAGGAATTTTGTTTTCAACATATAATCTTATACGCTTAATATCAGAATCCAAAGATTGTTCAGAAACAAAATTGAGATTTTTAACAGGCGTTTCTTCCACAACTTTAGAACTAGCTATTATAGCATTATGGGCACCACAATCAGTGCAATCTTCCCTTTTACATCTGCTATATGGTAGACGAGAAAGAGAATCTGCATTTATGTGTTTCTTCCCAGGCCTGTGACGAATCACCCCTGGCTTCGTGATATTGTATAATTGGAGGGTCATTAACCATCTAGCCAACATATGTTGAGGCTCTTTAAAACCTATCAGCCAAGTCAGGGAAGCATGATCTGTTCGTACAATAAATTCACCACCTAAAATATAATGTTTGAACTTTGCAGAATAGATCACAACAGCCAGTAATTCCCTATACGTAGTACAGTAATTCCTCTGAGATTTAGAGAAAGAATTGCTGGCATATGCAATAACTTTTTCCTGACCTTCTTGTTCTTGTGAAAGAACAGCTGCCATGCTTTTTCCACTCGCATCAGTATCGAGAATATATAATCCGTCTGCTTGTGGATAAGCAAGCACTGGAGCAGTTGTTAATGCCTTTTTCGTCTGGGCAAACGATATTTCACATTCTGGTGACCAGACAAATTTATATTTTGCGACTTTTCCCGAATCTCTTACAATTTCCTGTATAGGATATACCATTTCAGCAAAATCCCTAATAAATTGTCGGTAATAAGAGGCAAATCCAATAAATGATCTTACTTCTTTCACATTTTTAGGCTGAGGCCAATCGATGACCACTTTAACTTTCTCTGGATCTACACGAATTCCTTCACTGGATACCACTCTGCCCAAATATTCAACTTGTCTCTGGAACATTTTACATTTCTTAGGCTTGAGTTTTAATCCATATTCACGTAGCCTTTGAAAGACTTTTTCCAAATTAATCATGGTTTCTTCGAGAGTTTTCCCGAATATAATCACATCGTCCAGATAAACCAGACATATATTGTTCACTAATCCACGCAGCATTTTATTCATCATTTTCTGGAATGTAGCAGGAGCATTACAAAGACCAAATGCCATTACTTTGAATTGATATAACCCAGAGGAAGTTATAAAGGCAGTTTTACTCTTGCTTTGCTCATCCATAGCTACTTGCCAATAGCCACTTTCCAGGTCTAACGTGCAAAACCAACCATTGCCTCCCAGAGCTTCTAGGCAATCGTCTATACGTGGTAGTGGATATGAATCTTTCTCAGTGACACTATTTAGGCGACGATAGTCGACACAAAAACGAATAGAACCGTCTTTCTTGTTGACCATCACTATAGGAGATGACCAAGGGCTATCACTTTCTTCTATTACACCAGCATCTAACATTTTCTGTACCTGTTCCTCAGCAGTTTGCTTCTTTTTCAGAATCTGCCGTCTATATGCTTGCTTTATAGGCCTAGCATCCCCAGTATTTATTACATGGGTTGTACGAGAGGTATAGCCTAATGTCTCACCAGGTAAACGAAAAACATCCTTATTCCTTAGAATCATTTCTCCCAATATTTTCCTTTCGTGTTCACTTTTAACATGTACATCTTGAATTAATTTTTCAAGACCTATAGTATTATTAGGTAATTCCTCTACACTACTGGCTGAACAGAAACAGTCAGTAATATGCGCAGGGGACACCTCGACTAAGCTATTTTCGTCTGCTTCATACACATACCCCACAGGTGTATATTTCCTCAGACGTATCGGTAAGGCGGTTGGATTACAGATAGGGATCTTCGTTTTCTTAGTTTTAAATAAATATATATTTAATCCTCCAAAGATTTCCCCATCTTTTCCTTCAACTTCTGGTTCTACCAGATATGGCCTGTCGGTGGGTAGATCTCCTAAATGCACCTCTACAACCTTTACAGCAAATGCACTTATTTGGACATCTTCTTTCACAGTAACTGTCCCCAACGAACCTTTCTTAAGACAATTTATTTTATATTTACCATCTTCAAGAGTCAGTCGACCAGGCCAAGAGATACCACATTTGTATCTCCAGGTAAAATCCATACCTAGAATAGCTTGGTCGCCATCTAAGTGTGATACCACCAGGCAAGCATTTCTATACACAATGCCGCCAATATTGAGATTTAATATTATATAACCCAGTGTATCGATGGGTCCACTTGCAATCGGTTTTACCTTCAATCGTGAAGCGAACAATTGAGGCTTGCAGGCAAGTGAATCATAAAATTCTTTAGAAACCAGGCTGGTTTGAGCCCCAGTATCATAAAGAAATTCTCCACACTTTTCCCCTATCATTACAGGTACATACCATCTCATTTTTACCAATAAAGGAGTTATATGTATCATGGTTTCAGATTCATCATCTGGATTCGACAAATATGACACCTTTACTTCCCCATCGTCGCTTCTTATAGCGCCTATGAGAGCAAGGTCATCATTATCCAAGTTATTCCTACAAATGCTATCCCGATCTAGGCTAGCCTGTGGAGGTTTCCAGGAATTTTTCAATGTCGACTGAGAATTTAAAATAATATTATCAGGTGTAAAAGGCTGTTCTACCGGTTTTAATACCTCCTGACATATTCCCTTCTCATTTCCATCTGAATCACCACCTTGAGGATGGCATATATTATCTGGGTATATCGTTGTACTATTTGTACCATTATTGTTAGGAATCAGGGTCTCAAGAATGCTCCCTACTGAGACCCCTTCTCGTTTCCCTGACTCCTCTTCTCTTTTTCCTCTCTATCCTTCTGTAAACGTTTCTCCAGAGCTAGAATTTCTGGACATCTCCATTTAGGATGTTCTGTCGATTTACAGAAACGACAATCGTATTGTTGTCGATTCTTAAATCCACCAGAAGGATTCGAATTGCTACCTTTTTTAGCATAAGATTTTTCTTCTTTCGATTCCTTTCCTTGCTGGGCAGTTTGAGAGGGTTTAGTACCAAAATATCTAGGATTTTTATAATTTTGATACCCTTTCTGCTGCATTCTAAAAGAGGTAAATGCAGCTATCTCAGCTTCAAGTTCTGGATCTTCAATTTCAGAACTAGTATTGGTCGATTCTGTGGCGAATGCAGCCAGACTAACTGGTTTTGCTTCCTTAGTTTGGAACGAAACAAAATTAGACGGTGAATGATCCAGCAAGGAGGTTCTCATTTCTGAACACCCTCCAGCACGTTTCAATTTCACAGCTATATCCACTGCCATCTGTAAAGTATTGGGCTTAGCATACTTCACCCAGAAAGAAGTGAATTTATCTCTCATTCCGTCAGCAAAAAGCATTATAGTTTTCTTTTTCAGATTGTCTGGATATTCGTGATAGGCCTTCCTACACAAATCGACCAAAGATTCAGCAAAATGCTGATATGTTTCATCCAATTGTTGGACTCTAGTCTCGTATTCTTTTATACGATCTTCAGGCGTTCTTTCATCCAATTGCACTGAAAGTCTATTTAATACATTGGACAAAGTTAATAAGGATAATTCTCCCCACGTTGTTTGTCCAACATGATCAGATGTGGCGATTATTAACTCTCTGATCATTGTATCATCGTCCCAGCCATATAGATTCATTCGAATCAAGGCTCCTGCAATATACTCTCCCCAATCAGTGCCCTTGTACTTATCCAAT
This sequence comes from Sthenelais limicola, assembly GCA_942159475.1. NCBI lineage: Eukaryota > Metazoa > Annelida > Polychaeta > Phyllodocida > Sigalionidae > Sthenelais > Sthenelais limicola. The sequence goes on from OW804101.1 coordinate 16,202,083, forward strand.
GGTTTGGCCTTTGGAGCCTCACGAGGACGAGCACGAATGGGCTTTGGTACAGACATTGGGGTCCCTATATCCTCATATAATACCTCTACGTCCATTTCAGGCATTGTAGATTTCCTTCTCGAACCGTCAATAGGTGTTGAAACAATGTTTGCCCCTATATGATCAGGTATATTAACTGATTTGGCTGTTCGAACAAGTGGTTTCTGAGTAATAACAGGAGGAAGTATATATGATACTTTCGACTCAGGAATTGGCTGTTTAGGCCTATTTATTTGGATTTTATTAGATCTACCAACGTTACCAGCTGGTGTCTCCCATGGCAGACTAATATCATCTGGTTTCAATGAAAATTGATCTATGTTTGGGGCTCCCTCTGAAGCAGGCCTTGTATATGTATCTACCAATTTTTGAATAGATTTTCGCCTGTTATTTTGCAGATCTGGCTGGGATCCCCAGTATTTATATTCAAATACATTAGGAGCTATTGGGTCGATTTTTTCTTTTGTATAATCGATCGGTGAAAGGACTCTATCTCCCCCAATACATTTCGGCTGAAGTCCCAATCTTCCACACTGGATCATGAGATAATCAACTCTATCTGTTGGTAATTGGTAAGTATTGCTCAAAACAGATTCAGCAAGGATTTTAATATATCGCTTGTCTGCTTCTGTGTAAGTTTCAATACCAGAGCCCTTCTCTAGCCCAATTCGTATGATTGTTTCCAAAGAAAGCATATCAGAAACAGCAGGATTATTGTCCTGTAGTCGTTCACCGAATACAGATCCCGCTATGGAGGTATTGTCATGACCAATCCTTTCCCTATGTCCATCGTTAGCCAGAAACGATTCGCCCAAGGAAGAAGCTGGTCTATTTCGATCGCCAAGCCTATATACCTTTCTGGTCATTTTGATATTGGCTGTTTGCCTTGGAGGCTCTTCTGAATAGCTTATAGAGCTTATAGAGGACACATCATGTCCGTATTGCCTATGGCTGGCAGGTGTGGGGGTTGGTGGCCCATTCATAGTGGCCAGTGAGTCACCCACACTTCGAAATTGTATAGAAGGCTGAGAGAAATCAGAATATTGACCATCGTGGATGATTAAATTTTCTGCATTCAACTCAGCATATAATTGTCCATTTATAGACATATAAGGTATGTAATTCTTGTATAAACAAGATATAGATTTCCTAAATTAGGAATTATTACTCCACAAAAGGTCACGGCACCAAAATGTAGTGACCCAAGGGTTCGTTTAGTAGAGGAGAAATAAGAACAGGACAATCGTCAACTATTAATATTCTATTTTAATATGAGCTGGAAGCTCTAACCAGTTGAAACTGGGACATCACGTCCGGAGGTGTTTTACACACAGTTGTATATGTATCAGATAAAGGAAACGTACAAAGTAAAGGGAAAAGGAGGCATTTGGAAATTGCTCCCACCTAGTGGACCAAGGCGACAATCCTGCCTATACCTTAACATAGAAGAACTTTGTGAGTAGTATAGAAAGTGGGCTTGTCGCCGGGCACTACACTTGTATAAACATATAACAGCACAGAATATTGATAAATCCAGTCCTATAAGTCAAAATGTGAGTAACTCTTGTATAAACATATAACAGCAACAGAAAATTGATAAATCCAGTCCTATATAACAGTAACAGAATATTGATGAATCCAGTCCTCTAATTTATAATATGAGTAAATCTTGTATTTAAAGAGCAATTCCACCAATTGGTCGACATTTGGCTGAAAATTCTTAAATTTTTTTAATTGTTTCTATTGATTTATTATTTTTCGTACATAAACTACACATAATGCGGATAATATAGACGAAATTGGGAAAGTTAATAATAAATATTTTAGTCAGGGCAGCTATATGGAATCTGTGACGGGAACTAGCTGATAAGGGCACAGAAGAAGTGTACATATTTCTACATAAATTAGAAATATATAAAAGAAATATGCACAAAATGGTTTTAATTATTGTGTACTTCATAGATCTCGACATAAGGATCATAATGCTTTTTAGTTTGTGAAAATACTCCAATTAGAAGAAAAGTTACAGCCAAATAACGAAATAATAATGGTAATGGGCATGCCTGGTAATGGCAGCCGCAATGGTTGATCCTCTGCTCATATACACATATAATCCATTATATTTAGAATTAACGAAAGTATAGAACATTCTTCCCCTCGTTTTCCTGTTGAGATGACTTGAATACTTGTATTGTTTGTTTATGAAGGTAAATATACATTCTGTTTAAGTATTTAGAGGCACAATTATCAGGGAAAAGGTTCTCTGTATGTCTACACAATACATGTACATGAATAATGTCACATAATTTTAATGTCACATAATTTATGTCACCGTAACGTGCCGGCACGTTACGGTGACATCATGTTTTAGCACTCTTGAGATGCAATAATGCAAAGCAGGAGGATAATGTGACTGTTTTTGTTTGAGCTATATGATGACTTACCTTCAGCAATACTTTAATTTGTTCAACTCTAAATATTTTATTTTTTATCAAATAAAATGTCCGGCACGTTATGGTGACATATAAACTTCCCAAATATATATTATATGCTCTAATTCCGAAGAAAACTAAAATATTCAGATGCATTCATTTTTACACGAGAGAATACATTGAAAACTATCTAAAAAATATTCACTTGACCCATCTTGGTGTTTATATTAATTTTTATTTCAGGTTTAAATAGGCACGTTATGGTGACATATACAGACTTCGCCAGACATTTTTGCATTGAAAATCAACCAATGGATTATTTGAAATATATTTTTTTCAAATTATTCGGTAGCCAGGGTTATGATATGAAATTTAAATAAATATGGAACAATGATTTGAGATCATTTTTTTTCCTCTATGCACTTTTTCTCGTAATTAGTAAGATTTTCTTCAATATTTAGGCAATGAAACAGTGTTTTTTTCCTCTAGAATTTAAAATATTAAAGTGAGATATGTAAAAGTGGGGTATTTCTGATGTATTTTCCATCTGGGAAACTGATAGAATAGATTAAAATGCCTCCAGACCAAGATTTCTCGTTTAAAATGCAAAGATCTATTTTATAGTCATATGTAGACCAATTGGTGGAATTACTCATTATATAAACATATAACAGCAACAGAAAATTGATAAATCCAGTCCTATAATTCATAATATGAGTGAACTTTCTAAGATTAGCTTGTCGTAATAGCTGAGAATGCAGCTTTAACTGGCGGATTAGGACTTTTGTAAGCGTAATCCCAGTGGCTGACACAAAAGAGTGGAAGAACCCATTAATATGTATAAAGAATAAATAGTAGGGTTAGTTAAGGGCAAAAATGCGAATTTTGTGATAAAATCACCAAATTTGGTACAGAGGTAGATTTTTGGATTCTCTATCATTTTAGAAGGGTCCACATTCTGAAATATGAAATTGGTTGCCATGGCAACCAATTTAAAAGTGAAAAATCAGAAAAATCGCCATATAATTTGAACTAATAAACATAAATTGATGAGTAGATATTCATGAGAAAGCCCTATTAATAGGGAATCTGAAAATATTGGTCTTAATACAATTTACATATTGTTGTTGCTATGGCAACCGTTTTAAAGGTCAAAATAGGCTTTTTAAGGAAAAATTGCCAAATAATGGCCATAAAATTAGTTCTATTGAACATACATCAGTAAGCAGGGCCTCATATGAAAGGTCTTTTGATGCAGAATCATATGATATATGGTTTTCATGGTTTTGCATGTTTATGTTACCATAGCAACCACATTATCATCAGATTTGCCCTAAAAGTTGAAGTTTGGCCATTATAGCTGTATGAGAATAAACCATTAAAATACAGAAATCCCTCAAAATCAGTAATGTTCTCTAATTTTGGAGACCAAACCAATGAAATATGTTCTTTTTAAGATAACTTTGCATGGAATTTTGGCTTGGTAACCACCTTAGAATGAATTTTCACATTGTTGTGGGATGCAGTACAGTAAAGGAGTCCCATAGTATGTATGGGTCAGAAAATGGCAAGAAAATGTACGACCAGCAGCTCTACACATTTATTAAATTCTGCTGAATTAGACTAAAAAATGGTCAAAATTGATATTGCCTTGATTCAACATTTTTGTCTTAAATTTGTGTTATTTGAGAGGATTGTATATTTTTATGGGATTTCACCCTTATATCTGTAGGAGTGCACTCCACCATGGTGAATGTTAAGCTCTGTGGCGTTGCGACACGACATATGAAAAGCGGAGCTTCATTCCCTTTTAACCTTGCTGAATGGAGTGAGGGCTAGGGACTAAGGCAGCCATTCACTGTAGGGGAGATGGAGAGAGAGTTTCATGGCCCTCGCCCATATAGTAACTGAAACACATGACCTTCTACATTGAAGTCAAAGGCTTTAAAGCGTCAATAAATGGGTTGACAACCACTTTTGGGATAACATCTGGTTATCATTTGGCGTTTGTATATAAGTAAGTCCAGTAAAAATAGGGTTTGACGTAGGAAACATTGCAACAAAAGGTTGCCCACACTAGTTCTAAGTCTTAATGTTAATAAATAAGTAATAATAGGCTATTAGGGGGGAAATTGCCAGAAAATGTACAGATCGTCTTCACCAATCCTATCCTAATAACCCAAATTTAAGACATAAATCAGGTTCAAAATTCAATTTAACATATCCAAACAAATTGTTTAAATCAAGGCAATATCAAATACACTCAGATACTCAGGCCATTTTACAGTCTAATTTAGCAGAATTTGCTAAATGACTAGATCTGCCAATTGTACATTTTCTGAAGATCTGACCTATAGAGTCGTTTTGTTGTTGTATCTTCTCTTTACCGGGTCATTGTCACATCTATTATGGCACCAACTGAGGAAGCTAAGGTGCAAACATCTGTTTAACACAATCCGGCACTGGAACCCAGGATGTCAGTAAGTGGCACTTGAGATATGGGTCAAATCATCAGAAAATGTACAATTCCCCTCCACAAATATTCTCAAATAATCCGAATGTCAGACAAGAAGAAGGTTAAGAACCCAGTTGAACATAACCAAACAAATTGTCTGAATCAAGGCAATACCAAATATACTCAGATACTTAGGCCATTTTACAGCCTAATTTAGCAGAATTGACTAAATGTGTAGATCTAACTATTATGCATTTTCTGAACCCATATGGGTCAGATTTTCAGAAAATGTACAATTGGCAGCTCTACACATTTAGAAATCTTAGCTAAATTATACAGTTTAAATGGCCAAAACTAGGTATACCTGAGTATATTTGATATTGCCTTGATTCAAACAATCTGTTTGGTTATGTTGAACTAAGTTTTGAGGCATATTTCTGTCTTAAATTTGGGTTATTTGAGAGGATTGGTGAAGGCGAATTGTACATTTTCTGGCGATTTCACCCATATACAAACTGCCCCTCCCCACTGTCTAGCTGTCGTGTTAATTGCGTATAAATGTCAAGACTGAAGCCGTCACCTGACAGACCCCACTGAAGGTGGAATCCAGGATGAGGTGTTAAACTTTGGGACTGCACCCTCCCTCCTCTAAATGGGAGAAACACTATATGGGTCAGATCTTCAGGAAATGCACAATTGGCCTTCACCAATCCTACAAATAATTCAAATTTAAGACGAAAATTAGGTTCTAAATACAGTTCAACATAACCAGACAGATTTATTGAATAAATACAATAAAGAATATACTCAGATATACCTAGAATTACATATTTTATCATTTTTCACTCTAATTTAGCAGAATGTGATTGATGTGTAGAACTGTAGATTGTGCACTTGTTGAAAATATGACCCATTAATATTAGCCTGTGAAAACCGTAACTAGGAACGTTGTGTTCTATTTTAGTCCTAAGTATTTCGGCCACATTATACTACATTGGTCAGATCATCAGAAAATGTACAATCGGCAGATTTGACTGAAAAATGGTCAATACTATGTACTTTTTATATTCATGAATATACTTGATATTGCCATGATTTAAGAAATTTGTTTGGTTATGTTGAATTGAATGTTGTACCTCACTTTTGTTTTAAATTTGGGTCATTTGAGAAAATTGGTCAAGGCGAGTTGTACATTTTCTGGCGACTTCACCCATATGATCTTCGCTACCACCAACCACAAAAGAAGGCAATATGCTTTGCTAATATACTTGTTATTCACGGATACCTCAACCAACATTGACTACCACTCTCTTACCTTTAAGATAATAGGGGGGGGGCTAAGAATTATAGAAGTCTTCACTTCTGATACTTAAGGTTATCCTAATTAATCTAATGTAATACTTGGACACTTCAAGTTATAGATCCCCACTCTATTTCCCATATTTTATACTGTATAGTGTATTAGTGTCAGATTTTCAGAAAATGCACAATCAGCAGATTTACACATTAAGTAAATTCTGCTTAATTCGACTGAAAAATCGTCAACACTAAATATCTGAGTATATTTGATATTGCCTTGATTCAAACAATCTGTTAGGTTATATTGAACTGTATTTTGAGCCTGATTTCTGTTTTAAATTTGGGTAATTTGAGAGGATTGGTGAAGGTGAATTGTACATTTCCTGTAAATCTGACCCATTAGTGGAGCAGCACAGGCCCTACACAGGCCTTATTTTAGGATGTACTTCCACACCACCATGGGTCATATATCAAATCGAAGCTTAGAACCTTAACTATAGGAATCTGTGACATTAGGTGTTCCCAGCAAAAGTGGCTAATGCAACTCCGCTATTGGGCTTGTGAAAACCAGAACTGGCAGAAATCGATGACTCCCTAGTGACCGTGTGGGGAGGATGTACTGACCTATATATAGAGGGGACAGGCTGATGGGGGCTTCATCTTAAACATTGACACTCAATCCCACATCACCTACCCTTGGAGAGGTGCATCTGAAAGATATTGATTCAATTTGACTGAAATCGCCTGAAAATGTACAATTCCTCTTCACCAATTGTCTCAAATAATACGAATTTAAGACAAGAATATGCCTCAAAACACAGTTCAACATAACCAAACAGATTGCTAGAATCAATGCACTATCAAATATACCCAGATATACCTAGTATTGGCCATTTAAACTGTATAATTTAGCTAAGATTTCTAAATGTGTAGAGCTGCCAATTGTACATTTTCTGAAGATCTGACCCTTATATTGGCCAGTATGTACAATTCACCTTCACCAATCCTCTCAAATAACCTCCATTTAAGGCAGAAATTAGCTTCACAATGCAGTTTAACATAACAAACCAGATACTTTAAATCAATGTGATACCAAATATACTCTAATATACCCAGTACCCATAATTGTTCAGCCATATTTAGCAGAATTTACTAAATGTGTAGATCTGCCAATTGTACATTTTCTGAAAATCTGACCCATATCTTTGTACCTAAAAGCATTTTACAAAAAGGAGGCATACACTAAAAATAATACGAGGTCTTTCCAGTATGCTCCCAGTCTAGAATACAAATTAGAATAAAAGTAAAATTTAAGTAAAGAGACTAAACCATCTATATTCCTAAAAGTTATGTAAACATATGATTTCTGGTTATGTAACTCTTTAACATTATGGTTTTACAACGCATCTACCTAAAACATGAAGCAATGAAGGGAAGAAATAAAGAATCTTATTAGAGAAGAAGAAGCTTTTACTTACTTTCTATGATTCAAAACCCAAGACAAAGGTTTATATTTCAGTATTCTTCTATGCTAGGGGGCTATGATAAATAGTCAATGCAATAGGGGATTTGCATAGTCGCCATTTCAAATCTAGATTAATCTAGATTCGCATGTATGGACTAATGGGACTAAGTACTGTCTAAAATCTATAGAAAACACATGCCATTTTCAGCACCTATTTATTGGTGCTCCAGTGTCAGTATCCATGTTATACATGTTTCCATAACACAAGTCTCTATCTTTCATCTATCCATCTTTCTCCATTCCCAACATGCACTTGGTTTCCATAAGTTATTTACACAAGCTATGATATTGGTGAAAACATTCTTGCAAACTTCGATAAAAATTGCAAAATATGTACATGTCAGATTTCATCAGAATCCATCCCAGGATGCATTGTAACAGACATGCGCGGAGGAACATGCAACTCCCCTATTCCCTACTAGTAATTTATTGGATGAGATTGCTGCTTCATTCATCTTGTGCGATAAATACCCAATACTAGTCTATACGGGCGGAATATAATAAATTAATCAATGGCATTCAGTACTTGAGTGAAACCGCCAGAAAGTGTACAATTCATCTTCACCATTCCTATCACATAACCCAAATTTCAGACAAAAAACTGTTCACAGTTCAACCTAACCAAACAGATTGGTAGAATCAATTCAATGCCAAATATACTCAAATTTACCTAGTGTTGGCCAAGTTGCAGCCTACTTTAGCAGAAGTTACTAAATGTGTACAGCTGGCAATTGTACATTTTATGAAAATCTGACCCACTTGTAATTACCTTGCAATCTCGTCCAATAAATCCCTAGCACCTTCTTCCATTTTCTGTATTAATTGTTAGGATTAAATCACTATAGATTTTATCTTTTGATCAAGTTAAAAGTAGGTAGAACCTAAATGTGGTGTGTTTCAAGAAAATGAGTCACCAGTCGCAAAATCGATATTTTTCAAAGTGTTTTATTCACAATATGTCTTTGTAGGAAGGTTTTCATTTTTGGGATACTTAATGTTGTTCGTAGCATGAATACATTTACTATATTTCAAGGCAGTGTATCAAATTAGCTATTTTACTTGTCAATGTCCACCCAGAAATATTCTAAACTTTTTTTTCAAAAATTAAAATATCGAACTTAAAATATAGAAACATCTATCAGATGTCCTACTGTTTACCATCATTGGAATCGGCTCAATCTCCTCTTTTCAAATATGATGATATCTCGAAATCAAATGTTTGCGACTTATGACTTATTTTCCTGAAACACATCACACATGGTAAAAAAACCGTATGTTTGATTGCGGTTGGCCCGACCTTCATATAAAGTGGGGACTTATCAAGGCAAGGCGCCCTGCTCCCTATCCTTATGTAATATATAGCCTGAAGCTTATTAAAGTAGGCAAAGAGGGAGATTGAGTAATTATCCTTTTTAGATCTAGAAGGCCCGAGATATATATCTGCTTGAGTAGTGAACCTCGCTGGGATGGAGGTGCGCATGTGGATGAAGTTGGCAGAAAATGTACAATTTTTTTTTCACCTTCACCAATCCTCTCAAATAACCCAAATTTAAGACGAAAATAAGGTTCAAAATACAGTTCAACCTAACCAAACCGATTGCTTGAATCAATGCAATGCCGAATATACTTGAATTACTTAGTATTGACCAAATTGCAGCCTAATTTAGCAGAATTTACTAAATGTATACAGCTGCCAATTGTACATTTTCTGAAGATCTGACCCTTTGCATCTATTACCCGGAGGCGACACAGCGCACTGATATGGATCAAGCTTGGAGGAGAGAGGATCTTTTTAGCAGTCCGGGGAGCTATCCACTACTGCTCTCTTACCATATTAGGCGTCATAGTACTATCAAGACTTAGAACTAGTGTAGGCAGATGTAGGGGTGTAGGGTTGGTTTGGACACAAGTAACCCTAAATACACAATGCTCCGTGGTGCTTAATCTAGCCACCGGGAACCTGTTTTTATAAGGCATGCAGATCTGTTGTATTTTATTATACACGCATTGCTCTGAAAACAATGTATCTAGAGTGATTTACGCAGAGTGCATATTTCACTAGTGATTTATGTGGGGTTGTCATGGCAACCATTTTGTTTTTTTTACTCTGATTACCATTAAAATTCAACTTAATGAGTCGATTTTTTTAAATTTTCATGATTGAAAGCATGTATAATAAATCTGTTAACTAACTTGTTGGTTTCAGTCCTTAGAATATTGCACTCGTTGCCATGCAACCCCCCTCTAGCTCCCAACCCGCCAGTTGATATCACACACAATACTGGTAAGGAGTGCCCCCCCCCTTCTACCTCTAACCCTGCCAGTTGATATCACACACAATACTGGTAGCGAGTGCCCCCCCCCCTCTAACTCTCACCCTGCCAGTTGATATCACACACAATACTGGTAAGGAGTGCCTCCCCCTTCTACCTCTAACCCTGCCAGCATCACGGAGTGCCCCCCCCCCCCCCATGAGACTCCTCTATCAGGGAGAGGGAGATAATCTTGCCGTTCCAGTGACATGGGATGTGATGACATTAACCCACAGAGACGGCTTAATGCACACCTTTATGTAGGATCAACCAGCCCTTGGGTGTACCATTGGATGAACAACAACTATGTCTTTTACAGTTTCATTCAACTGAGTCTCCATGTTTTATATCAGGGATTTGCAGAGCCACCATTTTGAATCTAGACTCCCATGGGATTATGGGACTAATGGTACAGTCTGAAATCTATAGAAAACATGCCATGTTCAGCATAGACAATTTATCCATGCTCTAATGTGAATATCCATGTGTTATACATGCATCCATAATACAAGTCGCCATCTTTCCCAACATGCATTTGGTTAACATACATCGTTTATATAAGCTGCGATATTGGTGAAAACATTTTTCAAAACAATTTTTGATGAAAATTTGTATAATTATTTGTATAATTATGTCAGATTTCGTCAGAATCTAGCACAGGATGCACTGTAACATACATGAGCAGTGGCACATGCAACTCCCATATTGCCCTAGTAAACATTCACAAAATAGTATTGCTACGCACTCAGATTTCTGCACTTTTGTCAATTATAAAAATCAATTATTATGTTCAATATCATTATTAACTAATCTGAGGATCAAAATTCATAAACAGAACATTTTTCCTGACTTTGTAGGTGAATTGTGACATTTTCTGCAAGTTTAAAATGAGTATAAAAAGTCTCCCTGAATGTGAATGGTTTTATTGAGCCATCCATATTTGAGCTATATTAGGGGAGATGGTGCATTAAACTACACAATAGGGCCTGTAAGTGTCATGGCCGCCGTCCCCCGCTTTGACTTTTTTAATCGCGTTATGTATCACTTCCGGGAAAGGAAGTGACGTAACAGCCATAGACAATGCATGTATATAGTGAAGTTAAATATCCTCACTCTCCATTGCCCCAGTAATGTCCCTGAACATCTTGTCAACATATATATGGAATAATTTCACCTTATATATGGCTATCCAGTGGTCGGAACTTAGAATAAATCTTGGAGAAATCTACAAAGAGTGAAAACATTTCGACCCATTTCTTTTTCAATGGGAGCGACGTCACTTCCTGTCCCTGAAGAAGCAGCAAGTGCACGACAAACCTGGTGGCAGCCATTTTGAACTTACACGCCTTATAGAGGTGGGTTCTGGAGTTAAGACGGGATAAAAGGGGCAAGATGTGGATCAGTTTGTCAGAATAGGTACAAGCAGTAGCTCTACAAATTCATTCAATACTGCTCAATTAGGCTGAAATATGATTAATACTGGGTATATCTGAGTACATTGTGTGGTAATGTTACTTATTATCTATTCAGTATTTTAAGAGGCATGCGCAGTGTACATTGGGAGCTTTTATCAATAGAGGTCATTAGCTGATTGAGATAAGGGCTAGTGGCTAGCGGGCAGTATAAATAATTCAATACCGAATAACAATGGTCTTCCGCCCACTGCTATCCCTGGCTCTATTAAGGGATGATATGGCATTGCAAAGAACTAGTTTAATATAGAGATATAGAATATGAACAAGCAGTAGCTCTACAGTCATTAGATACTGTTAAATTAGGCTGAAACATATACACTATACTAGGTATATCTGAGTAAATTTGGCCTTATTGTTACTTTTTTAATTCAGGATTTGTATACAGGAAGTCATCAGGAAATGACAATTGAATCATAAACAGTCATTTACATATGAGATATATGGGCTCACGGGCAATAATTCAACAATACAAAATAAGCATGGTCTTCCACTCACTGTTGTGTCTAACTGCTTCTGGCTCTTTTAGATAAAAAATGCTACAACTAATAAATGATGATAAGGCATTGCAAAGAATTGGGTCACTCCGCTAGTGTTATGTAGGGATACAGAACACTTGAATTAATGGAAATACATAAATACTAGGTAATAGCTGTACTGGATCGGCATTATAAGTGCTTCCACTTTCTTCATCAACAATCTTCACTTTACAAATTTAGGTTATTCTAGTAGATAATTATGTTCTCAACTTTCTCCACTGACGTGACTGCCCTGTGTTTCTCCTGCACTGGCCTGACTGCCCTGTGTTTCTCCTGCACTGGCCTGACTGCCCTGTGTTTCTCCTCCACTGACCTGACTGCCCTCTGTTTCTCCTCTACTGGCCTGAGTGCCCTCTGTTTCTCCTGCACTGGTCTGAGTGCCCTCTGTTTCTCCTCAACTGGCCTGACTGCCCTCTGTTTCTCCTCTACTGGCCTGAGTGCCCTCTGTTTCTCCTCCACTGGTCTGACTGCCCTCTGTTTCTCCTCCACTGACCTGACTGCCCTGTGTTTCTCCTCCACTGGCCTCAATGCTCTGTGTTTCTCCTCCACTGGCCTGAGTGCTCTGTGTTTCTCCTCCACTGGCCTATCTCTGTAATGTGGTTAAATTACTGGTTTGGCATTTCCTTGATCTTCTCCTCCAATTGCCCCCATTATATAATCGTCTCAGTGGATATACCTGTGCCCTTCATCTACTACCAATTAAATCGCATCAAACATATGCGGTACTCTGAACATGAAATCCTCTTTCTACAATTCCTTGGTAAAGAGGATTTCATTCTTTTATGATTAAGTTGTATCTTTTTATATACGAGCTTCAGGTTGACGGATGTAGCAACCAACAGGGCAATTTTAACTGATTTTCTGTTTCGAAAACGTGTTTATTAACAAGGAAATTTTGCTGACGCGATATGTTTCATTTCATAGAATTCATTACAGTTGATTCCTAAGTCTTTTAATATAGCCAGATTGTATTTAAAGATTTTTATTCAGACAAAAGCATTGTACATTTTTCAATATTACATTTTTCTCAGAATTTGCTGATTTCTCATTTACCAATTATTTATACAAATGTCTAGTGAAGATGTTATTCACATAAAATGTTATCTATATGTAAAGAAATGAAAAAATAAAATACAGTAAAATACATAGATGTATAAAAACAAACATCAGCGCGTTGTTTAACATCATGACATTCCTCATATTTTTTTCAAATTCTCTCTGTAATTCTGATATTCCAATAAATGTATTCACATGAGCAGATATCAAGCATCTCAACATGTTATCTATCCATATAATATACGGCTAGAGCGATTTCTAGGAAAGGAGGTAGAAAAGAAATGGTAGAAAGAAGGTTTTCTTTGTCCAGAATGTTCTCGGAATTTGTTGTTTTACAAACCACTTTACTCATCTTTAGAGGTCTCTCCCCCCTCTCTGGATGTCGTCGTATGTGGTTTGTGAAGGTATTTGGGGTGGAAATGTGATTTTGAAGCCTTTTTTAAAACGGGATAACCACACTCTATTTATAGCCTGGGAAAGCCCCTGTGAGATACTACGTCATTTCCCACAACCTACGTCCAGGAGAACCTAACTAAAGTTGTAGGCTAAAGATATATAGGATTGCCTTTTAACTGCCTATATGTTCCACCACATTTTTACTCAGTTAAAGGCAATTCTGTCTCTTTAGCCTGTGTTAAAGACTTGACATGCAGAGGAGTGGGAGAGTGAAGAATTTTATATTTTCAAGGTAATTTTCTGAGCTCCTTTTTTGTGGTTGATTCATGAGCAACAGGGGGGAGGGAAAGAAGAGGGGGGGGAAGAGAGGAGGGAGAGATGTAGGGGAAGGGAGAGAGGGGAGGGAGAGAAAGGGGGAAGGGGAGCATGAGGAAGGGGGGAGAGAGGGGGGGATCGGAGATGGGGTTGGGAGAGAAAAACAGGTATGAAAGTCAGAGAAGAGGGGGAGGGAAAAGAGGGAGAGGGGGAAGTGTTGGGAGAGAGGGTGACCGTCCAGAGGACGGGTACTTTTGCTAGTATATATATATTCCTCAAAAGGCCATCGGGTCAGGAATAGCCCAAATTCCATGCGTGGCTCTAAACGATTCAGAACATAACTTCTTAATGCTACTGGAGGAGGCAGTTTTATCCTCCAACCTTCTCATATTTACAGGTGCTACATTCCATATTGTTACCCCTCAGGACTTATTTGTCCCGATTAGAATAGTATTGACAAGTGTTTTTTAGGAATTAGAAAAAAAGCTTTGTTCTCTGTTTGTGTCAATAAATATCAAAGATCTCATATTTGTGTAACTGTCTTGTCTATGTAAGCCCTAATATTATTTCGTACCATGGGTGATGTGTTGCAGTAAAATGAGGCACAAGTCGCAAAAATGATATTTTTAAAAGTGTTTTTGTTACATGAATTCTGAAGTTCTGATTTTTGTAGGGTCTACCACTTTTACTTGTTGTTGTTGTTGAGACTTTTATTTGGCCTTTCTGGTAATGTCGGCGTATCTAAACTCCCAACATAGAGAGGATTTCAAGCCCTGCCGAACATTACAATAATTTTTCGCAAGGGTAACAATGCACTGTTGCACGACACGCTGGTGGCCCTTACTATTAATGGTCTCAAACAAACACATTATTTCCGATCAAGATATGGTACAAATGAGATACAGTAAATATGTACACAGCTACGGGTGAGACCAATAGCACACAATTTTAAGTTTAGCTATAATTTAATATATATTTCACTTAGATCTAATAGAGAAACTTATCGTCAGCCCAGATTATGTTTGGTTTTACCAAAGTGGTTAATCTTTTGATGGTATCAGAATTTTGAGCATCAGTTTCTAGTGAGTTCCAGTAAAATGGAAGTTTGTAGTAGATTGATTTTCTTATCAATTCAAGTCTTGGAGGCGGACATTTGAATGTGAGTCTATATGGATTGTGTTGCCGCGTGGCTCTATGCCTAAATACATGCATTTGTTCCTTGTGTCTGAGTCTATAGGCTTGTTGGAGAATGTGGAGCCTTCTCTGCTTCAAAGGGAGCAGGCCAAATTGTCTACGAAAATCATCAGCATTTTGGCATCTATTTGTTCTAGTTATTATTCTGAGGGAGCGATTTTGTAGAACTTGGAGGAATTGGAGTTTTGATTTTGGAGCCAAGTCATAGAATATATCAGATTGGTCTAAAAGTGGAAGAATGGTTGTTTTGTAAACTTGGGTGCTGAGGTGGACATTTAGCCTGCTCCTAAGATGTTTAAAAAGCCAGAGCTTGTGTGACACTTTCTTTTTGATATTTGATAGGTGCTTATTAAAGGAAAGGGCACCGTCGACGACAGTCCCTAAGTATTTATAGTCATTGACTTCTTCAAGTTGTTTGGTGCCTATATAAAGTAAGTGAGCAGAGGATTCGGCCATCCACTTGGACCTCCGGGAGGGCCTGTCAAGGAAAGTCATAACCTTTGATTTTTCTTCATTGAGAGAAATTTTGTTTGTTCTGCACCAAAGCATTATATTATTTAGATCACCTTGCAATTGTTGTGAAATGGTGTCTATGTTTTTACCAGTTTTACAGATGATAGTGTTGTCTGCAAATAACTGTAAGTGGGAGTGCTTGGCGTGAGAAGGTACATCATTAATGTAGATAGAGAATAATATTGGGCCCAACGTGGTACGTTGGGGGACACCACAAGTGATGGAGTTGGTGCTGGACTGTAAATCATTAGCTGATACTTGCTGTTGCCTATTTATTAAACAGTCAGCAAACCAATCGAGTTTGGTCCCCCTTAAGCCAATCTTTGCCAATTTTTTTTAGAAGAATAGGGTGATCTACTGTGTCAAAGGCTTTCCGGAAGTGAAAGTAGACTGCTCTACACATCTGTTTGCTATTGATAGCTTCATAGACTACGTTCAAAAATGATACAATGGCATCATTTGTAGAATGCCCCGATCTAAAACCAAACTGGTTGGAATATAAGATACCATGGTTATTGAGATGGATAAGTTGTTTTTGTACATTTTTTTCAAGGATTTTAGCTGGCAAGCATATACTGGTGATAGGGCGATAATTACATGGGTTTGTTTTGTCACCTGCTTTGAACAGTGGGCTAACTTTACCAATTTTCAATTTGTTTGGTACTATACTTGTAGTTAATGAGAGTTCAATAAGATATTTGAATTGATCAATTAGTGTTCTGAGTATAGATTTCAAAAGGGAGGTTTTTAGATATTTGAGTCCAGACGACTTGAACTGAGGGCAGGCATTAACTATCTGTAGCAAATCATGGCAAGTGATCGATCCAAAATCTCTCAGTAGGAGAGAGAGGAGTAATGCCTTCAGCAAGCTTTGACACTATGGAGGCAAAGTAATCATTAAAACTGTTGGGGATCTCTTGGGGGTCTATATTGATATTATCTATAACAAGCTTGATCTGATCTTTATTGTCAGTTTTCTCAGGGTTAATTAGCGGTTTGATTTTGTCCCAGAATTTCACAATTCTAATGACCTTTAGATGGGAAAACAGTAGAAATCTTTTTAAGGACACGTTCAAATTCTTTCCTATGGTGACGTCACTTATTATCGCTCACTGTCGGCAGTTTGTCCTTGGCTATTACACTTCAAATATAGAACATTAGCTGAATATTGCTGTATTCAATCCTCTAAGTCATAATTTTAGTAACTTTGATGAGATTTGTTTTGTTGTAATAGCTCAGAATGCAGCTTTAAGATATGTAACAAGAGAGGTTTATTAGGGACGTTCCGCATGTCTAAGCTAGATGTAAACTCCAAACCATCTAAAGGTACAAACATAGGTCAATTGGAAGAGGTTCAGCAAAACATTGCCGGAAAAACGTGAGGTAATATATCAAGCAAAACATTTGATCTCAGAATTGAATTTTTAAACATAAAAATGTGACATAATCACAACAAAATACTGATAGAGAGAATGGAACGAGCCATCAGTAATCAAATATTTATCGGATGAGATTCATCTGTATAAGCATGATGACGTAAGGCAGAGTGATTATACAGACAGATCAAGTCCAATAAATTATCAATTACAAAGGTGAGTCATGATTAGAGCCAAAATGGTTGTCTAAGTTGTTAATTTCATGGTTAGCCTGCTTAGAATTGTGAAATTAACAACTTAGATAAGCAGCTTTGGATCTCCGCGAAGCAAGTTAACAAATCCATAGGCATCTAGGCCTACAGTGCAGAGGTAAAAATAGAGCTATTTCTAGACAGTTACCTTTTTAATGTATGCTTAGGATTAAAATATTTTCATTGCACCCCACATATTGCACCTCTCAAGAGGGATGTGCATATAATAGATATGGTTACATAATTAAGATATGTTTGCTTGCGGAACCTCCCTATTGGAGTGGATTGTTCGTACAATTCTGCCCACTTGTCCCATGTGATGGTGGATAAGACTTAGTGTAAGTGGATCTGACAGTCTTACATAGAGCCTGGTAAGTATCGACAGACAGTTTGTACAGTCACTGCTCTATTCCTGTTCCCTCCCCAGTCTCACTCATCATATTGTGTGTGATGTGTTTTAGGGAAATGACTCACAAGTTGCGAAGTTGAAATTTTTCAGTCATTAATTAACATGATCTCCTTGTAGGCATGTAGGTACCTACAGTTGTAAGTCGCATGTTTTTCTAAGGTCATCCTAGGGAGTATGTTTAGCTACTTAAAAATAAAAATATCAACTTAAAATATAGAAATAAATGTAGTGAGTATGGGTTTCAGTAGTCCAGGAATGATTGGCTATACCGGGCGCTGCTATAATTGGGTGCATGTGCCTCAACTGAACATGGTCCCGGTTGAGAAACAGCCTTTCGGATTCCCGTCTTTTCTTACTTGGACAAAGTTCCAGTAATACATCATGAGTATTCCTTATCTAGGCAAATCATTTACCATAATATGTGGGGGAGTACTTCTGGGTGTTCAGGCAAGACTCTGTGTTATCATACTTAACTGTTCTCATGTTAAACCATGTCAAGCAAAGTAGTCGCGTCGGCGAGGAGGTCGCACGTACATTTACTCCGCTCCTCTGAGAACGGTCACATAAGGATCTATTTGAGTTCAATATTCACCACACCTATCTCATCTTCACCCATCACTTGCACAAGAACTGAACTATGACTTGATGTGTCGGATCCTGTGATCCTAAGGATTTTAGTGAATTATTTCTTTGATATTGGGACATTACGATTTGAAATAACCGTCACCATGTTTGAGGACGATGAGGGATTGATCCCCTCGGCGAAATCCAAGTCACTTTTCGCCTTTCCAGATGAAAAAACCGAGCATAAGGCAAAACTACAAACAAAAGGTGAGCCTCTTGGCGATTTTGATTTACGAAGAATCCATACCAAGGAAGAAATTGAGATTAAAGAAGACCCTTGTTCCATAGAAGAACTGAGACGTTCGCTCGAGTTTACCCAGCTGGACCAAGCGTATTATAAAACGTTGATTCAGCAATTGATAGAAAAGGACAGAATAAGATCTCAACAATACAATGCCATGGAACATGAATTGCTTACAGTACAGCGTCAAATGAAACGATATGAAAACACGTTTATTCAAAATGAGGTCGACAACAGAAAATGCAATTTCTTGATATCGGGCGCACTAGAATCTAGGCTTGAGGATACGGAATACTTGGCAATGCATATCATTCAACAGATTGACCCCCGGTTCAGTAAGAAAGACATAGTTTTTGCTAGGCGGATTGATAATAGGTCTAACGGGTCTAGGCAAATAAGAGTAAAAATGTGTGTTGAACAGGCAAGAAACCGGGTATTTTCCAATCGTTCCAAACTGAAACATTCGAATGACTACTACAGAGTGTATATTAATCCGGATTTACCAACTACGGTACAGGAGCGCAAGGAAATGCTTTCACAAGTACAAGCACACCTCAGATCACAAGAGATTACCGACTGCCCTATTTACAGGGATAGAATTCGATTCGAAGGAATAAACTACAGGTACGACGAGCTAGAAAAGCTACCTGAGGGAAAGCGATTATCAGACGCTAAAACCAAGATAATTAACGGCAAGCTCTACTTTCACTCAGCACATAGTTTTATCCGTAACTTTTATCCGTGTAAGTTAGATATTAACGGCTTGTTGTTTCATTCGATTGAGCAAGCTTACCAATTCGCTCGGGCGAACGCAGAGAATGAAACAGACACAGTGAAAGAAATCTACGAATGCTATGACGCTAAGGAAGCGAAGAGGCTTTCTCATAGTGTTTTCACCTCTCCACAATGGGACATAGACAAAATGAACGTAATGAGGGTTTTAATAGAAGCCAAGTTTACACAGAATGAAGATCTGAGAGAGAAGCTAGTTAAAACAGGGGATATGCCCTTGTTTGAGGCAACTAACTGTCCATTTTGGGCTTGTGGCGGCTCTATAAACTCAGAAATTGTTTCCAAAGGAGATCACACTGGCTGGAACGTTGTTGGTAGATTGATTTCCAACTTTAGGAAATTCTTGCATGAAGGCAGAGCCTTTGTTCCCCCAACCGATTTAGTGGATGACGAAGGGAAAAAGATCCCTCTTGATGGAGGCAAGTCACCAAGAAAAAGACCCCCGAAACAAGCTGTTGCTAATGAAAATGTTGAGGATGGTTCTGAGGCAAAAATGGATACGGTTGAGGAAGAACAATCTTCTGAAAATACTGAAAAGGCAAAAATACCAAATAAAGAACCGCCCAAAATTCAGAGATCTACAGGAGGGGGCAAGCCCAATAGAGGAAAAGGGAACCGCAGCAGTGGGAGAGGTAGATCATTCACTAGCAGTAATACCAACAGGGATGTTAGGAAACGATTCAGAAGTGGTGAGGATTACTTTAATCCGTCAAAACGCCTCCCAAGTCAATCTCATGGATATGAACATATCCCAAGTCAGTCACATGGATATGAACAGAGTTATGCTAGTATATTAGAGCAAGCAAGGCCCTCACCAATTGAAATGGAGCGTAGGCTTCTTGAATTTAACCGACTTCAAGACTCACACCTATACTCACTTAGTACTCTGCAACAGCAAGAGAACGCGGCACAATATTTCCCAGCCGAGTCAATCGGAGCTGTATAGTCTCATCATGAGGACCGTAATCATTACCGATTCGAGGGGACGAAATTTGAGTGACTATTTATTTAATCCTGATATTATTACCTTTGCATACAGTGGTGCTAAGCTTGATCGCTTATGTGAGATGGCCAGGAACTTATATTTTGCACATCGTCCTGATAAAATGCTGATAGTCGGCGGGATATGTAATTTCTCGGTCAAAAACAGTCAAACTAAGGAGATTACCCTGAGCTTCTATAATGAAAATTCACTAGTTTCCAATATGGAAAACCTCTTCCAGGAAGCACTGGAATCGCTCCAGGATATTTCTCACAACTGTGAAATAAGTTTTGGTGGCCTGATTGGGATGGATTTGGCTAAGTCAAACTTCAGGCATACTCCCTCTATTCACCAGCCTATGATAAATTGTGCCATCGTGAGAATCAACAAATTTATTATACAGATGAATCGAACCAGAGGAATCCGACATGTTCACCTGCTAAATAAGGTCCATCCTAGGCAAGGGGATAGACATCGCCATAATTTAAATCGCCTACCAGATGGAATCCACTTGGATTCGACCGTATTGGCTAGCTGGGCCAAACAGATGGAAAACTATCATTATGACAGCCTCAGTCAACTCAATTGAGCTATGCTGTCATGCGACTAGCTCTTATTGTCCTGTAAACAAGAAACAGCTGTTGAAATTCACCTCACAAGCCTACTTTATAGTCCACCTTCCGTCATTCAATATTACAAGTCAACCTTCCCTTATTACCTATCAAAGCAAGCAACCAATTGTGTACTGCGTCCCCCTATATGTGCTGTATATTGGGAGAAACCACCTGATCCGAGGAGGTGCCGTCATGCGACCCTCTCTCGGTCACTTAGCTATCTCAATTCTACTCACATGTATTGGACATATACCTAAGAACCAAATAACCGACGCTATCATCTCCACACACGATTGGAAATTTAGTACAAGCCTCCAAGCCTGGACATTTTCGTATGTACACTGTGTTATATATTATGTAGAGATTTGGGTTGGGATTGAAGGTGCCGTCATGCGACCCTTTATCCCACCACCTGCAATTGATATACTCGACTTGGAGGTGACTCGTACCTCAATAACATCTAGAAACTGTTTCTTTCTGAATAATAGCTCAATCTGCCTAACATTGAAGAATAATGGGTGTAATTGACAAAAGTAATCCTCTTAAAGACTGGTCTGAGGTAAAAAAGATACGTGGAATTAAGATAGTGCCGTATAACATTCGCTCGTTGTTACCCAAAATAGACACCATTCGCACAGAAGTAATGCAAAATAAAATTGATGTAGTCCTATTCACCGAGTCGTGGTTAGATAGTAGTATACCAAATAATCTCATATCCTGCCAAGGTTATAATATTCTACGACTTGATAGGAAGTCAGGAACCAGAGGAGGGGGAATTTGTTGCTTTATTAGAGACGATTATAACTTTAGTTCGAATGATGAATGTAATATTTCAAACGCGAACAGTGAAATACTGAGTCTGTATATATATAAACAGAATGTCCCTCGTTTCAAAATTGTGGTATCATATAGGCCTCCGGCTGGAAATGTACAATCGTTTATGACTGACTTGGGTAACTGTATGAAATCGTACACAAGTATAAAAGATAAGAATATTGTTGTTTGTGGTGACCTTAATATTGACTTACTCGAGAAAGATAACAAGGCAAAAAGATTAAAGGAGTTTGCAACCAACTTCCATTTAAGTATTAAAGAAACTGATATCACAAGGTTCGGCCTACAGAAAAATTCTATACTGGATGTATTCTTGATTAATGCTAAGACGGATGTCTATGTTCAAACCTTAAATTACTCCCTATCGGACCACCAACCAGTTGTTGTCACCACAAACAACAATATTCTTATCTTTTATACTTGTGTACGATTTCATACAGTTACCCAAGTCAGTCATAAACGATTGTACATTTCCAGCGGGAGGCCTATATGATACCACGATTTTGAAACGAGGGACATTCTGTTTATATATATACAGACTCAATATTTAAAAAAATACACACCAAGATTAAAAGGGTAGATTTTGTTTGTAGAAACTATTGCAACTATACCTATGACAAATTACATAATGAACTAAATGCCTTAGATTGGAATGTTCTTGGAACGATCAACAGTGTTGACGCGCGTTGGAATATGATTGATGATAATATAAAAAGATGTGCGGATAAGCTAGCTCCCTTGAAAAGGTATACTGGTGTTATTGAAAAGCCAAAATGGTACACTGTCGAGCTTTTGAATACACATAAAGTGAGAGAAAAGGCTTATATAAAAGCAAGAAAATCAAAAAATATGATAGACATTAGGGTTGCACGCCAACTTAGGAACAATTGTAATAAAATGGTAAGGCGTCTTAAATCACAGTATTATAAGAAAATTCTTTATGCAAATAGGAAAGACTCCAATAAGTTTTGGAAAACTGTCAATGAAATAAATGGTAATTACAAGCAGAATATCAATAGTCTAACCATAAATGATGTATGTATTGAAGGTCAACAAATGGTTAATGAGCTTAATAATTATTACTGCTCAGTCGGTGAAAATCTCAACAATAATATTATAACGATCCCAAGAGATCGATACAATTGTCACTCCCTGGACTGCTCCGGTAGTTAATGTGAATATGATAATGGAAAGGATTACAGAAATTGAAATCGCAAAAAACTCAGGCTCTGGTGAACTAAACAGCAGAATTTATAAAGATGCTTTCATGATTGTGGTGACATATATTACAGATTTGATTAACTTGTCAATTCAGGAAAATACTTTTCCTTCGAAATTCAAAATTGCAATGGTTGTACCGATCCCGAAGATTAATGTACCTAAGAAACCATCAGATACCCGACCTATATCCTTAACTCATATCTGTGGCAAAATAATTGAAAAAGTTTTAGCTGATCACCTTCGTATACACTTGAATGCAAATAATATATTAAATAAATATCAATATGGTTTCCAACCGGGCAGGTCGACTACTGAGGCCCTTACTGAATATATCACTGATGTCAATTGTGTATTAAATAATAAGAATTTTATGATAACTTGCTTTATCGACTACAGCAAAGCATTCGATACCATATCACATGACTTAATGATTGAGAAATTATCGGACTGCGGCCTACCAGAAAAAATTTTAACTTGGTTTAAATCCTATCTAACAAATAGGTCTCAAATGGTGTCCTGTAACAAATATATTTCTGCAGAAAAGGGTATAAAATATGGAGTTCCTCAGGGATCGATCCTGGGACCTCTTATGTTCTTGGTTTATGTTAATGATATTAAACACCTCGATTTGAAGGTTAAAGTCATACAGTACGCTGATGATACCCTGTTATACATAAGCGCTGATAAAATTGACGACTGTGTGAAATTGTTGCAGAAAGATTTAGATAAATTCCAGAAATGGAGTAGGAGTAACAAATTGTTTATTAACACAAAAAAGACTAAGGTGATGCTGACTGGTCCAAAAAACAAAATTAAAGACAAGGTCATCAATCTAATGTTCGAAAATGTGACACTTGAACAAGTAAAGACCTATGTATACCTTGGTATAGCTTTGGACACTGGCATGAATATGACAACGCAATTCAGTAACCTGACTCAGCAGGTAAATTGTAAACTGCAGATTTATAAAAAGATCAGACCTAATTTAACCAAAAATGCAGCCATTATTATTGCAAAATCCAAATTACTATCTATATTCGATTATAGTATTTTTGCTTTGACTCCCCTGACTGTAACCCAACTTAACAAACTCCAAACCCTCCAAAATAGAATATTAAGGGTCGCACTGAAATGCGACTACCACAAACCCAATGAAGAACTTTATTCCGAATGCAAAGTAATGACTATAAGAAAAAGAATAAATCTTAACTTGGGAAAAATTGGCCACAAAGAGGTTTATCTTAATAATAGGGCTAAAATCCATCATAGGAATACCAGGCGTGCAGCCGGATCGATACTTGAGTGCTTTCCACTGAAATCAGACAAAGATACTAAGAGTTTAAAGAATAATATAGCTTCCACCTTGAACAATATACCTGAACGGATCAGGAATATTCAGGACCACAATCTCTTTAGCTTAACCCTAAAGAGGCACATTAAGAATGGCTAAGTCTCCTGTTTGCATTGTGTCCGCCCACTAACTTACCCCATATTGCGATGGGTCCGCCCACTTACTTTCCTCACATGCCTCGCTGTAATTAGTAAATGTAAATATAATTGTAAATACAAACACTCTAATCTCCTTACCCTCTCTCGTCCCTGGGTAAAATGCCTGTATCGTGATTGCTACTTATACGAATCACTTAGTCGTATAACTCAACTGCTCTTGAAACAATTGTATAATGAATGTACTTATGTAAGCTGTAAATATAAACTATTGGTCTATCCAATGCGCCTGTTATATGTAACGGTAAAATGTACAAATTATGCACAGGCATCTGCCTCTGCCAATACCACGGGTTCTGATACCATTGTCCTTTGCTCGTAAACTGATGATGTAAATACTTATGGTATGCCACTAAACAGGTGACACACCCTATGAACCCATCATACTGGGTTTCGTCGAAAATTGTTATTTAAGATACTATTTATATTCATGTATATTTCCCTATATCGTAAGATGAAGATTTGTAATATGGTAAAATTTTCCTGTTCCACAGGATCCTGACACATCAAGATCACTCGCTTCACGAGACAATATTATATAATAGCCTGTAACCATCACCCTCATCTCTCATTATTTTTTAACAACTTTTAATAAATTTTTCTATATCCTTGTTAACTTAAAAACTTAACTTAAAAATGCATGGATTATAAAACTTCTACGTCTGTTAACTAGTAAATAAGGTCAGGTCATGATGAAAAACACAATTATTTAATTATTTTTGTGAAGAGTGTAACCGCCTGTCTACCTGAATAAAATATGTCAAAAAAAAAAATGTAGTTGTGCTCCAATCAAGCAGGTCACATATTAGCGAAATGCTCTGTGTGCTTCTAAAAAAGCGCAAAATTGCAACATTTTAGAGCATATATAGAAAGAGCAGTAACCGATTCCATTGGACTGCTCTGGTTTTGCTCTATCTTTGTTATGCACTCGAAAAAAGACTTAGATGGATCTGAGCTTCAGTTGGTTTAACAAGGTCAGTACAATTAGGCAATAGTCGTCTGCTATAAAGGTCAAGGTCATGGAGAGAGAGGAAAGGTCACTTACTTCACCTTACTTCACTAGGAGGGCGCCAATGTAGGAAGAGTTGGATTCTCAGAGACCAATTATCCTTAAATGGCCAAAGTAAATGGCCATGTATTAGATAGGTCGTTGACCTGGCTTAAATAACACCTCCTACGTACTGCGCATGTTCTTTAAACTCTCCTGGCGGAGTGGGTCAGATCATCAGAAAATGTACAATCAGCAGATCTACACATTTAGTGAATTCTGCTAAATGAGACTGGAAAATGGTCATATCTGAGTTTATGTATACACGCAGTGCTCTGAAAACAACGTATCTAGAGTGAGATACAAATAGTGCATATTTCACTAGTGAGTTATGTGGGGTTGCCATGGGAACCAATCTGTTTTTACTAAGATTACCACTGAAATTAAAATTCACGACTTTTTCTTTTCTTTTTTTTCTTCTCTGTCTCTCTCTCCCTTCTTCTCTATCTCTATTTCCTGGGTATGATCATAAACTGCCTCCCTCTCACCTTCTCACGCTTGATATAACCATATTAAATGTGTCGATAAGGGCGTAAAGCAACTTTCAATTTTTTTTATTCTCATGATTAAAAGCAAATATAATAAATCTGTTAACTAACTCATTGATTTCATTGGCTTAGAATATTGGAACACAACTTGTACAATAATCACGCTCCTTCAACCAACTTGTTAGTTAACCTGTATATGGGTCAGATCACCAGAAAATGTACAATGTCCACACATTGTATAAATTAGGCTAAATTAGGGGGGGGGGGGGGGATGCTGAACACTAGGAATATCTAGTCACATTTGGTATTGCGTCGATGCTAAAGATATGTTTGGTTATGTTGAACTGTATTTTGAACCATATTTCTGTCTTAATTTTGGATTATTTGAGAGGATTTGTGAAGGCCAATTTTACATTTCCTGACGATCTGACCCATATTTGAATAATCAAAATGTTTCAGTTTTGGGTCTGGGTATAGGCAAGTTTTGATGTGAGGAACAACTGGTGTTTCTAGGGACTTCGGACTTGTTTTCCATGATTGGTTAATCTCTGCAGTTTTGGAGGAATAGTATCCCATGTTACACTGCGAACAAAATCCCAGATTTAGTTTTTAAATCCTAGTCCAATCCACACTAAATCCACTCACTTAGGAAATATGTGTGCATCCACACAATGGCAGTGAGTTCATCGTGGGTAAATTCTGCAAGTGTAATGGCTTTATTTCAGAGTCACACTTGCCAGCATGGGAGTTGATACCAACTGCACTGCTTCGCAGGGGTTCTATAGTTTATCACAGTCTTTTGCATATTGGTAAATGGTCGAATTGTTAGTTATCAAAATGTGGTAATCCCATTGTTTTATATTATGATTTGATTTGATTTTGATTTTGGAAATATCTTATTCAGGATAAATAGACATTTTTATACATCAAGTAAAAATATTCTCAGAATAGCCTGATCATAAACTATACAAGTACAACAATAGAATTAATAAAGTAATTACTTTCTATACGATTAACGATTCATCAAGTAAGATTTAAATGAATTATACATGCTGACTAAAAATTATTACAGACCATTATATTATACCTATATACTCAGTATATTCAGTACATACATAGTTTGTTGTTTTAAAACAGTCCCTTCACCAGCGCCGTGCTCTCACACGCAAACCATTAATAATCATAATTATATTCTAGAAAAGTTCCCATTGTCTCTAGACAATTGTCAAAAAAGCAATATACATAGACTCACAAGGCAAGAGAGTCAATCTCTTCAAGCTCAGTCACAAAAAGTATCTGTTCTTATCTAACAAAGGGCATCAGGCATTAGAGATTATCTGCACTGTGACCCACCGACAAACATCAGGGAGGTTGAGTATTACATCTCTACTCTTCCAGATTGAATAAACATGTTGTGGTACTTGCAGGCTCGTCTTTTTACCGAGGTAGTGTCTGATCTTTGAGAAAGTGTACATACATTCAATAGGGGATTTGCATAGCCACCATTTTCAATCCAGGTTCCATTCAAATTATTGGACTAATGGTACAGTAACAAATTTATAGAAACATGTCATGTTCAACATTATCAATGCTCTTATGTCAATATCCATAATATGTTCATATATTTCTATAACAAGTCCCCATTTTTCCCATGATGCATTTGCCAAATATTTCTATGTCAGATTTCATCAGAATCCATCCCAGGATGCACTGTAACAGACATATGCAGTGACACATGCAAATCCCCTATTTTTCCCCATACTGTAGGGAAACGAGTTGACACAAAGCAAATAAACGAACCAAACACATCGCTTTAGTCGCCTCTTTTGTTAAGCAGACATTTTATTACCTTAGCTTTCTCAGTCAGCGCCGCTCAATGGCTGAGTCATGAATGAAGATGTTCTCTGGTCTTGTACTTATCCCAAATGTCGTCATTTACTAACGCTTTAAGCAAACAACAAGGGTGAAATCGCCAGAAAATGTACATTTTTTTTGTCAATCCTCTCAAATAACCCAAATTGCAGACGAAAATAAAGTTCAAAATACAGTTCAACATAACCAAACAAATTGTTTGAATCAATGCAATGCCGAATATACTCGAATTTACCGAGTATTGACCAAATTGCAGCCTAATTTAGGAGAATTTACTCAATGTGTACAGCTGCTAATTGTATATTCTCTAAAAATCTGACCCACATGTGGTTCAGGTTTCTCCATGGTAAGCGATCCAGACGGTAATAATCCATAATAGGATGTCTGAACTTTTCAGCTGATGCACACTCATCATTTTGGAATGGTCAATATGTACTATATTATAAGGTCTCTCCAATAATTAAGCTACAATTATAATTTGATCGAAATAACTGAATTACTGTAGCCGCACACTTTGTTTACCTTTCGGCGGGCTTTCCGCTTGAAGCCAAGTCCATGGCACATCATAAAAACTAGCCAACTCATCCCGGGGAAATGGAAAAAAACACTGTAATTCAAAACAACACTTCATTTGAAAGTCATATCGCAAGTTAGAAGTCATTCCCTCAAGAATCAAAGGAGGAATTGATGATTATCTATGGTCCCGCCTGAGACCGGCGTGCAACAAGGCCTTGCAACAATGATTCCATTCTAACTCTACTTTTACAAAATCTCGGTACAACATTTGTTTTGAAGCTTTAGCTTTATTTCCACCGAGTGGCTGATAAGGGGGATTTTGCAAAAGAAACCAACATGGGAATGACTAAGCGAAGTCAGAAGTGATAGCGCATTAATACATAATTTAACTTCCGGTATAGCTGCCAGACCTTCTTGTTGTATGCACCAAGGGTTCTATAGCTTTGTCACGATAAGGAGAACAGTTTATCATAATTGGTATACATTTATAATGGATTAATATATTCCCATTTTACATTATTTTTTGTTTTGCTTTATTCCAGAATCCACAGACTGTCGGGAGACCTGAAAGCCGAGGTAAATCTGAAATTTTGATTACTTTCTTTCATTTGATAACTAGATGAAAGTCTTCAAAAGATAAAAATATATATAATATATCCAGATTTCACTTTTAAGAGATCTTTATCTTAGTGTGAAGTTAAGGATATATACTAGTGTTTTTGATAGGGGATTTGCATAGCCGAAGATTACTAATACAATATTCAAATCTACTGAAAATATGTTATAGCCCCTTTTATTATACTAGCAAAGTACCGATCCTCCGGACGGTCACCCTCTCTCACTACACTTCCCCCTCTCCCTCTTTTCCCTCTCCCTCTTCTCTGTCTTTCATACCTGTTTTTTCTCTCCCAACCCCATCTCTGATTCCCCCCCGTCTCCCTCCCCTCTTTCTCATGCTCCCCCTCCTCTCTCTCCCTTCCCCTACATCCTCTCCTTCACCTCTTTCCCCCTGTTCTTTCCCTCCCCCTCGATCCCCCTCTCCTATTCCCCCACCCTCCCTTTTCTTAACTCTCCCCTCCTACACCCTCTCCATCCCCTCTCCCTCCCCTCTTCTTCACTCTCCCACTCCTCTGCATGTAGTTAGGTCCCCCTGAAAGGTTGTGGGAAACAACGTAGTGTCTCACAGGGGCTTTCCCAGGCTATAAATAGAGTGTAGAGATCCCAATTTAAAAAAGGCTTCAAAATCACATTTTCACCCCATGCTATCGGTCAAGGTCGAGTTCTACACAAATTCTTTTCGGAATTGGGGGCCGTTCTGTCATGGGTCTTTCCTCCTTATATTCTCTTCATGATAAAACATCTGGGGCTATGTTTTTCTTCCCTTTTACATGTTCTATCTTAAATGAGAACTGCTGAATTTCTAATCCCTATCTGGCCATTCTATTCTTGTTCTGTTTGCTAGTGAAAAGGGGAATCAATGCCGTATGATCGGTGTATAGTTTGAACTCTTTGCCCTCCAAATAGTACAGGTCTAAAGTGTAGGATAGAGTAGACTACTGCTAAGGCCATATGCTCTGTGGTATTATAGTTCATTTTGTGTTTCCTCAGCCATCTACCTGTGAAGGCCACTGGTCTTAATATGCTTGCATCATCAACTTGACTTAACAGTAACTGACCGAAATTGAAATTGTGTCCGTTGCTAGGATGAATTGTTTGTCAATGTTTGGGAAATGCAGTAGGGCATCTTCGCATATTGCCTGTTTCATCATATTGAAAGCATTCTTGCAAGACTTGACCCGGTTGAAATTTGAACCAGATTTTGTCAAAGCATACAAAGGTTTAATGATGGGACGAAAGTTCGCTTGAAAATCGCTTGAAAATTGCTTGAAAAATTGGCATAATCTATTGAAGGATCGAACTTGGGAGACAGTCTTGGGTCTAGGAAAGCTTTTAAGTGCTTCTGTCTTTGGGGGACAATGCTGTATTCCTTCCGGAGTAACTACCATGCCTGAGAAATTTATTCGATCAAGAAAAATTCACATTTTGATTGTTTCAGTTTTAGTCTCCCTTCCCTTGAAGCTTGGAAGACGTTTCCCAAATCTCTGAAATGGTCCTCTTGTGTTTTTGATAGAATCAGTAGATCGTCCAAATATGGGATAGCGCATTTGTACTTAAGTTTATTTAGTATCATGGTTACTTATGCACAAAAAGCCTGCAGGGATGTTTTTAATCCCATAGGTAGGGTAACCCCTAGAATTTTCATGTAGTGGAATTTGGAAAAATCCTTGCCGGGCATCAAGTTTGGAGAATATTGTGGGTTTTAGATCCCCTACATATATTCTAATGACTAGTCTGCTCTTGGAGAAATGAGAGCTTGATTTATGAGATTTGAATTTAGATATTGGAAAATCTGTTACGAGTAGTACAAAGTAAGCAGATGGAAGAGGAAGTAGGTGTGGATGTAATAGGAAAAGTAGGAGACATGGCAGAAGGCAGTAGAAGTGGAGTGGAAGTAGTAGAATTATGAGTAGTAGGAGAAGGTAGTAGGAAGTGAATAGTAGGAGAAGTCAGTAGGTCAGTGCTCTGTTGCCCTGCAGGTGTGTAAGGGAGAGGTGGGTACTGGGCCCAGTTATTTCCTCAGCACACCAGTCAAGTCCCTTCAAGCCAATCTGGCTTTGGTCATTGCATCAGCCCATGTATGCAAGCTCCAGTGGCAGTCTCTCCTACCAGGTTAGGAAGAGAGCAGAGTGGCGCAGTGGAAGCGTGCTGGGCCCATAACCCAGAGGTCCGTGGATCGAAACCACGCTCTGCTAGCATGTATTTTTTACTGGCACCCAAAAGTCACTTCAGGACTACCAATGCCTTCATTTGATTTGGTCATTCCAAAGTTCTGGTGGGCCTGCTTCACAGGGAGACCTCTCAACTGACCAGGCAACTGCTAGTGGAGAGCACTCGAGGCGTTGGTGGCTGAATGGGAGAACCCTACATGTGACCAGACAACCCAGAATGAAAGGCTCATATGCCAAAGTGTCATGCTACCTTACTTCTATGCTCAGTGCCTGCTCTCTTGCCCTGCAGGGGTGTAAGGAAGAGGTGGCTGCTGGACCCAGTTATTCCTTGGGGTAACTTAATATGAGGTTTTTGGTGATATCAAGTGTTCAAAATGTATATTAACACATGAGTTGGTATACCTCTCCTTGTCAATATTAATATTATAACATAAGATCTTAGATAAAACCGCGATATACTGCCAAAAATCAATTTCCAGGTTAATTCAAACTTAAAATAAGCACTGGACAAAGAGCCCTTTAAGCAGTCAACTGGAAACGGATGGACATGAAAAAATATAGCTTGGTGCAATAAAACTCTCTCTCCATCTCCCCTACAGTGAATGGCTGCCTCAGTCCCTAGCCCTCATTTCATTCAGACAAGGTTAAAAAGCAGTGAAAGGACAGAACTGGACTCCGCCTTTCATGTTGTGTTGCAACAGTACACAGCTTAACATTCACCACTCCTACAGATATAAGGGTGAAATCCCCTGAAAATATACAATTCACAGTAACCAATCCTCTCAAATAATACATATTTTAAAAATGAGGTTAAAAAATCATTCACCATAACCGAACAGAATACTTGAATCGAAGCAATACCAAAGATATACAGGTATATTGGCCATTTTCAGTCTAATTTAGCAGACTTTACTAAATGTGTAGAGCTGGCGATTGTACATTTTCTTGCCATCTGACCCATACATACTATGGGACTCCGTTACTGTACTGCACCACTTTATTCTTTACATATTTATGGGTTCTTCCACTCTTTTGTGTCAGCCACTTAATTACACTGACAAAAGTCCTGATGGATAAGATTTTCAGAAAATGTATAATTGGCAGCTGTACACATTCTGTAAATTAGGCTAAATTAGGCTGCAATTTGGTCAATACTAGGTATTGACCAAGTAGCAATACCAAGAAAATGTATAATTCACATTCACCAATCAAACTAACCCAAATTTCAGAAGAAAAATTAATAAAGTTCCAAATACAGTTCAACCTAACCAAAATTACTAGAATCAATGCAATGCCAAATATACTCGAATTTACCTAGTA
Organism: Sthenelais limicola; assembly: GCA_942159475.1. Classification (NCBI taxonomy): domain Eukaryota; kingdom Metazoa; phylum Annelida; class Polychaeta; order Phyllodocida; family Sigalionidae; genus Sthenelais; species Sthenelais limicola. Next base: position 16,234,513 of record OW804101.1, read on the forward strand.
TTGACCAAATTGCAGCCTAATTTAGCAGAATTTACTCAAATGTGTACAGCTGTCAATTATGCATTTTCTAAAAATCTGATTTTTATTTCTTCATGGATGTGTAGAAACATTAAGAAAACTTGCAGAAGACATCTTTGTTTTATTCAGTAAAACGTGAAAAAAATACAACATTTTCCCATAGACTCCCATATTAAAGCACTGGAGTTTTTTGTTTCTTTCGCTGAACATACACTTTCACTCAACTAAACATATATAGTCAAGCGACTGCAGAAAAAATCTAAGTTGGTGACTATAAATCTTTTTACGATTCATTTAATTCTTATCCAGTGAAAGATGATGCAGGAAAGTTTTGTGATAATCAAAGTACACATTCTTTTTTATTTTTGCGCAAGGTTTCTATTACGAGAATACACAATATGTTTCATTAACACCTGCGTATATGCTTACTTATCAATGGTGCATTATTAGGCCTGCTGGTGTCAATGATTAAGAAAGGTTTTTTTACTCCCATGCGTATTGTTTCCACTAAGAGACGATGGTTGTGTCCCCTAATGGCTTGTCCTTACTTCACAATTAAGAACATATGTGGGTCAGAGTTTTAGAAAATGTACAACTGGCAGATCAACACATTAAGTCAATTCTGCTAAATTAGACCGAAAAATTGTCAGCACTAGGTACATCTGACATTATTTAATACTGCTTTGATTCAGACAATCTGTTAGGTTATGTTGAACTGTATTTTGAACCTGATTTTTGTCTTACATTTGGGTTATTTGAGATGATTGGTGAAGATGAATTGTACATTTTCTGTCACCCGTTGTATCTACATGATATTAATTCTGATGGCGGGGCGTTCAACATCTTAACCCTAACAAACAGACCTTTCCGGACGCACTATGTGATACATGACTTATATATATATGTATAAACTTACATGCCTCTGGCCTATGCCCACACATGTATAGGGTCAGTAACCTCTGTAGTGCAGATACACCTTATATGGGTCAGATCTTCAGAAAATGTACAATCAGCAGATTTGCACATTTAGTAAATTCTGCTAAATTAGACCGTAAAATACTCAATACTCTACATATTTGATTATATTAGATATTGCCTTGATTTAGACAATCTGTTTGGTTATGTTGAACTGAATTTTAAACCGGATTTATGTCTTAAATTTGTGTTTTGGAGAGGATTGGGGAAGGTGAATTGTACACTTTCTGGCGAACTGACCCATATATGTACATATAGTGGGAAAGGTAATAGCTGTAATAAAGATGGCGTGTGGGAGGATCGGGGAGCTACTCAGCCTGATTGACTCAGGCAGCCCCAGCAGCTGAGCACATTAATGTAGACAGAACATCTGATGTGTTCCAGGAAAATGAGTCACAAACCGCAACATTGACATTTACCCAAGTATTTGTACCCGCAAGATCACTTTTCAGCAATGGTATCATTTTTGTACATATAGTGGGAAAGCTAATAGATCTAATGAAGATGGCGTGTCGGAGGATGCGGGAGAAGTTTTATTTGCCCATGATCTAAAGTCCCAAGTAGTATGAATACCAAATGTCAAGACTGTGTATTAAATGTGCATGCTATAGAGTATGTTTAGCTACTTTATTAGTTATTTGTCCACCCAAAGATATTGCAATTTTGTTTTCAAAAATAAAAATTTCAATCTTTTAAAGACTTATTAGCTGTCTTATTTTTTTTTAACCATAATTAGACATAGGCTTGATCTCATCTTTTTCAAATATGATGATATCTTAAAATCAATTTTTTGCAACTTGTGACTCATTTTCATCAACACATGTCACAGAGAAATGAGTCATGAAATGGATTTGAGATATTATCATATTATAAGAATTAGATTAAGTAGATTCCAACGATGTTAACATTTCGGGAATTGAGAAAGTAATTTCTAAATTTTGTGATTGGCATTTTCTCTTTGAAATTTGTTTGCAATGTACCCAAATGCTGCAGCCCTCATATTAACTTGGTGATTTGTCACAGAAAAATGATCCATGATAATACAAAAATTTAGATGAGAAGGGATGAAATTAAGTGGTTTCCAACAATGTAAACATTTGAGGAAATCAAAGAAGTAATTCTATATTCTATGTTTGACAATTTTTTTTTTATTTGGAAAGGGGGGGGGGGGCAATATTTGTGGGTGGATAATTACAAGTAAAGTAGCTAAATATGCCATAGGATGACCTTGAAAATTTGGTATCTATGTTCATAAGACGGAATGCGCTAGAAACCCCCAGAATATTAAGTCTATAGGAATACATATTTGGTAAAACCTGATAGAAAATTTGTTTGATTATGTTTAATTGAATTTGGACCTAACTTCTGTCCTGTTTTAAAGTTGCCTTATGAGCTTTATTATATATATATGCGTTGCCGTTGAAGCAACGTGTGTGCGTATACAACTCCTGCTCTGAGTGGCATCCCCAAGGTAGAAGGTAGAACGGTGAAATTAGATCAAAAATAAGGAAATAAACTAAAATACGTTCATCTAATTTAAGTTCATCCTTTGTTAAAGCATTACTGAGGTATTAATATGGGATTAATTTCATGAGATATGGTGTCTGAGGCATTTGTTTGAAAATAAAGCCCAAGGCCCGTCAGGGCCAAGGGGTTTATTTTCAAACAAAAGCCGAAGACACCAAATCGAGGGAATTAATCACTTTAATAGCCGATTTTTGGATTCAATACTAACATGTACACTTAATTATAACTTCAGAATGGCGGTAATGTCAGCCACACTTTCCGTTCCATATACAAACAAAGCTTCTACTTTTTGCATGCAACCAACGGAGACTTCCGGTTTACGAATGCCGTGTTCCGTGTGTCTAGGGACTTAAAAAAGAAATTAATAAAAATTCTGAATTGGTAGAAATGTTTTAAATATTGTTTTACCTGATAGCGAAGTTTTCCTCTATGGAAATCAAGTATTCAATGAATGGCAATTTCAGAACCCATGTGTGTATATGTGCGAGCGAGCATGCAAGACGGAAGCAGTGTGGAGACTTTCGGCATAGCCACTCCATGCATGGTGCACTTGGCGTTGCATTGTGTACTGTAGTCTCTATAGCGCATGGACGATTTCATTTGAAAGTCCCCGAACCGACCTTGAACTCTGAACTTACGGGGGCATGTGCCAACATTATGGCGACCTTGACCTTGATTTATTCGGCGTGTCTAGAGACTTTCGGCATAGCCAATCTGTGCACAGAGCAATTTGCGTTGCATTGTGTACGGTAGTCTATATAGCGCACGGACGATTTCATTCGAAAATGCCCACATGTCAACAAACTGAGGCTTGCACAATGTCCGGCACGATGTCTACTGTGGCGGAATTGACAAATGGATTATTCCCTATTTCGTTGTTCACCACCATTCAGCAAGCCGATCATGCTAAGTACAAGGATATTTGGAACATTATCGGTGATTTTGGAGCTATTGTGTGGAGTTTTACAGAGCCTGGCCTGTTTCGTCTGATTGTCAGTGTGACTGACAGTGACACTGGGAGTCAGCCATTGTACGGTATCACAACATCGCTTGCACGATGTCTACTGTCGTCACGTTTTTGTGAGCCCTATGCCCTAAAAACTTAAAAATGGCTAATATTTCCATCGGAAACAGTAGAGAAAAGACTTTTGGGTGACCAGAGCTTCATACACATTCCAAACTGAACGCGGAATCGACGACACACAACTAGTTGATGAGGTAGGTGAATGAGCGGCAACGTGGGAAGCATTAAATTTACTACATCCAAAAAATAATATTCTACATCCGGCAAATAATATTCTACATCCGAAAAATAATTTACTACATCCGCTATCCTTAGTGACGACATCCTGTCAAAACAGTAATTTATCACTATCCAAAACCCCAGCAGAATCCAAAGATCAGCTATTAAAACTATTTAAAGCTTCGAAAGATTTGGAAATTGATTAAAAAATGTGAGCGATTTTCCCTCAGTGGCCAATGGACAACAAAATGATCCGATCATCAGGTCGTCATAACCTTCAACAAAGGTAGAGGTGTAATATATCTTTCAATTATTAAATTAAACCCTTTATCATTATCGAGGCCTACCCTTTGTCAAACCATAACTTTATTTTAAAAAGGAAAGGATTTATCATCCAAAATTAAATGGTTGTAGAACCTCTTGGTCCTGTTTCTTTAGGAGGGCCATGCAATTTTGCATTACCTTCTTCTGGTGAGGGAAGATTTGCAGGCCAGTTTTGTTGACCCATAATCCATTGTAGATGTCATTTTGCCCGTTGGTTGTGAAAATATAATCCATGAAAATATTCTCCACGAACTGGCCTATCCTATAGGCTTATTTTAGAGCAGTTTTTTTTAATTCAGTGGACACAATTTCCATAATTATTGTTATTTCATTCAAGGTATCCTCATTCGCTCTCTCAGGGAGCTCCTCTAGTATGGCTATGTGTGTGTTATAGTCATCTTATTTCTTCTCCTTTCTAGGTTCGAAGTTGGTTCTTCTCTGCATACCTCTACCTCTGTTTTGTCCTTGTCTTCGGTTTTGGAATTTCCAAGGGTTATCTTCCATTTGATCCCGTTGTGTACTATGATCTGGCTGTGCAGTTTGCCTAAGATTTGATTCTACTGGTTGGGAATTTTGCATGAAGATGATCTTTCTTTGGATTTCGATTTGCTGAAGCTTTAAGGAGTCTAGCAATTGTTCTATCTCTTGTTGTTTATTTTCCAAAGAGTGTTTTGTGTCCCGGAGGAATTTAGTAATATTTTGGTCAATTTCAGGTTTGATTGCTTGCAGGAATTTATCGTTATTTAAGGTTATGAAACCTTGCGTGGAAGGTGTTCATTTTGGAAGTAATGTCTTTATTATGATCCTGGACATGCTGATACAATATGTCGTTGGAGGTCATAATATTTGACAATTTCTTATCCAGTGATTGTGTGTAATTGTCGATATTTGATGGAATTTTAAGAATCATATTATTTTGTTTCTCCATTTGAGACTGGAAGGCCATGATAAGTGATTTTTCTTCACTGTCATGACTACCAAAAGGTTGTAGCATCATACCTGGATGCTTCTGCACTTCCTGTGGTGGAGGTTGATGCTGTGAAGTCATGCTCGGTACATTTTGATCGGCCGGTCGTAGAGAGTGTGTCTTGTCTTGTTGACCCATATGCATGGGCGGAGGCTGGAACATGTTGTTTCCCGTGTACAACTGTTGTTGTTGTTGGTTTGGGAAATGAGTAAAAACGTTATACTCCCGGGTGTCCATTTTGTGCCATTATTACAGTATTGTTCACAGGTGTTAAGGGATTAACCAAAGTTTCATCGGTTGCTGTGAAATATTGTGAATGACTTTGAAGTTCTTGTTTGAGCGAGTCCGGGTGTGCCCGTATAGGAGACAGTGAAAGAGGTTTGTTGTCGGCCTTAGGCGGTGTACGTCTGGGCATGGGTGTGAATGAGGGGTAGTCCATGCGCTTTGTAGCTATTTTTCAGTTTTCCTCATCAAAACAAATTATTTATCTAATATTCATAAGACGAGTGTTCAATTAATGTCATTTGTTCCTATCCTTACCGATTTGGGGTGTTCAACTTGTTTTAACACTGGTTAGGGGAACATGTGGTCGCCTGAGCGATAATTCCAGGAAACCTAGGAACCCTGGAGGACTAAAATGGCGGTGATTTCGAGCATGTTTAGTCTAATGTTCTAACCATTAGTTTGCACGTGGTATCGGTGTATTTTCAAGTATTTGTTAGCTCCTCTTGTTTTGGGTATAGTTATAATCCTTTTTCCATTCTATTTTATGAGCTGCTCCTTGTTTTACTCATAGGTGCTGTGTATCATGAGAGATGATATCAGGGAGATTTTGTATTAACTGTTTTACAACTCTTTTCAGATTAATTAAGAATAGACCATTCCAGACCTTCACCCAATAACTCATTAGCTAGCCCCATTACAAACATACCTTCATTACAAACGATATTTATATACAACCCCTTCAAGTGACTGCCTCTTCATGCATATATGGGTCAGATTTTAGAAATTGTACAATTCGTCTTCACCAATCCTCTCGAATAACCCAAACTTAAGCCAAAAATCAGCTTCAAAATGTAGTTTAACATAACAGAACTGATACTTTAAATCAATGTGATACCAAATATACTCAGATATAACCGGTATTCATCATTTAACAGCCAAATTCAGCAGAATTTCTTAAATGTGTAGAGCTGCCAATTGTACATTTTCTGAAAATTGGACCCATACGTAGTAGCAAGGTCAACGGTTGATGGTTCCTCTCGGTCCATATCTCACCGTTACAACATGCTGTTTATTGGAAGTGACTGATTAATGGAATTGCATTAGCTTATTGACCTGGTGTGACTTCTTTTATCAAACTACTCGGATCCACATTTCTGTCACTTTGTGTAAGTAGGAAATCCCACGTCGGATTGAGCCGGAAGTTCATTGGAGTGGAAGAGTACTTTTGGATGGTCTTAGCTAAAGGGTCAGGTTTTCAGAAAATGTACAATTGGCAGCTCTAGACATTTAGTCAAATCTGCTATATTAGACTGCAATTTGGTCAATAGTAGGTAAATTCGAGTATATTCGGCATTGCATTGATTCTAGCAATCTGTTTGGTTAGGTTGAACTGTATTTTGAACTTTATTTTTGTCTGAAATATGGGTTATTTGAGAGGATTAGTGAAGTTAAATTGTACATTATCTGGCCACTTCACCCTAAAGCACACATTTATTCTGTATTTCAACTATTTGTTGGAATATAATACAGGATGCCTTTTCTTCTTTCCACCGGATTTAAACACCGCCTAAAGCACTAAACTAAGCTAGTGTTGGACATATGTGGTGTGTTATAGGAATATGAGTCACAAGTCGCAAAATTGATATTTTCAAAGCATTTATTCCACAGGATTTCTTTATAGGAATGTTCTCATCTTTGGGGTATGTACCACTTTAACCCGTATGAATACATGTACCAAGTTTCAAGACAGTGCATTTAATATATCTGTGCATTCCAAAGGTCATTTTTGTATAGTATATTTAGCTACTTTGCTAGTTATTGTGCTTCCAGAAATATTGAAACCATTTTTTAAAATAGATATCAATCTTAAAATATAGAAATACTTTTTACATGTCCTATTGTTTACTACCATTAGAATTGGCTTGATCTCATCTATTCAAATATGATGATATCTCAAAATCCATTTTTTGCAACTTTGCTCATTTCCTTGTAACACATCCCATATGTATCACTACATACTTCATTTAATGCTCACGGGGAATCCATGCTATTTCATTCCATTCCATTGAACATCTCATATCAACTTTAATATCAGTTGTAGGGGTCTATTTACCAAATAACTACTCAACTCCAGATAAAGAAGTCTCTTCTTTCCAGTCTGCTTGTTAGATATTGGAATATCTGGTATTAAAACCTCGCATTAATTGCAATATCAGAGATTTATGTTAAATGTCATAGTGTGTGAAAGTTGAGAACATTTCATAATGTGAATAATGAGTATTTAACCTGGGCCTGACCTTTAGCAAAGTTCTCAAATCAATTGCGATGTGTTTCAGGAAAATGAGTCAAGGTTCAAAATTCAGTTCAATATAACCAAACAGACTGTTTGAATCACGGAAGGCGATATCAAATATATCCAGATATACCTAGTATTGACCTTTTTTCAGTCTAACAATTAAATAAAGGTGTAAACCTGCCAATTGTACATTTTCTGAAAATCTGACCTTAATAATCATATTTTACTGACTCTAAGAGTATTGGTGGTAAAGGTAGTAATAATAGGAATAATAGGAATAACAATAAACATCAACCATGTGGGGCAAGACAAGTTGTATACGCTACCTACTTCTAGCTGTCTCTTATTATATTTGGTTTTAATTTACTCATCTCTGCACGACCCAATTCAGATATTCAACATAACATTTACAATTTCCATGAACAATCCAAAGAGCTGCACTGGATGGGATTCCTTGCTTCTATTATGCGCAGATATTGGAGCACTGACATCCGGTGAGCTGTTAAGTCTCGCCCATGACGAGAGCAGGACATCGAGAAGTGGCTAAATATAGGCAGGCAATAGCAAAGTATTGACCTTGCGTTGGCAGGGGTCAAAATGATATATGTATGTGATTTGTTATACAACAAGCAGCAGTTGATGATTTAATATTCTATTACTGTTTTTACTGTTTGGCTGTTTTTATTTAAAGTGTTTACAACTTGTGTCAGCTTAATTCAATTAATTTCCGTTTCCAAGGGAAACGTTGGCAGATTTCAGTTACATGTGACCCATGGTCAAGTGTCATTTATAAGAATGTAATATCCTGACTCTTATTGATGTATCACCTTTATTGGAGGCTATACAGTAATCAAACAGGGTGGGCAGAGGTTTTACATAACACAGCAATGGAGCTGGAGCAGAGAGGTGGTAGGGATAAGTTGCATGTTATTACTTGGGGAGTTATGGGAAAGAAACAACAGCACCTAGTGAGATATTCAAACATTTGATCTTAAAGCTAGAAGCAAGACAAGATTGTTAGGGAGATAATCAGAGATTTGATTTTAAGCCACACACTCCTGCTTTTGATTTATCTGAGATTAACGCAATCTGCTAGCTCCCCACAGATCAGATCTAATCAATGATGGACGTTTGTCTACCCAATGCCATAATTGGTAAATTATAGTAAATCTCCCAATAAACTCACAAGTCGCAAAATTGTTATTATTCAAAGTATTTTTTTTGCTAGATGTATTTATACCAAATTTCAGGACAGTGTATTTATACTAAATTTACTTTACTAGTAATTTGTCACCCAGAAATATTGCAAATTTGTTAACAAACCTTGATATATTAAACAGAAAATTATAGAGATACTTATTAGATGTCCCACTGTTTACTATCATTAGAATCGGATCGATCCCCGACTTGTTTCCTGGAACACATCACATGATATATCAGCCAATGCTGTAATGCACCCGGCAGCAGTGTCATGTATAAATTTACACCTATGTTGATACATTATTTATTTGCGACAATAACATTTCTGTTTGTGTTGCTGTACTGTTATTACTTGCTGATCATATATGATGTGTTCCAGGAAATTGAGTCACAAATCGCAAAATTGGTATTTTTCAGAGTTGTTTACTTACAAGATCTCTTTATTGGAATAGTTTTAACTTTGGTGCGTCTAGGCCTTGTGGTTGTATGAATACATTTACCAAAATTCAAGACTGTTTATCAATTGTATCAGTACGTCACTAAGATCATCCTATTGAGTACATTTAGCTACTTTAGGTAATTATCCACCTAGAAATATTGCAATTTTTTTTTCAAAAATAAAAAAATATCTTACTAAAAGGATAAAAGTACTTATGTCCCTAATGTTTACATTAATTGGAATCGGCTTGGGCTCATCTTTTCAAATATGATGTTATCTCAAAATCCGATTTTCGTGAATTATGACTAATTTTCCTGAAACACATTACATATATAGGCCGATATCTAGTATTATGTTTCGTTTATATCCTTGTATAAAATGCCTTATGCAAGCGAATGGTGGCGAAGGAGTGGGTGAGGAAGGAGGAGGTGGAGGAGTAGATCGAGGTGGATGGAGGAGGAGGTGGTGAAGGAGGGGAACTGGAGAAGAAGGAGTGGGGAAGGAGGAAGAGGAGATAGCGAAGGAGGTGGAGATATAGAAGGAGATGGAGGATGAGGCAGAGGAGAGGAAGTGGAGAAGAAGGAGAAGGAGATGGACGAGAAGGAGGATGAGAAGGTGAGAAAGAGGGGGTGGATATATAAAACGAAAGGGAGGAGTAGGAGGTGGAGTATAACAGGAAGAGGGGAGAAGAGCTAGAAGGAAAGGGAGGAGTAGGAGGTGGAGAAGGAGGAGGTGGAGAAGCAATAGAGGATTAATCAACCAATAACCCTGTATATGTGAACTGAAGCAGAAACATTGCTTGGTGAAGTCACCAGAAAATGTACAATTCATCTTCACCAATCCTCTCATATAACCCAAATTTCAGACAGAAATAAAAGCTCAAAATAAGGTTCAATCTAACCAAACTAATTGCTAGAACCAATGGAATGCCAAATATACTCGAATTTACCTACTATGGGCCAAATTTCAACCTAATTCAGAAGAATTTACAAAGTGTGTACAGCTGCAAATTGTACATTTCCCCCATTAAGTGTGTCTGACCCGGATTTGGCTCAGGGGGCTTATACAATTAAATTACCATCATATTACTCTAATGAATGGTGGCGGAACCCTCAATCACCTTAAGTGGCCACTTTCTAATTAGTTAATTAATTTTAATTGACTGACACAACACCTGTGACCTCACAGGGTAACTAACGAGTTGGATATTATTAGCATGAATATTACACTATGAATATTATATATGCATAGCTCTGAGAACAACTTATCTAGACTGAGTCATGCACAGTCCTTATTTCACTAGTGAGTTACATGTGGTAGTCATGGCAACCAATGCTTTATGACCGAAATTCAATGTCATGATCTGTATTCTATTTATATCATTAAAAAGCGTATATGATAAAGCAGGTAAAAATTTGATTGTTTTAGTCGCTTAGTATATTGTATTCATTTCTATGCAAGTTATGCCAGATTCATGCTCCTTCAACCAACTATTTTCATTACGTACATTGCATGTTCATTGCAAGAGTTAGCCACTTAATGATGAATGCTAACCATGGCGCCCTGAATGTTAAACTACATTTTCCCTCATCTAACTGGGAAAAACTCACTAATTGTTAGGTTGCATTGAGTACCCCGGGGTCCGTTACATTTGAATAATAGCAAAAAGGTGATTTTCTCATAATATTTTGGGGTTTAGTAAATCTTTAAATGTATTTTGGATACAGTGGCACAGGGACTATTATCCTACCTCTGTTATCTAGTCCATAAAGCTCAAGAAGAGTTTTTTTGTCTGGGAATCTGAGATCTCTCCAGCTGTTTTTTTGTCTCTACAGTTCCGTCAACCCCGTCTGGAGGTCATTATATGTGATTTGTGAAGGTATCTGGGGTGAAAAATGTGATTTTGAAGCTTTTTTTAAATTAGGATCTCTTCCACACTCTATTTATAGCCTGGGATACTACATCATTTCCCAGAAACTACTACCTCCCTTCCAGGGGTATCCGACTACATGAAGAGGAGTGGGAGAGGATGGGGGTATTGGAGAGGGGGAGGGGAGGGAGAGGGTGTGGGAGGGGAGAGTGAAGAAAAGGGAGAAGGAGGGGAAATAGGGGGGGAGGGAAAAAAGAGGGTGAAGGAAAAGAGGGGAGGGAGAGGATGTAGGGAAAGGGAGAGAGATGGGGGAGAGATAGCGAGGAGGGGAAGCATGGGAAGAGGGGAGGGAGAGATGGGAATCAGAGATGGGTTTGGGAGAGAAAAACAGTTATGAGAGACAGACAAGAGGCGGAGGGAAAAGAGGGAGAGGGGGGAGTCGGGGAAGAGAGGGGGACTGTTTGGAGGACGGGTACTTTGCTATTATTATGATAAACCATTAACACTCCATTACATGATCCAAGTGGCAAAATTATACTACAAACTTCACCTGTTGTATCACACTCATAGCATCACTTTGTAAGTCCATCATAATCATCAAATATGTACAGCTATATATATATATAACCCCAGGTCAAAAACCCCGAAAAGTGGACTCTGTTATACGTAGTATCAATAAAAGCTTTAAAAAATCCCCGGAGAAGTGATACCTGTTTCGTATTAGAACTCAACAACATAAAGCCATTGTCAAAGCTGCATACTCAGCTATTATGACAAACGGATTGTTTTGCCAGATTTACTCATATTATGACTTATAGGGCTGAATGTATTAATATTCTGCTGCTGATATATGTTTATAGAAGAGTTACTGATATTATGACTTATAGGACTGACTTCATCAATATTCGGCTGCTGTTATATGTTTATACAAGAGTTACTCATATTTTGACTTATAGGACTGAATCCATCAATATTCAGCTACTGTTGTATATTATACAAGAGTTACTTATATTATATCTCATAGGGCTGAATGTATCAATATCCTGCTGTTGTTATATGTTTATACAGGAATTTGAAGTTGAATTGTCTAAGAGAAATATATATGTTTGTAAACACAGTATGGCAAATGACGGGCGTTGAAATGCAACACTGTCTTGAAATTTAATAATGGTATAATTTTCATATTAAAGCGCTGGATACCCCAAGAATGACGAATAGATCCTGTAAATAAAACACTTTGATATTAATCAATTTTGCGACTCAGGACTCATTTTCCTCCAACACATCACAGAATAGGGATTTGATTTAAGCTAGAGTCGCTCCTAGTAAAAAGTGCTTATATATTAAAACATTACCATGAGGAGGCAAACCTAATTTGATAGACAGATTTGTATTCCACGCGATTGACACTTTAAATAATAGGACTTTGAGACCGTCACCAGAGTATTAAAATGTCATTTATCTCTACATCTTGTCCATAAAACCACATGCAACTTCTTCGGTTTAATCACAGAGAACTGATAAAGGGGTATTAGGTTCACCCGCATGATCTACACTGATGGGTCAGATCATTAAAATGTACAATCGGCAGCACTACTCATTTAATTAAATCCACGGGCTAAATTATGGTTAATTCTGGCTGTACACTCTGTTCGAGTCCGGACTCAAACAGAGTGTATAGATCTGACTAAATTATATATGTGTAATTGCGTTGGTTCACAAAAGCTGTTCAGTAATATTGAATTGTACTTTAAAACTTCAAAATGTACATTTTCTGGCGGTTTAAACCATATATGAAGAGACGATGACAGTTGTGTTAACTATGTGTATGCGAGCAATGAATGTACATGGGTGAAATCGCCAGAAAATGTACAATTATTTATATTCACCAATCCTCTAAAATAACCCAAATTTAAGACAAAAATGACGTTCAAAATACAGTGCAACACAACAAAACAGATTGTTTGAATCAAGGCAATATCGAATATATTCAGATATACCAAGAATTGGCCGTTTTCCAGTCTAATTAAGCAGCATTTCCTAAATGTGTAGATCTGCTGATTGTACATTTTTTGAAGATGTGACCGACATACGTTTATGTCTAAAGCTGTCTCTACACCACTCCCGATTGTGTATCGCCGACAGTTGGCGATACCTGCCGATACTTTTAGAGTGCAACTAAAATGGTGTAGAGGCTTTCCCAACGGCTTCCCGACACTTGTAGCTATCGGCAGCTGTCGGCGACAGTCAACGATCACTTCTAACTTGTTTGAAATATTGTGTGCGTCGCCGAGAGTCAGCCGACGAAGATCGCCAGTGTAGAGGCTTTCCCGACAGGTCCCGATGTGCGTGCTTGTATCGGGGAAATCTGTACTATCGGAAACAAAATGGTGATCACAAGTGTCGCCAGTATCAGGATACGGTATCGGGAGTGGTGTAGAGACAGCTTAATTTGGGTGAAATACTCAAAATAAATCGTAGCTAGTAATACAATGATAACTAGATGACTAAAAGACGATGACTTGATGTATAGAATATATGAGTGTTATCATATAGTAGGAGAGATGTGATTTGCATATATATATTAGATGGGAGATAGATATTGATTGGGATGTAAACTGTAAATGCATTAATATTAAATTGATTATAGATGTTTTGAATTGAATGAATGAGAGAGACATACCACCGCTGTAGAATTTCGACTCGATAAAATCTGCTTTACAAAAAACGGGTCAGATTAATATACAATAGACTGTAAGGTTCAGTTTTGTAAGAAGTAGACAAGAAGTCGGATGTAGTTGAATAACATATAACATTGTCTGGAAGAGCAGTAGTGAAGAAAGCCCCCAACAACAGGAGAGAATACAGGAGAGGTTGAGAGCTGAGTAAAGGAGAAGGGAGGGTGGCTGATTGGTAATAACGAAGTACTGGATTAGAGGCTGAGGTGGTAGACGAGGTAGGGCTGATGGAGAGAGGGCTAAGTACTGACAAGATAAAGGATAGCCCCTCACTAACAGGCCCCCGCTCAATAGGGGAGTTTGTATAGCCGCCATTTTTAGTCTTGATTCTCATGGAATTATAGGAGTAATGTTAAATTCTATAGAAAACATGTTATCTTCAGCTTGAAATATTTATCAGTCGTCCAATATCAACATCCATGTGTTTTAGATGTTTCTATAACACACAACTTCATCATTCCCATCATGCAATTGGTTTCTATAGATTATTTACACAAGCTATGTGATATTATTGAAAACATTCTGTTAAAATTCTTGCTAAATATTTGTATGTCAGATTTGAACTGAATCTATCCCAGTATGCACTGTCAAAAACATGCGCAGTGGGACATACAAATACCCTATCGGGGATTTGTATGTGACATAGCCAGAAAATATACAATTCGTCGTCACCAATCCTTTCTAATAATTTGAATGCATTAAATGCAAAGAATACTATGTAGGGGAAACCTCAAATTCATTACGTCAGAGGTTACAAGGCCACCTTCATGATATTCGATCTGAACAGAAAAAACCAGTTGCTGAACATTTCAATGATATATTCCATACTGCAGAGGAAAATATGGTAATTTACCCAATAGAACAAATATTAGAACAAGGGTCAGACGAAAAAAACCATAAAAAAAGATTACAAATTGAAGGGAAATGGATACAGGCACTCAACACTGTCGAACCTAATGGAATGAACATAAAATTGACAGAAATGGGAACTATTGCCTTTGTCACAATATATAATGCAACCTCCACAAAAATCACCGAAATTGTTAAAAACACATACCAAAACCTGCAAAACTTATATCGTGGACATTTTAGAGATGAGCTAGTCTTTGGATACAGAAGAAACCCAAATATCAGTAATATGTTAGTTTCATCTAAACTCAGCTGAAATTGATAGATTTATACCCTATTTTCATTCCTACGGCACAAAACAATGCAGAACTGCCAGCTAATGCTGCAGTTTTGTTGATTCGGAAAAAACTCAAAATCAGTTCTCCGATAAAATAAAGAAAAAATAAAAAAATAAAAAAGTATTATATTTCTACACCCCCAAAGAAATAATGAGTTAGAACCTGTTGCCAGTGCAAACATACTAACAAATCATATATTAGATGGGAGATAGATATTGATTGGGATGTAAACTGTAAATGCATTAATATTAAATTGATTATAGATGTTTTGAATTGAATGAATGAGAGAGACATACCACCGCTGTAGAATTTCGACTCGATAAAATCTGCTTTACAAAAAACGGGTCAGATTAATATACAATAGACTGTAAGGTTCAGTTTTGTAAGAAGTAGACAAGAAGTCGGATGTAGTTGAATAACATATAACATTGTCTGGAAGAGCAGTAGTGAAGAAAGCCCCCAACAACAGGAGAGAATACAGGAGAGGTTGAGAGCTGAGTAAAGGAGAAGGGAGGGTGGCTGATTGGTAATAACGAAGTACTGGATTAGAGGCTGAGGTGGTAGACGAGGTAGGGCTGATGGAGAGAGGGCTAAGTACTGACAAGATAAAGGATAGCCCCTCACTAACAGGCCCCCGCTCAATAGGGGAGTTTGTATAGCCGCCATTTTTAGTCTTGATTCTCATGGAATTATAGGAGTAATGTTAAATTCTATAGAAAACATGTTATCTTCAGCTTGAAATATTTATCAGTCGTCCAATATCAACATCCATGTGTTTTAGATGTTTCTATAACACACAACTTCATCATTCCCATCATGCAATTGGTTTCTATAGATTATTTACACAAGCTATGTGATATTATTGAAAACATTCTGTTAAAATTCTTGCTAAATATTTGTATGTCAGATTTGAACTGAATCTATCCCAGTATGCACTGTCAAAAACATGCGCAGTGGGACATACAAATACCCTATCGGGGATTTGTATGTGACATAGCCAGAAAATATACAATTCGTCGTCACCAATCCTTTCTAATAAACAAAAATTTAATAAAAAAAATGTGGTTCAAAATACAGTGCAACAACACAGATTGTTTGAATCAAGGCCCATTTTTCTGTCTAATTTAGCAGAATTTAATAAATGTGTAGATCTGCCGGTTGTACATTTTCTGAATGTCTGACCCTTGTATGTGCCACTGCGCATGCATGTTACAATGTATGCTGCGATGAATTCAGTTCAAATCTGACATACAAATATGCAAAATGCAATATTGTATTCACCAATATTTTAGCTTGTGTAAATCTTTGAAAACCAAATGCATTATGAGAAATATAGTGACTTGGGTCATGGAAACATGGATATTGACATTAGAGCATTGCTAAATAGTCCATGTTGAACATGGCATATTTTCTATAGATTTTGCACTGTCCAATTAGTCCCAAAATTTCATGCGAAATGGGATTCAAAATGGCAGCTATGCAAATCCCCTGTTGATAGAGCAATAGACCAGCTAGTCACATTCCGACCTGCTTCATCTGGATCTAGTGTGCATACTCATCAGATTAGTATTAGGCTACTTGCTACATTTCAACCCATTGGAATGTCAGGGATGCGAGGTGGCCTTGTCCCAGGCAAGAGAGAAATGGAGAGGGAAGGAGAGAGGAAAAAGAAAAGGAGGGGGACGGAGAGAGGAAAGGAGAGAGAGAATTAGGAAGCGAAAGACAGAGAAAAGGAGAGAGAAGGACATAGTGAAGAAGAGAATGAAGAAAGACATTCTCAGTCATTGGGTTGTCAGGAAATATATAATAGATGTGATGTAGTCGACTGAACACTAACACAGGTGCTTGATCCTTGTCAGCAAATCGTCCTTTATTAACACACACTCAAACACAGCTCGGGAGGCCAGTACTGCAGGAGGGAGTTCTGAACCTGCCCCCACTAGCCATACAGGACTAGTGTATAAAACATATACAACACACATAGGGTGTCACATTACAATATACATGTTACACAGAGAACACAGAGTACACATAACATATGACAATACAGTAGTAATTAGAAATACAAGGCTGTAGTGCATAAGAAGGACATCTGGTGGTCCATATTGGAGTATACATAAAGCACTTTACTGCTAACCCCTGGTGGAATAGACTGTAACTCATACCCAATGTAGCAGTACACATAAATACATACAGTTCAAACAGATTGCTAGATTCAATGCAATGCCAAATATACTCGAATTTACCTAGTATTGACCAAATTCCAGCCTAATTAGCAGAATTTACTAAATCTGTACAGCTGCCAATTGTACATTGTCTGAAAATTTGACCCATACGGTATCTGTGATACCCAAAGTATTACAGTGACTTTGTTCCATGAAAGGCTTGCTAGATGGCATGTGATGTGTTATAAATAAATCAGGCACAAGTCGAAAAAAATTAATTTTGAGATATCATCATATTTAAATAGATGAGATCAAGCCGATTCCAATGAGAGTAAACATTTGGACATCTAATAAGTATTTCTATATTTTAAGTTTGATATTTTTATTTTTGAAAGAAAGGTTTGCAATAGTTCTAGTCTACTCTCACAGTCATCATTAAACAGAATGGTAATAGTAAACATTTGTCCTGTTATTATCTCTCCAAGGATCATTACATATCTACACTCTACTATATGGGTCATCTTGCTTAAGTTGGGAATTTGTCCTATGTTGAATTCTTTTAACAGCCATGTTCTTAAAATAGTCAAATGCGGTGACAATATCTATTGTTGAAACAAATGTCTTGATGGGAGATTTCCTATTATGTAATGTGTATTATTTTGTAGTAGTTGATTCAATATCTATTGTAAACGATGGGAACTTGTAGGTTGAAATGTACAATTGCTTGTTTTAATGAAGCTTGTCGCCGGCCAGGCCCATAAGGCCACATACTTTAGAATAAGGCTATTCTTTATTATAATTATTATTATTATATGGTAGCAGTGGAGTCCAATAGAGATCTTCTTGGTTGAAACAGTAATTAAGATTGTGATTTGGATTTCTTGGCGACGCACAAAAGAAAACTACATTAATTTTGTTAGTCATGCGTATTTTCTAACTCTTAAAGATCAGTGATGTTAAATCAAAGACCAATAAAAATATCCAAGAAAAATAAATATGAAGGCTCAGTATCAGCAGTACCATCACATTTCAACTTGATGCCTGATAATGTAGCTTAATGTCACCCTCTCTAGCCAGGCTTTTCTATATGCGGCCTTGAGCTCTAAAGGAGTCTCCACCAGTTTTATGTCCTCCTAAAATCTCTAACTATCCCTCACACTCTATGTTACAGTAGGATAACGGGAGGAGGAGGAGGCGGCAGCACTAATGGGATGCAGAGTGGTTTAGGTGCAGGCATATCACAGGTTTAATAGGGGATTTGCATAGCCGCCATTTTGAATCTTGATTCGTATGGAATTATGGGAGTAATGTTACAGTATAAAATCTAAAAAAAAGAAATGCCATGTTCAGTATGGAATCTTTATCAATGCTCTAATGTCAATATCCATATGTTATACATGTTTCCATGGCGCAAGATCTCATCTTTTCCATCATGCGTTTGGTTTTTATAGATCATTTATACAAGCTATGATATTGGTGAAAACACTTTTGCAATTTTTGATAAGATTTATTCACAGGATCTTTTGATTGGAATGTTCTCATGTTTTGAGGGCTTAGCGCCTTAAGTCGCCTAGAAATATACAATTCCATGAATCTGGTTTTTGAGGTTATATTATAGAAAAAAATAATAAGACATGATTAATTTCTCCCCTGCGGGTATGTTCTATTGGTATTAAAGTACATGAAAACAGATTTTCATTCATGTCAGAGTCTAGATTCCTAGTAGGGCATTTGTATGTACATATGTCATACCTGATATTTTCTTCATTTCAATAAGAGATGTTCTTAATTATTTCAGATAGAAATAACTTTCTTAGAGTGAAGCTAAACTATCATTAAAAACTCTGAGGTGTGTTCTAAATGAATCCAGAAAAATGGGAGGTCTGCGCGAATTTGTCTCAGGCCTAGGAGGTTTTCTACAAATATTATCACTATTGGGACATAGGGCCAAAAACGATAAAATGGACATAAAATTGATTCAACTGATACAAAAGTGGCTAACTTTTCATCATTTAATATCAACATATATATAGTAGCCGTTCTCTGTGCCAAAAATCAGGCATCTGAAGCCAGTACAGTCCCAATTTCGCACACACCTGCATTAGACACTTTGCTTTCACACCTCATTTCGCTCACCCATACAATGGCAGTGTGGGCTCAGTTTTAAAGCTAAATGCAAACCCCAAACAGTGGTTGGTGAGTTTAGAAGCAGAGATGTTAGAAGGTGAGTGTCATTGACAAAAATTAATGAACTTGGTTTAGATTTCTTGAAATTCAAAGCCCTTTCGTCCAGATCCAAGCATTTGAGAAGGCCCTTTAGATATTGGATATTGGTTGTTATGATAATACATATCTATAAACATAACTTTTTAGAGATGAAATTATTGTAATTATTGATCTACATTGGTTGTTGATCTACATTGGTTGTTGATCTACATTGGTTGTTGTTCTACATTGGTTGTTGATCTACATTGGTTGTTGTTCTACATTGGTTGTTGATCTACATTGGTTGTTGATCTACATTGGTTGTTGATCTACATTGGTTGTTGATCTACATTGGTTGTTGTTCTACATTGGTTGTTGTTCTACATTGGTTGTTGATCTACATTGGTTGTTGATCTACATTGGTTGTTGGTCTACATTGGTTGTTGATCTACATTGGTTGTTGATCTACATTGGTTGTTGATCTACATTGGTTCTTATCTACATTGGTTGTTGATCTACATTGGTTGTTGATCTACATTGGTTGTTGATCTACATTGGTTGTTCTACATTGGTTGTTGATCTACATTGGTTGTTTATCTACATTGGTTGTTGATCTACATTGGTTCTTATCTACATTGGTTGTTGATCTACATTGGTTGTTGATCTACATTGGTTGTTGTTCTACATTGGTTGTTGTTCTACATTGGTTGTTGTTCTACATTGGTTGTTGATCTACATTGGTTGTTGATCTATATTGGTTTTTATCTACATTGGTTGTTGATCTACATTGGTTGTTGTTCTACATTGGTTGTTGATCTACATTGGTTGTTGATCTATATTGGTTTTTATCTACATTGGTTGTTGATCTACATTGGTTGTTCTTCTACATTGGTTGTTGTTCTACATTGGTTGTTGATCTACATTGGTTGTTGATCTACATTGGTTATTGTTCTACATTGGTTCTTATCTACATTGTTTGTTGTTCTACATTGGTTGTTGATCTACATTGGTTTTTGATCTACATTGGTTGTTGATCTACATTGGTTGTTTATCTACATTGGTTGTTGATCTACATTGGTTATTGTTCTACATTGGTTCTTATCTACATTGGTTGTTGTTCTACATTGGTTGTTGATCTACATTGGTTGTTGATCTACATTGGTTGTTGATCTACATTGGTTATTGTTCTACATTGGTTCTTATCTACATTGGTTGTTGATCTACATTGGTTGTTGATCTACATTGGTTGTTGATCTACATTGGTTGTTGATCTACATTGGTTGTTGTTCTACATTGGTTGTTGTTCTACATTGGTTGTTGTTCTACATTGGTTGTTGATCTACATTGGTTGTTGATCTACATTGGTTGTTGATCTACATTGGTTTTTGATCTACATTGGTTGTTGATCTACATTGGTTGTTGATCTACATCGGTTGTTGATCTACATTGGTTATTGTTCTACATTGGTTCTTATCTACATTGGTTGTTGTTCTACATTGGTTGTTGATCTACATTGGTTGTTGATCTACATTGGTTGTTGATCTACATTGGTTATTGTTCTACATTGGTTCTTATCTACATTGGTTGTTGTTCTACATTGGTTGTTGATCTACATTGGTTGTTGATCTACATTGGTTGTTGATCTACATTGGTTATTGTTCTACATTGGTTCTTATCTACATTGGTTGTTGATCTACATTGGTTGTTGATCTACATTGGTTGTTGATCTACATTGGTTGTTGATCTACATTGGTTGTTGTTCTACATTGGTTGTTGTTCTACATTGGTTGTTGTTCTACATTGGTTGTTGATCTACATTGGTTGTTGATCTACATTGGTTGTTGATCTACATTGGTTGTTGATCTACATTGGTTGTTGATCTACATTGGTTGTTGATCTACATCGGTTGTTGATCTATATTGGTTCTTATCTACATTGGTTGTTGATCTACATTGGTTCTTATCTACATTGGTTGTTGTTCTACATTGGTTGTTGATCTACATCGGTTGTTGATCTACATTGGTTGTTGATCTACATTGGTTGTTGATCTACATTGGTTGTTGTTCTACATTGGTTGTTGATCTACATTGGTTGTTGATCTACATTGGTTGTTGATCTACATTGGTTGTTGATCTACACCTGACAAAAATAAACACAAGCTTAGTACTACCACCCAACACTCTGTTTCAGAGAACCCATATATATCCGAGAACCCCATTTAAATCATTTTTCTTGCTTGATTCGATCTTGGCCTCTCTAATTCTTTCACAAGGGAACTAAATCAACAACTAAATGTGTGAGTTTAAACACAAACCGAGCCCCAGATATGAAGATATTAGTGAAATTAAAAAAATAAAATGACATGAAAATGAGGATTAATCTCAGGAAGTCTCACATGCTAACCACCTCACTATGAGGCTGGCTATAGGGAACATGCATATTGGACCCATTGATTCATCGTATTTTAAGTGTACTTTAATCCCCATTCTCCTAATTGAGGGGAATGAAGAGGATAAATTATCCATGAAAACCCCTTGTGTTAGCTGCAGGGGATTTAATGATTTCAATTAATCATAAAAGTAGATCTTTCATCTGCAATCTTTTTCTATAATATGCTGACATGCAAGACTTAATTCTGAACGCTTTCTGGGTCTACATTGGTTCTTATTTCTGACACACATCTCCTACTACTATTGATCAAGGACATGAGAAAGGGGATGCTACTTAGTTGTAAATAACCTTATAAGAAATATTAATTATAATTATGTGCTGTCTGTGGCCAGTAATGCCTGTTGCATGAGGTATCGCTAACTGAAATCCGTATCGTTACAACGTCGTTAAGGGTCTACTGTTGCATGAGTGAATATCGTTCCGTTAAGAAGGCCTCCGTATCTCTAAAACCAGGGTATTTAGCGGTGTGCTCCAAGGCACCCCATATCGTTAAGGGGAGATGTATTTCACCGAGTATCGGCCAAAATACTAAACCTACAGCTTCGTGTATATCGAATTATTTGTAGGCAATGACTTTACATTTCGTTTGATATACAACACGTTATTATTATACTGTTAATAGGGCATGAGTTATATAGGTTTTAGTTGTCGGTAGAAACTTATCATTTCGGTAATTTTTTTTCATACAGAAAGAAAAACCTGTTCTCCACCGCTTTCTAACATGACAGCTACTCATAGCGATACGATAATAGTGGTGCATTAACTAACTCATTAATAATGCTTAATTATGTGTCTGAAAATGTTTAATATTATTAATAAGGGGTCATTGAAAAATTACGTAACGCTTTTTTGCCTCAAAATTTACACCCCCTCCCCCTGCTTTACATAATTTTTGAATGACCCCTAATGTGACTTACTGTTTACAGGAAAAAAAAATCTTTTTTCATGTTTCACAAATACATTTGTCATCAGATCGCTCCGCTAAGTTATTAACGATCCGGTGATGACAAGCCTCATGCAACACCGGAAAATTGTATCATCCCCGCCCCGCTCCGGCCCCGTTAAGTTAACGATATCCTTACAATATCAAGTATTTCTGGTGTACTACTGCTGTCGTATACAACTGCACTGGGTACAGTGACTGTGTAGTCCACTAGCAGTCTTGCAGGACAGGTGTTGTGGCACAGGAAAAGGAGTCACACGTAGCAAAAAATAGATTTGAGATATCATCATATTTGAACAGCTGAGATCAAGCCGATTCCAATGATAGTAAACAGTAGGACATTTAATAAGTATTTCTATATTTTGAGTCTGATACTTTTAGTTTTGAAACAAAGGTGTGCAATATTTCTTGGTTGATATTTACTAGTATAGTAAAGTAGCTAAATATACTCTATTCATACGATGATCTTAGAAATGCATTGATATATTCAATACACTGTCTTGACATTTGGTACATGTATTCATGCTACGACAAGTGTGAGGTAATCAAAAACAAAAGACATTCCCTCAAACACATCTTGTGACTAAAACACATGGAAAAATATTCATTTTGTGATTTGTGAGTCATTATCTTTGAACACATCACATATAGACCACTTATGCACTGCAGCTTGTGTTTGTGATTGCTACTGTATTGTCTTATCTTATGTGTACTCTGTGTTACCTGTATTATGTTACTGTCACACCCTACACTCTATACTTGTCCTGTAGGCAGCAGCATGCCATGTAGTTAACCGTAGAGGCCTTTCATGTTTATACAGTATAGAGTGTATGTGTGTTGTGTTATGGACTAGTCCCTGTGTGTGGCTAGTGGGGCCAGGTTCATCTCCCGGACTGTGTGTTGGTAATAGTAAAGGATTAATAATCTCGACATGTTGGAGCCAGGGATTTACAGTCCTTCAAAACATTGTTTTCTCCTCTTCTGCGATCCTTGGACCAGACTTACGCAAAATGCATTAGCTCGCATCCAGATCGCAAAGGGGACAAAAGAATTAAATATTAAGTCCTTCAAAACATGTTTGGTAAATATGTAATATGAATATATTATGTTAATCCCATGCGTCCACCATGCCGAGGTTATTAATCCTTTTAGTCTCCCCGTACCCTAATTGCCTATATAGGTTAAGTAAATCCATGTAGGTCAAGGACCATCATTAACATCACTTGCATCCGGGCGTTATAAACTCAATTACGTCATCTGCCAGTGCTTTATAGCTTTCCATGCATTGTCCAAAAATTGGTCCTGGGTAAGGCCATAAAGTGCCTTTCTGTCTCTTTTCTCTTGTCTCTCTCCCTTCTTCTCTATCTCTATTTCCCGGGTATGATCATAAACTGCCTCCCTCTCAGCTCTCCCGCCCTTGATATAACCATCTTTAATGTGTTGATAAGGGCGTAAAGCAACCAATCTCACTCACTCACTCATTGTCCAAAAATGCTGAAAGGGAGACGAAAGGATAATAGCTGAAAAGGATCAAGAACATGTGTTAGTGTGCAGTCACTATACCATTATAACAATAAAGTAAATTCATCTATTACCTTTATTTCCAGGTACACACAGTGACTGATACAACCCCGCTATCACGCAACCAGCCAACAGTACCAGTAAACCACGCTAGAGGGCAGACACAGCACCACCATGTACGCCCTCTGGTGATAAAACCAAGCACAAGGACGACGCTCAGCCCGCATGCGCACACGAGATTGATAGACTAAGAGGTCAGTATCAATTCATCTTGTTTCTGCCGGCGTCAAATCCTGCAAAGATTTTCAATGAATATAAATTAGAAGGGGAAGAAAACATGATGGAGCGTTAGGAGTTTCACACCGATCTTTTTCCATGGTGGAGACGAAGCTTTCTTCTCAGTCGTTTCCAATTTCATGAGGATGAAATTGTGAGATGTTTTGACCGATGTGTGTGAAGATGTGGGTCAGATCGTCAGAAAATGTACAATTGGCAACTCTACTGATTATTTTGGACAATAATGATGTTCAAAATTCGGTTCAACATAACCAAACAGATACTTTGTATAAAGGCACAATATATTCAGATATACCTAGTATTGACCATTTTTCAGTCTAATATAGCATAACTTAATAAATGTGCAGACCTGCTGATTGTATATTTTCTGAAAATCTGTCTGATATGTGAGTCAGATTTTCAGTAAATGTAAAACTGGCAGCTATACACATTTACTAAATTATGCTAAATTAGACTGAAATTTGGTCAATGCTAGGTAAATTCGAATGTATTCGGCATAGCAATAAGTTAGGTTGAACTGTATTTTAAAAGTCATTTCTGTCTTATATTTGTGTTGATAAGATTGGTGAAGACGAACTGTACATTTTCTGGCGACTTAACCCAGGTTGCTGTTGGTTCAGCATTGCATGGGGTCAGAATAGTTGTGATGTTTTCCGGGAAAATGAGTCACAAGCCTACAAATTGGTACTTTTCAAAGTGATTTATTCTTTTTTATGTTTTATTGGAATATTCTTAATTTTAAGGAGTTTAATTTAGCGCTTCAAGCCGTATAACTTTGTGTACCCAATTTCAAGACAGTGTATGAAATATATCCTTGCGTTTTAATTTTATGGAATACATTTAGTTACTTTACTGGTAATTGTCCAGACAGAAATATTGCAAACTTGTTTTCACCATAGATATATTAGACATAAAATAAAGAAATACTTCTAAGATGTCTCTTATGTTTACCATAATTGAAATCGGCTTGATCTTATCTTAACAGATCTTTATTTTTCTTTACGTCTTTCAAATATGATGATATAGCAAATTCCATTTCTTGTGACTTGTGACTCATTTTCTTGTAACACATCACCGATCTTCTAATGCTTACCAGTGGAGTTGGATTGTAGACGGGAGGCTCAAGATTTGTTTTCTTCAATCATCAAATCAGATTCAATCATGACAATCCTAAGAGTTTCATAGGTATCGTTAAGATATTGCTTAGTTGTTTATTGATGAATTTTATTTAATTAATAATTGATGGGAAGTTAAGGAGAGCAAGATTAATAATGTGGAAGAAGGATAGAATCAACAGGTGTGGTATCGCGGAATCCCGCTTGTCAGTCTCAGCCCATAGTTGAGAGAGTCCCTTCAAACAGAGGGAAAGCCTCTCACTTCAAACGGCAAAGTGTACCATTATAATTCCATTGAGGCCGCAAAATGTCATTATAATCCCACTAACTGTAAGTAGCGGCAAGTCTGTGTTGCCAATAGAGGGGCCAATTATTGGCTGCTCTATTGGCCTTGCAACTTGCCATAGTGGAGGAGGTGGTGCAAATGAGCGGCTAGTCATTTTCCGCAACTGGCCGTCATTGGCCAAAGAATCAAAATCAATTTCTTTGACCAATAGATTGTCGCTGGCCGCTCATTGGCTGCTATTGGCCGCTATTTGCCAAACTGAAACAGCTCATACATTACCAATAGCTTTTCTTTTCACCTCTACTTGCTGGTCATTGGGCGATAATAGCTGATAATCTATTGGCAACACCATTGGCCACCACTTGCCATTAGTCCCTGTTTGTTGGGCTGGCTGGGACAGTTATACAGACCAGTGCTACTAGTGTTGGGCTGGGACAGTTATACAGACCAGTGCTACTAGTGTTGGGCTGGGACAGTTGTACACATACAGACCAGTGCTACAAGTGTTGGGCTGGCTGGGACAGTTATACACATACAGACCAGTGCTACTAGTGTTGGGCTGGGACAGTTGTACACTTACAGACCAGTGCTACTAGTGTTGGGCTGGCTGGGACAGTTATACACATACAGACCAGTGCTACTAGTGTTGGGCTGGGACAGTTATACACATACAGACCAGTGCTACTAGTGTTGGGCTGGCTGGGACAGTTATACACATACAGACTAGTGCTACTAGTGTTGGGCTGGGACAGTTATACACATACAGACCAGTGCTACTAGTGTTGGGCTGGGACAGTTGTACACATACAGACCAGTGCTACTAGTGTTGGGCTGGGACAGTTGTACACATACAGACCAGTGCTACTAGTGTTGGGCTGGCTGGGACAGTTATACACATACAGACCAGTGCTACTAGTGTTGGGCTGGCTGGGACAGTTATACACATACAGACCAGTGCTATTGGTGTTGGGCTGGGACAGTTATACACATACAGACCAGTGCTACCAGTGGTGGGCTGGCTGGGACAGTTGTACACATACAGACCAGTGCTACCACTGTTGGGCTGGGACAGTTATACACATACAGACCAGTGCTACCAGTGTTTTTATTTGACAGTGAGATTTATTTGACCTCTTACAAACGATTTAAACCTATTAGATTGCTTTTAATTATGGTAACTTACTGCGAGAGAAACACATCAACGGTATGGCATGGAATTCCTTTGACGCTTAAATTTATGACGGCCGTCATAACGTTAACGATGGCCTCCGCAGTTTCAATGCTTAGCAGATGATGTGGCGTCATGGCCTGACGCATCACTATGACAATGCTGACCTACTTTTACATTAACCAATAAAATCGCAGAAACGATAATTGGGTCATCTGTTTCTTCCCTAGGGAGGAATGAAACATATTTTGTCATATTTTGTCAATTGTCATTTGTCGCTATATTTTTGTAAAACGTTAAGGACTATTAAGGTCTTTGTTGATTTGTCAGGCTAAGAAAGTGTCCTTGTCGTTTGTCACTAATCTAAGAAAGGGCCGTGTCGATTTGTCAAATTAAGGCCTCAAGAGCCCTATACTACCCTGGACCCATATTTAGGTCACATTATACTACAGCGCCCCCTGAAAGGTGAATGGGAGTTACATCTTCTAAACATTAAGCCCTGGAGTTTTAAAAAATGGATTGAAGATTGAAGATTGAAGATGGGAGATTCAATCAGGGAGATTAGAGTGAACCATATCAAGTGTTGCTCGCTATCTGCCGGTGATTTAAAGTAGATTGAACGTTAGAAATTGAGGATGTAATGGGATTATATAGGATTCTGCTTTCAGTATGATTACAGATTTACAATGGTTGTGAATAGTGGGATCGATTCAATGGAGGGAAAGTTGTCTTTTTAAATATTAAAATCACATATATTCTTCTGATAGAGGAACTTTGGTACAAGGTATGCAATAAATATCAACATTGGTTTTAGGAACTCAATTTGGAATGTTCCTGACCCAGTTGATTTGATCTGATATAGATTTAGTATCTGCTCCTATTCTCCCGAGTCGATGGCTAATACCTTTAAATTAGTCTTTATGGTGTATGTCGTATTTGCTTTGGTCTATATTTGTATGTCAGACTTGTATATCAGAGACATACAAGGCTTAATTTGATGGCTGCAATATTTCATACTAGAATGTCGTGAAATTAAGCCTTCTGCCACTGTCGATAAAATTGTTGGCAATACATTGGCGATAAGGATTTTTGTGAAATTTAAATTTCTCATCACTATGGCTTCGGCACAACGAGCTATGGCTGGCGATGTGAAAACTGCATCAGCAATCGTAGTGATGAACAATTTGATGAACAATTTCCCATCAATGTGATTTTGCATCGGTGCAACTTCAATAGAGGTAATGACCATAGCGATGTATAAGCGATGCCTAGTCAATGAGATTGCACATATAAAAGCATGAAAATATGTTCTATAGTTGCCGAACTTATTTCAGTTGTCAATGCAAAGATGATGCAGCTACCAATAACCCTCTTTATCGACGTGCACCACCAGCAATTACATCGTCTTTGCATTGTATTTGCATCGTCAGTGGCCGGACCGCTTTAAGCTTTAAGGACGACAAAAGTAAAAAAAATCTTCTCATCAGACAGAACCATATTTTAACAACTATGAGCTTCGGAAATGAAGAAAATACGAAAATTGATTAAATCGGGAAAGTTAATGATCACATGCTTGTGAATACTAAATGAATGAATGAAGCCTATTGCTCTGGGAGTAACTCAAATAATAAGTGGGTATATTTGGAAACGTTAAAGATTGAACTGCTCTTAATTAGTTTAGTTTGGCCGACTGGAAAGTCCTCTCAGACACAGGTGGAGGAGATAGGGTGGTGCTATTTGTGGGTGAAGCCGCCAGAAAATGTACAATTCACCTTCACCAATCCTCTCAAATAACCCAAATTTCAGACGAAAATGAAGTTCAAAATACAGTTCAACAACTAAACAATTAAGGAATATGTGCGTATGGACATAAAATGTTCAATTTTCAATTCTAATTGTTGTGCATGCGTTGTTGTGGGATCGCATGATAACCCTAGCTCAATGGTCGCAGACGCTAAATGGGTATGGGTAAAATTATGGGTCAAGTCGCCAGAAAATGTACAATTCACCTTCACCAATCATCTCAAATAACCCATATTTCAGACAAGAAATAGGTTCAAAATTCAGTTCAATATAACCAAACAGATTGTTTGAATCAAGGCAATATCAAATATACTCAGATATATCTTGTATAGACCGTTCTAACTCTCGAATTCAGCTTCTCTTAAAGTTTCTCAATGTGTGGATCTGCCAGTCGTACATTTTCTGAAGATCTGACCCATATGTTAATGAAAGATGAATTGCTCACAGAGAATGCTGGACCCATGTACAGTCTCTTGCATGGGTCAGATCTTTAAAAAAAAAATGTGCAATCGGCTGATTTATTTTTGAAGATTCAGCTAAATTCGTCTGGAAAATGGTCGATAATAGATATATCTGAGTATATTTAATATTGCATTAATTCTAACAATCTGTTTGGTTATGGTGAAGTGTATCAAAAACCTCATTTTGTCTTAAATCTGAGGTATTTGAGAGGATTGGTGAAGGCGAATTGTACAATTTTGGCGATTTCAACCTCTTGTTTTGAGGATTCTCATCACAGGGATGATCGTGAGAGAAGAGATTCAACATGATTGGCCATAATATGAATAAAGGAGAATTGTGTCTAATGACAGGGACAGAGCAAGATACCAAGAGCGGCATATAGAGCGGGACAAACAGGACAGAATGCGGCACAAGAAGCAGTTGATAGTTTATTATTCTAATGTAGTGTTTTAGTATTCTAGTGTTTTGCTGTTTTAAACTGGTTTAAGCTTAATTCAATTAATTTCCGTTTCCAAGGGAAACGTTGGCAAATTTCAATTACATCATGTCCAACCCATGGCCAAGTGACAATTATTGTCATGTATAAATACAGGTTAACTAACAAGTTGGTTGAAGGAGCATGCATATTGCACAAGGTGCGTAGCAAAGCGTGCAATATTCTAAGCAACTGAAATGAACAAGTTAGTTAACAGATTTATTATACATGCTTTCAATCATGAAAATAGAAACAAATTGCGTCATAAATTAGAATTTTACCGGTAATCTTAGTTAAAGAAAAAGAGAACATAGAGAGAGATAAGCACATTATCAGAGAGACAGAACGATGGACACAGAGACACAAAGAGAGGGAGAATCTAGCTGTTCTCGCTAGTCAGCCCCCCCCCCCTCCCACCCCGCCCCACCTCCCACCAGAGCTTGCTAGAGACGCTAACATGGTAGTTACACTAAAAGGCACCAGCCATGCAGAAAATCGATGTAAGTTTGAATAATTCATAACAAAATGTCTGGCAGCAATGGCAACATCTCCGGTGGCAAAGCCATGACTCTTACCGGGGCCTGTTCCAGAATGTCCTTGGGGAGAAATAGGGGATGTGCATGTGGCACTGCACATGTCTGTTACAGTGCATGCTGGGATAGATTCAGTCCAGGTCTGACAGCAATATTGTTATCGAAGATTGCAAGAATATTTTCACCAATATCAGCTTGTGTAAATGATCTATAAACTTTATACTTCATAGTATTAAGTTAACTATTATACATCTATTTAACTTTACAATTAGTGTGAACTTATTGTAGCTACCTGGCGTTTCCAAGGGAAACGTTTTCTCAGAGTCAAATACTTGTGTCCGATGTCAAGTTATAGTTACTGCGATTTAGTCATGCCCAGAAATGTTAAATATTTACCTAAAAACCTGGAATGGTATGTCTTGGTTAGATTAGTTTAATTTTTCCCTTCATTTGACGGGGTTGTAAAAGCTACTATTTCTGAGTTTCCATAGCCCTCCATACCCTTAAAAACTGTATTTACCACATTTGGACTCACCCATGTCAGGATTGACCAGTCCAACTGTAATGGACTGTCCCAAATTATGTAAGAGGGTAGAAAAGGGTGGAATAGGTGGAGATGCGATCTGATATCATCTGATTTCACATCTGATATAATCTTTGTCATATCTCATCAAGATCCTAATCAATGATTGGCATTCGTCAGGTCGACTAAAAAATTCTCTTTCCTTTGAAAATAAAAAGCAAATGCATGATGGAAACGATGAAGGCTTGTGTTATGGAAACATGGATAAAATATGAATGTTGACATTAGAGCATTGATAAATATTCCATGCTAAACATGGTATGATATTTTCTATAACTATTACACTGCCATACACCTCCCATGATACTATAGCTATTACACTGTCATACACCTCCCATGATACTATAGCTATTACACTGCCATACACCTCCCATGATACTATAGCTATTACACTGTCATACACCTCCCATGATACTATAGCTATTACACTGTCATACACCACCCATGATGCTATAGCTATTACACTGTCATACACCTCCCATGATACTATAGCTATTACACTGCCATACACCTCCCATGATACTATAGCTATTACACTGCCATACACCTCCCATGATACTATAGCTATTACACTGTCATACACCTCCCATGATACTATAGCTATTACACTGTCATACACCTCCCATGATACTATAGCTATTACACTGCCATACACCTCCCATGATACTATAGCTATTACACTGTCATACACCTCCCATGATACTATAGCTATTACACTGTCATACACCTCCCATGATACTATAGCTATTACACTGCCATACACCTCCCATGATACTATAGCTATTACACTGCCATACACCTCCCATGTTACTATAGCTATTACACTGTCATACACCTCCCATGATACTATAGCTATTACACTGCCATACACCTCCCATGATACTATAGCTATTACACTGTCATACACCTCCCATGATACTATAGCTATTACACTGCCATACACCTCCCATGTTACTATAGCTATTACACTGTCATACACCACCCATGATACTATAGCTATTACACTGTCATACACCTCCCATGGTACTATAGCTATTACACTGTCATACACCTCCCATGATACTATAGCTATTACACTGTCATACACCTCCCATGATACTATAGCTATTACACTGCCATACACCTCCCATGATTCCATGTAAATTAAAGCCGAAACACCATGGGTAACTATGTATACATTTTCTAAGTGTGCAAATCATATGTAACAATCCTGCATATGTATTTTTTGTAATACTCATCTGATAAGGAAGAAGAGAGCTATTTTACATGCTCTTTAATCATAGCAGACAGCTTGCATGGTCAGCGCCATTGCTATAAGTCACGTGACTGGGAGTGACGTCACATACCCTCATAGCCATTACATAAACAATAGCCTGCAGAGCCTGAATCCCGGGCCTGAATGGACACAATTCTATCTTTTCTCAATTGATTTGAGCCATATATATGTAAATGAATGATGCACTATATAGAAAGTGAAAATGTATGCCATTGACAAATACAGGGAAAGGTGTTTAAAGCTGCTTAAAGAGGTTCAGGACGAGTGGAATTGTAAAAACAATCGCCGTCGCTGACGCCATATAATAGCATTCAGTTTCAGGGTAGCAGGGGGAGATTTGCTGACTAAAATCAGGGCTCTCTTGGGTCAGGAAGGGTGTAATTATAATCTATTTATACTGTATATACTTCTCACTGTATATATTCTATATCTATGGATATATCAATGCTTGAAATTAACTTGTTGTCCCGCTTGTTGTACTAAGATTGATGTTTGTTTACATGTCCCGAGTAGGGTAACCAATCAGACAGTGTGGGACAGTGACGTCATCAATAATTGTAAATCACCACCAGTGGCGCTGATGTCCACCAACATGTCTGCCTCCTTGTAAGAGGGAAGGTGACTTCTTTTCGTATGGTTTTGCTGGTAAATAATGATAACGATCACAAAAATATGCTGCCATATTACTCCTATGAATATAATGTTTATTTTATTTGCAAAAAAAAATCTTTGGATTCCTATATTGTGTTTTGGCTTTAAGAGTTATGAGGGAGGACAGGCAAGTCCCCTGTTCGAGATTTGTTACAGTGCATGCTGGGATGGATTCACTTTGAAGCTGTATTCTCAGTTATCATGATCAAAATGATTTGATCAGGTGTTATTGAAGTGATACCACAGTTACCTGGAACCATACATTTGTCAAAAGCCTCATGTTATGAAAGCCATGAAATTGTCATGAGATTAACTATGTACAGTTTCTAGAAACAGCAAAATAGAAACTTACAAAATAAATGAGTGCAGTGGAGAACCCCATCTGTCTCCTGCCTCAACCCTGAAGGCCTCTAGTGAATATGGTAAAGAGGCTAGCAGGTTCAGTGTTAAATTCTCACAATCTCTCTGCAAGCCTCAGGCCTGGCAGTTTATCTATGCATCTATGAATTATTCAGTATTTACGTGGCATTTCTTATGGTTAGTTGGGGTCATTTTTCATGTAAATCCTAATTTTCTCTATGAACGAAATGTATTCCCTTGCTTTTTTAACCCATTCAGACTGCGTGAATTGGTAGGATGTATAATTCTAAGCGCACTCCAATGCTGTAAGTCACATAATGCCAAAAAGGCACTCCCATGGGGTAGGCTGCATAATGCCAAAGGCACTCCCATGGGGTAGGCTGCATAATGCCAAAGGCACTCCCATGGGGTAGGCTGCATAATGCCAAAGGCACTCCCATGGGGTAGGCTGCATAATGCCAAAGGCACTCCCATGGGGTAGGCTGCATAATGCCAAAAGGCACTCCCATGGGGTAGGCTGCATAATACCAAAGGCACTCCCATGGGGTAGGCTGCATAATACCAAAGGCACTCCCATGGGGTAGGCTGCATAATACCAAAGGCACTCCCATGGGGTAGGCTGCATAATGCCAAAGGCATTCCCATGGGGTAGGCTGCATAATGCCAAAAGGCACTCCCATGGGGTAGGCTGCATAATACCAAAGGCACTCCCATGGGGTAGGCTGCATAATGCCAAAAGGCACTCCCATGGGGTAGGCTGCATAATGCCAAAGGCACTCCCATGGGGTAGGCTGCATAATGCCAAAGGCACTCCCATGGGGTAGGCTGCATAATGCCAAAAGGCACTCCCATGGGGTAGGCTGCATAATGCCAAAAGGCACTCCCTGTGGGAAAGTATGTGTACTGCCATTAGGCATCATAATGACAATGTAATGTTCTGGGCCTGTCCTGGAAACACAATGGAACACATCCTTTATGGTGACTAATCATACAATCAGTATAAGGGGAAGTCGCCAAAAAATGTACAATTGACCTTCAGCAATCCTCTGAAATAACCTAAATTTCAGACGAAAATAAAGTTCAAAATTCAGTTCAACCTGAATAACCAAGTATTGACCAAATTGAAGCCTAATTTAGCAGAATTTACTAAATGTGTACAGTTGCCAGTTGTACATTTCCTGATAATCTGATCCATAAAATGATATCAGGCTGCAAGGCTCAGGTTACTATCTGTAACCTTCAGCTAACTATACATATCTATAAACATATATATACATTACCCATAAAATGCCTACCAGGCTGCAAGGCTAAGGTCATAATCTGGACCCATTTTATACAGCTCCCTTGAGACCAATCCATCTAATGTAGCACTTCCCCTGGGGCGGGGAACACCAATAATATTATCAAACATTACCTTTGAAAAGCGCACCAACATCTAAATGTGATGTGTTTAAGGAAAATGAGTCACAAGTCACTAAAAAGGATATTTTGTAGATGAGGTTTAAACATGAGCCCTTGTATTGCGTAATCGTAAAAAAATGTACAATTCACCCTCAGCAATCCTCTCAAATAACCTAAATTTAAGAAAAAGATTAGGTTCAAAATTCAGTTCAATATAACCAAACAGATTGTTTGAATCAAGGCAGTATAAAATATACCCAGATTTACCTAGTATTGGCGATTTTCCAGCCTAATGTAGCAGCATTTCCTCAATGTGTAGATCTGCCGATCGTACATTTTATGAAGATCTGACCCTACTAATCACAATTTGTTTGTATGATTATATTGTCCATATGAGCTCTCATTTATTTCCCTTTGAGATTGTAGTATTATCTAATGGGGATTGTAGTGATGTTTTAAAAACATCTGAAATCATTTCAGCTCTTCTATAATTTGTGTTGTAATAGCTGGAAATGCAGCCTTAATAGGGGATTTGCATAGCCGCCATTTTGAATCTATATTCGCATGGAATTATGGGATTAATGGTACAGTTTAAAATCTATAGAAAACATGCCATGTTCAGCATGAACTATTTATCAATGCTCTAATGTCAATATCCATATATAATACATGTTTCCATTACAATAGTCCCTAACTTTCCCAACATGCATTTCGTTGATATAGATCATTTATACAAACTGTGACATTGATGAAAACATTCTTACAAATTTCGATAAAAATGTTGCTAAATATAAATTGTATGTCAGATATCATCAGAATCCATCCCAGGATGCACTGTAACAGACATGCGCAGTAGCACATGCAACTCCCCTATTAATTATTTGGAACTACTATCTATAGTCAATTTCTGATTCTAATCCTGTCTGTAGCTCAGCTTTGTAACGATCCCAGTTTCAACTTGATTGATTGAATTCAAATGCTTGTCTGGTAGGATTAATTGATTGTGACACATTTAAAAAGGTTGGAGGAGGATGAAAAAGGTTAATTGCCATGAGAAAGACGATGCGGGCGTCCCCCTCTCTGTCTCCTGGTGATGTCCCAGCTGTGCGCTGATAAACTGGCTCTTACGTGATTTGGATCAACAATCAGTGAATGGAGATTTTGATCTGCCTCCGCCCAAGTTTCAGTCCCTGAACCTAGGATTACACTTGAGCATGCAGAAGTGTTGTCGCTCGAGAGCTTGTGTAACATCTTTAATGTAATCAGTACAGATTTCATGCTCCTGAATCTGCAAGTGCACAATCAGAACGTGTTGGTCACGATATGCATCAGGATGCAGCACATGAAGGTGTAATCATAGCCCTAAGTTATACAGTCTGTCAACAACAACTTCTTTATAAGTACACTGGACGTTCCGCTGAAGTTTGACATGTTTGAT
Organism: Sthenelais limicola; assembly: GCA_942159475.1. Classification (NCBI taxonomy): domain Eukaryota; kingdom Metazoa; phylum Annelida; class Polychaeta; order Phyllodocida; family Sigalionidae; genus Sthenelais; species Sthenelais limicola. The sequence goes on from OW804101.1 coordinate 16,270,655, forward strand.
TTTGAGTGCATATATAGCAGCGTGGCGCCTAGTATCTAGTAATTTGAGCACAACTACATGACATCCTTTCCGCATGTTTAAGAAATGGTCCAATAGCGCACTGAGAGCGGACCAACAGACTTGCTATTATTATTGTTATATTGGTTTCATAAGGAAACAAGCAAACCACTCTGTGCTTGTCTTGTGCTAAAAGATGAAGAGCAAATGCCTAAGGTGCGATTCCACTGGATCGCTGTTTTGGTCCACTCATGTTCTGCTCTATTATTTTACCTGAGGGCATAACAAGAGTGAAAGAGTGAAGTTAGAGTGAATCCTGAGCACTAAAATGGAACCGGTTACTGTTTCCCATAGCTTTAAAGAAATGATATTTGCCCTTCTTTAGAAGTGCTCAGGACGTTCCACTAATATCCGACCTGTTTGAGTTGAGTGCAAGTATATGACACTCTTTCTGCTGTCCAATAGCGCAATGAGAGTGGACGAACAGACTTGTCATTTATTTCATAAGGAAAGAAGCAAACCAGTAGAATCACTCTGCGCTTGTATTGCGCTAAAAATAAAAGCGGATGAAGAATGAATGAAAAGCACACTGCAAAGCACATATAGAAGCGATCCAGTGGAATTGCACCTTTAGCATAGATACAAGTGATCCAGTGGAATCATGGCTTTAGCACAGATACAAGTGATCCAGTGGAATCGCACCTTTAGCGCAGATGCAAGTGATCCAGTGGAATTGCACCTTTAGCGCAGATACAAGTGATCCAGTGGAATCATGGCTTTAGCGCAGATACAAGTGATCCAGTGGAATTGCACCTTTAGCGCAGATCTATACAGGTGATCCACTGGACTGGCAGCCTAAGCATTGCAGAGCTGTCTCTTCACAAGCCCACTCAATAAACATCTACAATACAAAAGCACTAACAAATAACGCTCAGGGGATATTCTAGCATGTTTATGTTGGAAGGAATCTGACTTCAGAACCATCCTAAATCATAATCAATTCCACATTCTTATAATTGCTAAAGGGCACAACATCAGTAATGGCCGTGTTTTACTTGCCCCAGGGAAATGTGATCTAATCGTTATAAATGTGGATGATAGGACATGGCTGTTGATAATGGGACAGAAGGCAGGATACCCCTGAGTCCACTCTGTATGGTTATCTCATGAAAGATAATCAAGTTTGTGAATTATTTTTAAAAACAAATTTGTATTAACCATGCAGGGGATGCATGACGTATAGCTTGATTATGGATGATGCTCTCCCATGCACCATTCCGGCGTTTTAATGCCTCTCTACCTTGAAATTGTCCTTTAATATCATTTTTAAAGCCACAAGGAATCCTCTATTTCCCGATTCATTATTATGCAATGCACCTGTTGTAGTCGTAGAAAAAAATGTATACAATATCGGAGACGGACATTTGTTATGCAAGGACCCCATTGCTCAATAAGATTGTTTGATTGTTGAACTGGGTTATTTGAGAGGACTAGGGAAGGAGAATTGTACATTACCATATCAGAAACTAACGGAGTCGACGATTTCGTGATCATAACTTGATATCTTCAGAAATATTTTTCAAGTCTTCATATTTACTGGTTTGTAATGGTTTCAGGTTTTACAAGACCACGAGCACTGTCTTAAGTTGGCTGATGCATTCACCAATTTTCTATACTGGGTCAGATTTAAAAGAAATGCACAATCTACAGTTCTACACACCTATCAATTTCTGCTAAATTAGAAGGAAAAATGATAAATACTAGGTATATCTGAGTATATTCTGTATTGTATTCATTCAAAAAAATCTGTCTGGTTATGTTGAACTGTATTTTAAACCTGATTTTCTTCTTAAATTTGGGTTATTTGAGAGGATTGGTGAAGGTGAATTGTACATTTTCTGGCGACTTGCAGGCGGGGGCAGGAGGGAGCAGGCAGAAGTATGTAGGTATCTGACTGTCCAATAGGGGATTTGCCTGTGCCACTGCCCATGTCTGTCAAAGTGCATGCTGGGATGGATTCTGATGAAATCTGACATACAAATATTTGGCAACATTTTTATCAAATATTGCAAGATTATTTTCACCAATATCATACCATTTATCAATAATCTATAAATACCAAATGCATGATGGGAAAGATGGGGACTTGTGTGATAGAAACATGTAAAACACATAGACATTGGCCATAGAGCATTGATAAATATGCCATGCTGGACACAGCATGTTTTCTATAGATTTTACCCTGCATCATTAGTCCCATAATGCCATACGAATCCACATTGAAAATGGCGGGTATGCAAATCCCCTATCTTCAGGCTTTTTCCAATGGATTTGTTGTTGTGTCCGCTAACAGCTACACCCCTCACCCCCCACCCACCCACCCATCCTGAAAGGTACAAACAATGTAGGCACTCATGAATAAGTGAGCGATAATAGGTGAATTGGTGAGCGATAATAGATACAAGTAAGAACACAAGTCAAAATTAGCAAGTCAGAATTGGAGAAGGGCTTAGAGGGACCACTCGGGGGAATCGCTACACATTTAGTAAACTCTGCTAAATTAGACTGAATAATGATTAATGCTAGGTATATCTGAGTATATTCAGGTATTGCCTTGATTCAAACAATCTGTTTGGTTATGTTGAGCTGAATTTTGAGCCTGATTTATGTCTTAAATGTGGGTTATTTGAGAGGATCGGTGAAGGCGAATTCTCTGGCGATTTCACCCATTACTTCCCTGAGCAACCCAGCATACCAACCCATACAGGTCACGTATGTTGTGACATCAGATATGCTTACACATGCAGGGGAGGGTGTCTTACCCCTACAGTACACCACGGCAGGGAATACACTGCAGCGTGTTGTTTCCACCAGTAAATTGCCACTAATGCCTTTCAATCAGGTCATTGACACATGCAGGCAAGATGGCCGCCAATGGTATAAAAACATGCTTATCACGTTTGTCACAACATGTTGCCGAATAGCTTGTGCGCAGGGTACATATTATATACTTGTTAACTAACGAGTTGGGTGAAGGAGTGGAATATATATATTTTATTTTTTTTCATTTTCAATGAGTCATAAGTCGCAAAATATGGATTTTGAGATATTACCAATTTGAAAAGAGGAGATCATCTAATTCCAATGATAGTAAACACTAGGACACCTAATAAGTATTTCTATATTTTAAGTTTGACATTTTTATTTTTGAAAAAAAAACTTTGCCATGTTTCTGGATGTGTAATTACCAGTAGAATAGCTAAATATACTCCATACTCAGGGCTTGCTCTTGATGCGCATCTTTATAGTGTGCTTTTCATTCGCTCTTTGTCCGCTTTTATTTTTAGTGCAATACAAGCGCAGGGCGATTCTATTGGTTTGCTTCTTTCCTCATGAAATCAATTGTAAATCACTTGGTGCACTCTTATTGCACTCTTGGACGGCTACTAAAAAACGTGGAAAGAGTGCCGTGTAGTTGTGCTCAAATCAAACACGTCAGATATCAGCGCAACCTCCTGCACTCTTCTAAAGAACCGCAAATAGCGGTTTTTAAGAGCGTATAGAAAGCGCAATAACCGATTCTATTAGACCACTCTGGTTTCACTCTAACTTTGCTTGTTAAGTCCTCTGGGAAATGAAAAGAGCAGGCCATGTGCAGGCCAAAAGAGCGAGCAAGTGGAATCGCAGCCTTACTTTCTCTCTGCATTCAGGCTCATAACTTGAGCAGATATCTCCAACAGATTTGGTGGTGTAATGGTGTAGAATCTCGCTGTTGAACTACAACGTTATTAGATCGAACCCAAGCATGGCCAAGTTTTTTCTCTGTGTTGTCATCAGTGGTTCTGCACTGGCAGCCTTAATACACTAATGGTTGCACGAGCTTGTCTGGCACTGGCTGGCGGCCTATAGGAGTCTTAGGGATTACAACATTTCTTCATAATCCTTAAGCTTTCTCAGGATATGATTTACAATGTTAGAATGAACGAATTAGGAAATATTGAAGGACCATTTCCAGAATTTTCTCGTAGAATTACGCGATCGGCGCTCTCAGTGTATTTATCTACAGAAACCATACCCACTTCATTTTCAACATAATTTTCAAAACATGTTGGAATATAAAGTCAGAAGTGTAATTGATAAATACATCGGTGAGTTGTTATTACTTAAACAATGTTTTTACGATAGAAGTTGATTAAAATAGAAATAATGGTTGATGATTCGATGCACATCTATATAAATGATATCAACTACATGTATACTGTATGAGAGGAGGAGAGACGGAGTAATCAATCTTGGTCTAAATTTGTAAAAAAAAAAAAAAAAAAGAAAAAAAGTGTTATTTCTTTTTCTACATGCCATTTCATCTTGGATGTTTGGCAATCTGACTAGTAGTGACAGATTATAGTGAAATTGTATGCGTGTGTGATATTCGAAGCTACTGACACCAAGAGTTGGTTGGGTCAGATCTTCTGAAGATGTACAATTCGCCTTCACCAATCCTCTCAAATAACCCACATTCAACATAAAAATAAGCCTCAAAATGCAGTTTAACATAACGGAACTGATACTTTAAATCTATGCGATACCAAATATACTCAGATATACCCGGTATTCATCATTTTTCAGACAAATTTAGCAGAATTTACTTAATGTGTAGAACTGCCAATTGTACATTTTCTGAAAATCTGATCCAGTTATCTATTTCATTGTATTTACTTTTAATATGTAACCCAATACCTGTCCAGTAGGGCGTGAACTCCTCCCACCTATTGCAGTTAGACCCACTGATATGTCCTACTCACTGGACACTACAATTACCTACAATAACAAATGAACATAAATAACAACAAATAGACGAAAAATAGGATTTTAATTCTAGAACGATTATGTTATTGCAACTCCATTATTGTACCTCTCATTTAGCATTTAACTGTTACCATTGTGGGGATATTAACGTTTAATTTGAAGCTATATCTCAGCTATTATGCCTAAAGAAATCTTACCAAATTGACTCATATTATGACTTATAAGACTGAATTCATCAATATTCTGCTGCTGTTAGATCTTTATACAAGGATTTGAAGTAGAGACAGTCAAGCAAAAAACAGCTGCCGGTGAGCGATAATAAGTGATTGTGTGAAGTGATTCAAAATGGCGGTTATGCAAGTCCCCTATTGCTTGATTAACTTTACATCTGTATGGACGTCAGGCTTGCAGGTATCACACCCTCCCCAGGCAGGCATACCAATTAGCCAACACATAATTAGAGGCTTAACTACCCACACACATTCTACTTGCCTTTAGTCTTATGGCTCAGATTTTCAGAAAATGTACAATAAGCAGCTGTACATATTTAATAAATTCTGCTAAATTAGGCTGCAATTTGGTCAACACTATGGAAATTCCAGTATATTTTGACATTGCATTGATTACAGTAATCTGTCTGGTTAGGTTGAACTGTACCGTGAACTTTATTTTCGTTTGAAATTGAGGTTATTTGAGGGGATTGGCGAAGGTGAATTGTACATTTTCTGAAATTCTGACCCTTATACACGGTCAATTAAAGAGATTCTCTGGGATGCAGTGTGGGCGAATCGTCATTCATTTCACTGGAGTTCTCACAACTCCCTATATTGGACAAATGTGAGGTGTTAGAGGAAAATGAGTCACAGGTCGCAAAACTGATATTTTTCGAAGTGATTTATTCACAAGATCTCTTCGTTGGAATGGTCTCATGCATCTTTGAGTGACTCAGCAGTTGAAGTCATATTATTCCATGTACCAAATGTCAAGACAATGTATTAATATTTAAATAAATATATCTATCCTTAGGTCATCCTATGGAATAGATTTAGTTACTCAAATAACATCTTCAAAAGATATAACATAGATTTGGACATGAAAGTCCTGAGCTGTTAACTAAAGGAAAACAAACATTTATGAGCGATAATAAGTGCATCCACTGCAGGAAATGATCTCAGCAGGTACTACATTAGTTTATTTAGCACCCCGCTGAGACTATTACCTCCAGTGGGTTTGGGGAATTTTCACCAGTTGTTATTGCTACAGGACTGTGATTTGTTTTATTAGGAGTACCCACCCGAATCCCTTCCTATGGCTACTTCACTTATTTTCGCTCACTGGCCTCAGTTTTCTCTCAGCGATTACACTTCTAATTCGTGTATAAACATAAAACAACAGCAGTTGATGAATTCAATTCTATAAGTCATAATATGAGTAACTCTTGTATACACATATAACAGCAGCAGAATATTGATAAATTTAGTCCTATAAGTCATAATATGAGTAACTCTTGTATACACATATAACAGCAGAAGAATATTGATGAATTCAATCCTATAAGTCATAATTTGAGTAAATTAATAAGATTTGTTTTCTCTGCATAGCAGCGAATACAGCTTTAAAGCTTCGCTCTCGGCTAATTTTCCATCAAAGCAGAATTGCCACGTTTTGCCTCATTCATTCTATAGGCATTCCGATGTTACTTGTAAAGAATTCTAATTGACTTTGGCCTGTCCCTTTTGAGTAATCACCAATACCCCAATGGAAGAGGTATCACTAAACGCCTACGTAGGGACTGCCCTAGACTACCAACTCAACTGGCAAGTTCAAATCAACAAATGGGTGAAGTTGCCAGAAAATGTACAATTCACCTTCACCCATTTTCTGAAATAACTCAAATTTCAGACGAAAATAAAGTTCAAAATACAGTTTAACCCAAACATATTGCTAGAATCAATGCAATGCCGAATATACTCGAATTTACCTGGTATTGACCAAATTGCAGCCTAGTTGAGCAGGATTTACTGAATGTGTACAGCTGCTAATTGTACATGTAGATGCATGCCTAAGGATATATCTAATTTTCTAGTGATTGACCATTATGAAATATCGCTAACCTTTTTTCTTGTCCCTATCACAGATAGCAACATCTATATTGATTTTCTGACCCCGTTGTTTCCCCCTGTGATGGTGAAAAATCCCTTATATCCAAAAGATTATGGGTGAAATTGCCAGAAAATGTACAATTGGTCTTCTCCAATCGTAAAAAATAACGCAAATTTAAGACAAAAATGACTTTCAAAATACAGTTCAACCTAACTTAACAGATTGCTATATATACTTAAATTTACCTAGCTTTGACCAAATGTCAGCCTTGTTTAGCAGAATTTATTAAATGTGTACTTCTACCTTTTGTACATTTCCTGAAGATCTGGCCACATTGTTGGAAATTGCTAACTACCAGTTGTACACATACATGTGACACTTCACACGTCAATAGAACTGCAGAACTTTAGAGTCGAATCCTTGCTGAATGGACTGCTTCTGAATTCATGTAATTAGGACTTGCCCCCCGGACAAGGGATCACTAATTACACCTCTAGATTCATTTCATTAATTGAAATTCAATTATTTTGTAAATAGTATATCTGTTGCTGGAATGCAAATTTATTCTTTGGTTCACCGCGGAAGCGCATGATTTATTTGAGTTGCTAACGGGCTATGGGTGGTACTATCCATGCTCATGAATATCAATTAGAATTATTTTTGTATGTAGTTGGTAATTCTGCTGACACTAGGATTTCTCCTATTATCAGGCCTAACAGTTTGACAAAATAGTGATGTGTTACTGGGAAATGAGTCACAAGTCACCAAAAATTTTGAGATGTCATCACATTTGAAAAGATGAGATCAAGTGGATTCCAATGATCGTAAACATTAGGACATTTGATAAGTACTCATTTTAAGTTCGATATTTTTATTTTTTAAAAAAGGCTTTGCAATATGTCTTGGTGGACAATTACTAGTAAAGTAGCTAGGGTGAGCTTAGAAACTCAAGGATATATTTGAAACAGTGTCTTGGAATTTAATACATGTATTCATATGACCTGAGGCCCTAGACACTTCTAAAATCATAACATTCCAACCAAGAGATTCTGTGAATAAATCCCTTTGGAAAATACCATCTTTGCAACTTGTGAGTCATTTTCTTGAAACACATGACAGATAGTAAACCTATTGCTACTTAGTATTATACAGATACGGTGAAGGGTTGAAGGGGTGTATGATCATAACTTTACACTTGCAGGTACTTGAAAGGTCAGATCTTCAGAAAATGTACAGTAGGCAGATCAAAACATTTAGTAAGTTCTCTACATTAGACTGAAAAATAGCCATTATCTCAGTATATCTGGGTATAGATTTGATATTTCCTGGAATCAAAGGACACATATGTGATGTGTTAGAGGGCGGAATACAATTTCATTGTTATGAAATATTCGTTGTCTATATATAGTTCATTGCTGCTGTTATAATCCAGTTGATACAATTTCTCTGGCTGCTTTCACTACTATATCCAAGTAACATCTTTGTATTTTTCAACTCATTTTCTTTAAATCTAGACAATAAGGTGCTGTTTCTAGCTCAGACTCTTAACCTCTTTCATAAGGCATCCTCTGTTGATTAATGTTAATATTTATTCAGCACAGTTGTCAAACTAAGCTCTAATCATCATTACACATGTTAAGGGCCCTTCAAGATTACCTTTATGGCCATTTTGTGATGAAATATGGACAATCAAGTTTCAAAGAGCAGAGATACACTAGGTCTAGTCACTGTGGCAAGTTGTGAACAACCAATTGAGATATAGCAGTTTTTGCACCTTGGACTCCAGCAATTCTCTCTATGTGTCCATCAAGCGTAAAGAAGAATTGGTTTGGTGGTAATGGAGCCATTACCTCAATCATATACTCCAGTCAGTTCATTTCCATCTCATGAATGTGTTTGTGGACACGTGTTGTTCTGTATTTAACCACTTTAGGAACACTATTCTTCACAGGCAGTGGAACCGTGTGTGATGTATGGCAGGAAAATGAGTCACAAGTCACAAAATTGATATTCTTCAATATTATTTATAGGATATATTTGCTTGAATGTTCTCACTTTTGAGATGCTTAGCGCTGCTAGCAGCATGAATACATGTACAAAATTCCAAGACAATGTAATAAATATATCTATGCATTTCTAAGCTCACCCTGTGGAGTATACATTCAGCTACTTTACTAGTAATTGTCCAACAAGAAATATTGCAAACTTATTTTTTAAAAATAAAAATTCCAAACTTAAAATATAGAAATATTAGTCCCACAATTTGATGCGAATCACGATTCAAAATGGCGGCTATGAAAATCCCCCTATTGCTAAGACGTCATCATAATACAAATGTGATGTGTTTCAGGAAAATGAGTCATAAGTCGCAAAATTGATATTTTTCAAAGTGTTTTTTTACAAGATTTCTTTATCAAAATGTTTTGATCTTTAGAACGTTTAGCACTCATAGTCACATGAATCCATATCACAAATTTCGGGACATTTAATTAGATATATCCCTGCGTTTTTAAGGCCTTTGTATTGAGTATATTTAGTTACTTTACTGGTAATTACCCATCAAGAAACATTTCAAACTTTACATTTCAAAAGTAAAATTATAAATTTAAAATATAGAAATACTTATTAGGTGTCTTAGTGTTTACTATAATTGGAATCACTTTGATCTCCTATTTTCAAATATGGTGATATCTCAAAATCCATATTTTGCGACTTATGAACCATTTTCCTGAAACACATCTCAAATGATCTGGCTGCACAATGCCAAGTGGCTGTATGAGATCAGAAAGCTTGGCTGAATACAGCAAAGCAGCACTGAAAAATACAATTTCTATGAGACAAAGCAACAAAGGATCTCCCCGAGTAATTCTATCAGATATTTGGTTCACCTCGGTGAGTGACCGTTTTTTCTCAGGAATTCGCTGGCATCCAATTGCCAGGCACTGACCGAGAAAAAAACGGTCAGATTTTCAGTGACCGAAAAAAACCGGTCAGATTTTGGTGACCGAAAAAAAAAAACGGTCATCACTTTTGGTGACCGAGAAAAAAAACGGTCATCACTTTTGGTGACCGAGAAAAAAAACGGTCAGTGACCGATAAATCCCAGTCATCTCAATTCTGACTGTTTTTTGCAGGGTGTTTTTTTTACCAATATTTGACCGTTTTTTTCGGTGGTAACCAAGGTTTGACCGTTATTTTTCAGTGGCCCTTTAACTTGACCGTTTTTTGTTAGATTGATGGTTTTTCATTAATTCAAATTATAGGGGTTATGAAAATAGGAATTATCAGGTTTTATAGTACTAATATCCCCTGTGACACACCGGGAAGCTGCAATTCCTGGGGTGTCACAGGCTAGTAGTATACCCCTGATGAAAACCTAAAACAATTCAATATGACCAACTAGAAAGGAAATGGTAACAAACACTGGAAATCATGTAAAGCAACACTTTATTTACATTCATCACATACACATTTATTACTTTATTTACAATTGTGTGTACTTGGCACAGCCAGGCATTGGGGAGGACTAGCCTCTCATTGCAGATTATTATCAGGCTTAAAATTGTAGTTGATTGAAGCCTCAAAATCAATATGAAACTACCATAATTTATGAACTGAGACATCAAGACAGTATGTATTTTCATATTTTAACCAATGCACTGCCACAAGTATCCAGTTAAAAATAACACAGGTTACTGAAGCCTCAAAATACAATAATCTATCACAATACTACTCTCCTGACCTGACGATATACTTTTCTGACCTGACGTTAGACTCTCCTGACCTGAGGTTAGACTCTCCTGACCTGACGATAGACTTTCCTGACCTGACGATAGACTTTTCTGACCTGACGATAGAATTTGCTGACCTGACGTTAGACTCTCCTGACCTGAAGATAGACTTTCCTGACCTGAGGATAGACTCTCCTGACCTGAAGATAGACTTTCCTAACCTGACGTTAGACTCTCCTGACCTGAAGATAGACTTTCCTGACCTGAGGATAGACTCTCCTGACCTGAAGATAGACTTTCCTAACCTGACGTTAGACACTCCTGACCTGAAGATAGACTTTCCTAACCTGACGTTAGACACTCCTGACCTGAAGATAGACTTTCCTGACCTGACGTTAGACTCTCCTGACCTGAAGATAGACTTTCCTGACCTGACGTTAGACACTCCTGACCTGAAGATAGACTTTCCTAACCTGACGTTAGACTCTCCTGACCTGACGTTAGACACTCCTGACCTGAAGATAGACTTTTCTGACCTGACATCAGACTTTTCTGACCTGAAGATAGACTTTCCTGACCTGAAGATAGACTTTCCTAACCTGACGTTAGACTCTCCTGACCTGAAGATAGACTTTCCTAACCTGACGTTAGACTCTCCTAACCTGACGTTAGACTCTCCTGACCTGAAGATAGACACTCCTGACCTGAAGATAGACTTTCCTGACCTGACGTTAGACTCTCCTGACCTGACGTTAGACTCTCCTGACCTGAAGATAGACTTTCCTGACCTGACGTTAGACACTCCTGACCTGAAGATAGACTTTCCTGACCTGACGTTAGACACTCCTGACCTGAAGATAGACTTTCCTGACCTGACGTTAGACTCTCCTGACCTGAGGATAGACTTTTCTGACCTGACATCAGACTTTTCTGACCTGAAGATAGACTTTCCTGACCTGAAGATAGACTTTCCTAACCTGACGTTAGACTCTCCTAACCTGACGTTAGACTCTCCTGACCTGAAGATAGACACTCCTGACCTGAAGATAGACTTTCCTGACCTGACGTTAGACTCTCCTGACCTGAAGATAGACTTTCCTAACCTGACGTTAGACTCTCCTAACCTGACGTTAGACTCTCCTGACCTGAAGATAGACACTCCTGACCTGAAGATAGACTTTCCTGACCTGACGTTAGACTCTCCTAACCTGACGTTAGACTCTCCTGACCTGAAGATAGACACTCCTGACCTGAAGATAGACTTTCCTGACCTGACGTTAGACTCTCCTGACCTGAAGATAGACTTTCCTAACCTGACGTTAGACTCTCCTAACCTGACGTTAGACTCTCCTGACCTGAAGATAGACACTCCTGACCTGAAGATAGACTTTCCTGACCTGACGTTAGACTCTCCTGACCTGACGTTAGACTCTCCTGACCTGAAGATAGACTTTCCTGACCTGACGTTAGACACTCCTGACCTGACGATAGACACTCCTGACCTGAAGATAGACTTTCTTAACCTGACGTTAGACACTCCTGACCTGAAGATAGACTTTCCTGACCTGACGTTAGACTCTCCTGACCTGAAGATAGACTTTCCTGACCTGAAGATGGACTTTCCTAACCTGACGTTAGACTCTCCTGACCTGACGTTAGACACTCCTGACCTGAAGATAGACTTTTCTGACCTGACATCAGACTTTTCTGACCTGAAGATAGACTTTCCTGACCTGAAGATAGACTTTCCTAACCTGACGTTAGACTCTCCTGACCTGAAGATAGACTTTTCTAACCTGACGTTAGACTCTCCTAACCTGACGTTAGACTCTCCTGACCTGAAGATAGACACTCCTGACCTGAAGATAGACTTTCCTGACCTGACGTTAGACTCTCCTGACCTGACGTTAGACTCTCCTGACCTGAAGATAGACTTTCCTGACCTGACGTTAGACACTCCTGACCTGAAGATAGACTTTCCTGACCTGACGTTAGACACTCCTGACCTGAAGATAGACTTTCCTGACCTGACGTTAGACTCTCCTGACCTGAGGATAGACCTTTCTGACCTGACATCAGACTTTTCTGACCTGAAGATAGACTTTCCTGACCTGAAGATAGACTTTCCTAACCTGACGTTAGACTCTCCTAACCTGACGTTAGACTCTCCTGACCTGAAGATAGACACTCCTGACCTGAAGATAGACTTTCCTGACCTGACGTTAGACTCTCCTGACCTGAAGATAGACTTTCCTAACCTGACGTTAGACTCTCCTAACCTGACGTTAGACTCTCCTGACCTGAAGATAGACACTCCTGACCTGAAGATAGACTTTCCTGACCTGACGTTAGACACTCCTGACCTGACGTTAGACTCTCCTGACCTGAAAATAGACTTTCCTGACCTGACGTTAGACACTCCTGACCTGACGTTAGACACTCCTGACCTGAAGATAGACTTTCCTAACCTGACGTTAGACACTCCTGACCTGACGTTAGACTCTCCTGACCTGAAGATAGACTTTTCTAACCTGACGTTAGACTCTCCTGACCTGAAGATAGACTTTCCTGACCTGAAGATAGACTTTCCTAACCTGACGTTAGACACTCCTGACCTGAAGATAGACTTTCCTAACCTGACGTTAGACACTCCTGACCTGACGTTAGACTCTCCTGACCTGAAGATAGACTTTCCTAACCTAACCTTATCAACACTTTGAAGTGATATATCAAGGGCGGGAGAGCTGAGAGGGAGGCAGTTTATGATCATACCCAGGAAATAGAGATAGAGAAGAAGGGAGACAGATAGATTGGGTGAGGGTATGAGAAGAGAAGAGTGGAGAAGGGGAGGGCGAGATGGGATGAGGGTATGTAAGGGGGTGAATGGAGAAGGTTGCACTATATAATGTTATGCAATCATGTATATATGCAGTTTGCTTTTACATTTTACATCAATAGTATAAATTGAAAAGGACAACTCTGATCATCTTATTAGGGGCAGGGTCACGATCATAGTCAACTGCGAACTGGGGTGGATTCTGGCAGTCCAGGCCTGTTTGGCCTCGTAGTTTAACTCGGATCCAGCAGCCCGCAGGTTGTGGCAAATAGTAATGGGTATCACTGAATCAATGTCCTTCTGGTTGGTCCCACTGAGGTTGACAGACTTCCTGTGTGACTCCATGACATGAGCGTGTTCATATATTGTTTGTTGTGTTTGCTTTTCGTTGGTACCAGCAACTTGTGGCAGTACCTCTACCTGAAACCCAAAGTAGAACATCAGTATTTTGTATGCATTTCATTATCACATTTATATTTTAAATCATTAATCCGAATAGATCATAATATTTAGTCTATTTGGGCAAGAGCTATCCCCAGTAGTACCCACATGTTGGAAACTTATATTTAATATAGACAATTCATAGACAATATTATTACATCGTCCTCACAGGTGGCAATAATACAATGCTAGGAGTAAAATACCACTTAATACTATCCAATATTCATACATATTTCCGCATTTAGGTCGAAATAATCACTAAAAATACCAATAATTAATCATAAATCAATAGAAATGATGAAAATAAATCTGCAAATTAACTCCAAACGATTCACCAAAATGGTCATAAGCATATTCAGCACCTGATGATTACTAATCATCAGATTTGGTACCGTACTTCTTCCTAAACTAAAGGTATTGACCCAAAAAACTCAGTAATGTCAACACTTTTCTTCCCAATGTAGGGCCCAGGGGTTCAGGCTAACTCAAAATTTCCACTAGACCGGCGGACTAGTGACCTTTATTGACGACGATCTTTTTTTTTTATGAAATTTTATTTGTGTTCAGTCTTAGGTAAATACCGGTATATATAATGGGGAGAGGGCAAACGATTTTCTCACCTGGTGGTCCCTATTAACCCTTTATCGATTGTATGTAAAACAAATGAGTGAGTGAGATTGGTGGCTTTACAGGGGGAGGTACAGGGGTGATACAGGAGGAGGAACAGGGGGATACAAGGGGGAGGTACAGGGGGACGTACAGGAGGCAGTCTAGGCCCAAAGTTGAGAAAGTCCCTTCCAGCGAAGGGAAAGCCTCTCGCCTCAAACTGCTAAGTGCCATTATAATTCCATTAAGACCGCAAAATGTCATTATATTCCCATTAAAACCCTGAGTTCTAGGCAGGGATACCGATTAGCGAAGTAGGCTGATATACCATTCTTATCTGATCTGAGGGTTTGGACCTAGACTGGAGGGGGTACAGGGGGACGTATAGGAGGAGGTACAGGAGGAGGTACAGGAGGAGTGAGTGAGTGAGTGAGTGAGATTGGTTGCTTTACGCCCTTATCAACACATATAAAGGTTCTATCAAGGGCAGGAGAGCTGGGAGGGAGGGAGTTTATGATCATACCCAGGAAAAAGAGCTAGAGAAGAAGGGAGAGAGAGAGAGAAAAAAAGAGACAGGAAGGCACTTTAAGGTCATACCCAGGACCAGAGAGGTACAGGGGTGATACAAGGGGGAGGTACAGGGGGGCGTAAAGGGGTGATACAGGATGGGTACAGGGGGAGGTACAGGTTGGGTACAGGGGTGATACAGGGAGGTGTACAGGAGGAGGTACAGGGGACGTACAGGAGGAGGTACAGGGGGACGTACAGGATGGGTACAGGGGTGATACAGGAGGCGGTACAGGGGGATATAGGAGGAGGCACAGGGGTGATACAGGATGGGTACAGGGGGACGTACAGGAGGAGGTACAGGGGGATATAGGAGGAGGCACAGGGGTGATACAGGAGGAGGCACAGGGGTGATACAGGATGGGTACAGGGGGACGTACAGGAGGAGGTACAGGGGGATGTACAGGAGGGGTACAGGGGGATATAGGAGGAGGCACAGGGGTGATACAGGATGGGTACACGGGGACGTACAGGAGAGGGTACAGGGAGACGTACGGGAGGGGGTACAGGGGGGGGATACAGGAGGCGGTACAGGGGTGATACAGGAGGAGGTACAGGGGGATACAGGAGGGGCTACAGGGGACGTACAGGAGTAGGTACAGGGGGATGTACAGGAGGGGCTACAGGGGACGTACAGGAGTAGGTACAGGGGGACGTACAGGAGTAGGTACAGGGGGACGTACAGGAGGGGGTACAGGGGTATGTAATAGTCAAAACATACCTGTCAATTTCCTTAATGGCCCCTGGAAACTATGGTTACCTTGGCCAGTCTCCAGCTAGTCCTATGCATTTGAACCTGCAAACAGTTAGAATTTTAAAAACTTATTATAGTTTAAATATCCAACACTAGTAGGCCTAAATAATGTTACGTTCCTTTAATTACTATCATGTTACTGAATTATTGAGCTGACATGTCTTATAATTACATCTACTTTACCTTGTTTTGAGATCAGAATTTTGTATAAACACAATAAATACTAATCGATTCCTAAATATATGAATATTGTCAATAACTGGGTCATGAAAAAGAAATCAAAATCTTATGCCGAAAATGCTATCATATGTGAGTGAAAACCAAATCTAAAACATAGGGTTTGTCCTACCTAACATAACAGGCAGGATCATCAATAATGTTTTCATCGATATACAATGTCCTGCTACAATATTTTAACCTTAAATATGAGCTATTCTGAAGAATCAGATACATATATATATAGCAAAATACTATATGAATTTATCATAATACTGTTCTAATTCATTTCTTTGAAAAAAGAACAATGCACATTCACTTACATCTCAATATCTCCAAGATACTTTGTTGCGTCCATCCCTAAACTACTGAGATCAGATTTCATTTTTGATATCGGGACTGGTTTTTGCTAGTGTGGCGTTCATACTGCTAACGCCAACAACGTAGAACTGAAATAAAGAATATCCACTTGAGCATGAGATAATATTTGAATAAATGATATAAATTGAAGCCGACTATGTACCCCATGCATATGTTTCGTCACCCTAAGTCTATTTGAGGAAATACGATTTTGCATTTTGCATTGGGCTCTATTTATTTTAGCAAATGTTTGTTTTCAAATAGCAACGATTAAGAAAATCAGTAGAAATAATATTCATATAATGTTAATTTACACTATTAACAGAATTAATTCCGTTTTCTAGATCACTGCCATCTAGAAACATGAATGAATGATTCCGGGGGAGGGAGGGGACTTCCCGCAGATCCTGTCCCCTCCCCCCCCCCCCCCCATGATCCTGCTCCATAATGAATATGTCAGGCGAATTCTTGGTATAAGTAAGGTCTGGTGCATGTGCTATTTTTTATTTTATCTCACTGAATCGAATATATTAACATGTAGTTTAGGTAGATGATTATTGTATCATTCCTGGTTGGTCAAAACAGAATAACATCTCAAGTTGACCTCCTGTCTCAAGTATCCCCGTTTTATGGTACTGGTGACTTCAAATGTCTCCCAATCGTACAGTATGTACTGTACTGCCTATGTTACACCACATTGTAGCATACATATTTAATTTAATATTTCTTTAATTAAATATATCAAATATAGGTTATATTTCCATACATGTTCTTTGTTTATAATGATTTAACTAACTATCGTGGCGAAGGTAAACATCAATATTAAATAATATGGTGACAATTCATGTATTTAATTGACCTATGTTGTCTGAGAAATAGCATATACCAACGTCATGACAGCTACAGCATGATTCCGATTGATGTGTTTAAAAGAATATATGGTCAATTCTATTTGTTGGCGTCCAGGGGGTTGAAAAATGGCCATTTTTCATATAGGTCTGAGTCAGAAGTTTTTGTTATACCATGAAACAAGATGGTTTGAAGCTTTTTGAGCCTAAATTGGTAAGGTTATCTCCTGATATTAGCTGAGCAGTAGGAAAAGGTTCAAATTAAGTCCAAAGTAAATATACCATGCATATGCCATATGATTTATTCTAAGTCTTGCCAATTTTACTAAATGTGTGTATATTTTTATTTCTTTTCAAATAATGTGGTAAATAAACATATATTTATTGGCTTCAGGATAACAGATGTTGGTTGGATTGAATTATTTTTAGGCATTAATTATGGTTTCGAATATGAGTGATCCTTTGTGTAAATCATTCCATTCCATCATTACATATTCGCCCAAACAACCATAATAATAATTATAAGATTAAGGAGACAATGTCTATGCATACGAATGGTATGCCTAAGGTTAACCTATGAAAAAAGTATATTAAATATTCAAATAGAATCTGAAAAACCTATACGGCCTATAATATGTAAAAGTATTTTGGCTACAGAACTATTACAAAGTTGATCCACATATCTACATTCATTATGTTTATTTCATGGGAGTAACACATATTTTTTGCCGCCTCATTGGCATTGCAAAATCGTTGGGATGTTCCTATTTTTAAATACATTAGAGAGAGGGTTGTCGTTTTTGTTAGAAAACTTAGAATTGTGGGGCTTTATTTCATTGTCATTGGTCAATTAACTGTTATACATTGCGATGACATTCCAAACAGACGAATTTCGGAAGATTTTGACCTCAAGTGTGCCCCCCCCCCTAGACCCTTCTTCTGGTACCGCCCTGAGGGGAAGGGGAAGTGTGGAAAAAGAGAGGGGAAGGCGAGGAGAGAGAGATCAGTAATCAGAGTGGGAGGGAGAGAGCGAAGAAGCAGAGGGAGAGAACATCTTGATCCTCCTAAGGGGAACATTTCGAATAAATTTGAGGCTCCCTGACTCTGTTTTAGGCAAATCTTTTGCGGATAATAATCATGAAGGCCTATTGTTTTTAGTTGGCAAAGAAACTCACAAAAAATACAGGCTTAGTATGTTATGCAAATTAAGCCATGTAGTTCTACTACTGTATATTTTTCGGCGTACCTTGGTAATTAATATCATATAGATTATATTGGGTTAAAAGGATTTGGTATTATATTATAATTCAAACTCTTTTCTTCATTTGCTATAACGGCCTAACAGTAGAGTAAGCCTATAGTTTCGAACCATGAAACATATCATTCCATGAAAATGTTGTCAGGGGATACAAACTATTCAGCAACATGTTTTGGTTCTAAATTTCCCCAGAACCGTAGTTTGAACCATACTGTAGAGATCGTAGCATTGTATTTTGAGGCTAAAATCGTAGTTACTACGGCGAAATAGTAGAAGTTAGCATTGAGTTATTCGACTTGACGAAACACAGATTTCATACCGTTGATACCCGTCAGTGGCTGACGGAACGTGGAGCACTCATCCCCGGCACTCTAGGCCTACACTCCCTGCATCACCGGGGCTAGCGCCGGGCTAGTGATAGTGCTATTAGTGGGGGTCTTTAGTTTAAACATCGAAAATTACTCATAAGGATTTTTCTAAACAATAACGATGATATAGGATGTTTAAGTGAGGTGCAGAGATGATATAATTTATAACCTTAGTGTAGCATAAGGCATTGTGCTAGGCCTTTCAACGACCAAATGAAAGTGTTTATAAAATCTGCATTATCGCCCAGGTGCCATTATAATATTAAACGACTAGAACATGTAGTTAGATTTCCAGTGATTGATGTCATTATTGATTGAAAAAGACTACTTACCATACTGCCCAGTGTCCTTGGATAGATATAAAATGAAATGTGATGTTCAAAACACGGCCAAATCTGAGAACTTCCATGAATTATTCTGCACATTTTGAAATCCACTAACGGTCCCGGCCTGGTTTAGGGTGTCTGTTGCTCTACCACAAGGTGGCGCCAGTAGCCTAGTCCAACGCTCTCTGGTCCAAAAATGGTTAATCGCTGGACCTCACACTCAAATTGTACTTGTTTATAGCTCTCTGTTTATAGCAACGATCCTATCGCTTCAAAAGTCTCATGCACATGACAAAATCATAGTTTGGCACTCCAACTGGTACCGTATGCGGTAGATATATGAAACTGCCCTCAATTTTGCGTGGGGGAAGAGAGCAGCTATTAGTTGGATAGCAGACTCCAAAATCATTATGACCCTCACATAAGTTTGCGTTGACATTAATGACCTGTCTCATGTTAGTATAATTTACATTTATATGGACTACTCAGATCAGAGGGAATTAATTAATTCTCGGCGGAACAGATAAAATAGGGGGGCATGGGCAAACTTTTTTTTTGGGGGGGGGGGCGGAGGATGGAGGGGGAAGTGGACAAGGTCACGGGTTAGCTTGTGGGGGGCGAAGAGGGTGACTTTACCCTCCAATAGCATAATAGGATCACACTAAGACCCCCACTAAGACACCCGTGTAGGGTATAGGCCTAATGCGTTTTTTCTTTTCGTCTTAGCCTAGGCTAGCCTAGGCTACACTTGTAGCTTTAATTGTGTTAGGCCTTAAATGAAAAAAAGTAGGCCTATACTTTATCTTAAAGGTTTGTAAGCCACAGATATATTTAATCCACTGTCCTGAACTTAATTACATGAATTAATACGTCTCAGAGTGCACAGCCGTACAGAAATCAAAAGTTTCACCAAAGAGCGGGTAGAGTGATGAGGGTGCGAGGGGAAAGTATGGTGGCCCGGGAGTGACATAATTATTGGGGGGAGATTATTGGCCCCCCCCCCCCCTCCGGCTTCCACCGTGCCTGAGTTTATGTAGGCCTATTCTTTATGGGTTCTCATCTTATTAAATTTTTGTGACGTCACACTCACCCTCCCCCTTCCTTCTTTTCAAACTTTATCACAAAATGTGATCCGCCCACTCTCCCCCACTTCAGCCATGACCACAAACAAATGGCGTTAAAATCTAAGAAATTCAAAGTTACAAAATCCAATACAAATTTAAATGGGTATTGAAATAAATTTTTGTAAGGACAAATTCCTCATCTAAACAAACGCAAACAGGAAAATGGATAAAAATAAGCCCTAAAGTGTTACCTTATTTATATGTAACGATTCTATTCCCCATGAGTAATTTTTCATATTAATTTCTTTTCTATAAACAGTAAATAGTAAATAAGCATTATGAATGAGTTAGTTAATGTACCACTGTTATCGTATCGCTGTGATTAGCGGTCATATTAAAAGCAGGAAGAATAGTTTTTTTCTGTATATGTCAACGACATTCTTTCTAAACCAAAATTAATAGACTGCGGTGTGCCCCAAGGAACAACCTTGGGCCCAATATTATTCAATATCTACATAAATGATCTTCCAAATTATATTCATAACTCCAAAATTCAAATGTTTGCTGATGACACTATAATTTTTAATTCAAATCCAAATTTAGCACAAGTAACAAATGATCTTCAATCAGACCTAAACTCTATGGGACAATGGTGTAAATTAAATAAAATTTCATTAAATTTAGACAAGTCAAAGGTACAAACAATCTTCCCGAGGCCGGTTCTCAGATCAAGGTGGATCACGGAAAACATGGGGCAACAACCTCAGTATCATCTATCCCTTGATGGTGTAATTTTAGAAGATGTTTTGGTGTATAAATACCTAGGGGTAGAAATCGATAGTGCACTAAAGTTTAAAACAATGATCTCGAAATTGACTAGCATGCTGAACTATAAAAGCTGGCAAATCAAAAAGCTTCGCGAAAAACTTAATCAAGAAACAATGCTGTTAATTTACAAGGTCATGGTACTTCCTATCATTGATCAATCAGATCTACTGTTAGAGTCCTGTGGAAATACCACCCTCCACAGGCTACAAATTCTACAAAATCGAATCTTGAGAACAATATATCGGTTGCCAGCAAGGGAAAATGTAGATGAACTTCATATCACAAAAAGAGTGTTACCATTAAAATATCGACGACGCCTCCACCTGCTACAAATGGGCCATCGCCGGGCCCAAGATCCAAGAAACATCGACCTTAGATCCATTAATACACGAAATTTTTCAGATGGAAAAAAGATTCTGAAGCATGAAATCCCAAAAACGGAACAAATAAGAAAGTCAGTATATCACCAAATACCATATTCTTGGAATAGGCTCCCGGCGATGGCACATAAACAAATTGATTATAAAGTATTTTCACTAAGTGCAAAAAATGTATATGTCTGGAACGACGAATATTTTATATAAAGTACACTTGAAACATCAAGCTTTTGTAAAACGAATAACCATGTGTGTTAACAAAAGGTGCCAACTTGTTATCACTAATTACATGTATAAATAATTACTTAACACATCCTTGTAGCAAACCTCAGCAGTCAACGACTGAGAGGTAGTTAACCTACAATTATACTCTGTAATATGCTAATGAGGTGCTGAAATCCTCCCTATTGCTTGGAGAAATCCTCGATTGGCAGCTTAGTCTGCAAATAAACGTTTACCAACCAACCAAATCATAGGCCTATTATTAATGATATTAAACCTTTTCAGACACTTAATCAAGCATTATGAATGAGTTAGTTAATGTACCACTGTTATCGTATCGCTGTGATTAGCGGTCATATTAAAAGCAGGAAGAATAGTTTTTTTCTGTATGAAAAAAAATACCCAAATGATATATTTCCACCGAAAACTAAAACTTATGTAACTCATGCCCTATTGGCGGTATAATGATGTGTTATATATCAAACGAAAGGTAATGTTATCGCCTACAGATAATTTAATATGCACGAAGCTGTGGGATTAGTGTTTTGGCCGGTCCTCTGTGAAATGAGAAATGTGAACTAAGCGCCACCTAGCGGCCATTTGTGATGATGTTTTGGGGACTCGAATTAATTTTGAAAAGGGGTCGAGACTACCCAGACCCCTCCCAATCTGATAACCAGGTTGAATAAAGCAATAGGGCTCATTATTTGTGCTAAAATTCTTGTGCCCCAGCCACCCCGCCCCACCCCTCACATACACCTACACACACACACACACTCTGACGTGTCACCCAATGTATTCCAGTAACATTTCCACTCATCCCAACTCAACTGCACAGAATTGTAGTTCAATTGAAACCTGTCTGCTATCTCCCCTTAACGATATGGAGTGCTTTGGAGCTTGCCGCTAAATAGGCCTACCCTAGTTTTAGGATACAGGCTCCTGGTTGGATTAACTCTAGCATTATGAAATTGACGCTATTGACGCTCTGGCATGGTCAGCGATGCATGAAGCGACGGGACAGAAAAAAACAGTCACTGACTGATATTCCCATCTGCGCTACGGAAAATCAGTCACTCACTGAGATTTCCATGAAGGCACTGAGAAAAACCAGTGATGGCTGTTTTTTACCGAGGTGACTGATAATTATCAGTCGCACCCATTTGCGGCTGAAAATAATCAGTCATTGCTGGGGAAATATTTATATCTGACTGATAAAACGGGCGCGGGTCTATCAGTGTGGGGCGGGGAACACCAATAATATTATCAAACATTACCTTTGAAAAGCGCACCAACATCTAAATGTGATGTGTTTAAGGAAAATGAGTCACAAGTCACTAAAAAGGATATTTTGTAGATGAGGTTTAAACATGAGCCCTTGTATTGCGTAATCGTAAAAAAATGTACAATTCACCCTCAGCAATCCTCTCAAATAACCTAAATTTAAGAAAAAGATTAGGTTCAAAATTCAGTTCAATATAACCAAACAGATTGTTTGAATCAAGGCAGTATAAAATATACCCAGATTTACCTAGTATTGGCGATTTTCCAGCCTAATGTAGCAGCATTTCCTCAATGTGTAGATCTGCCGATCGTACATTTTATGAAGATCTGACCCTACTAATCACAATTTGTTTGTATGATTATATTGTCCATATGAGCTCTCATTTATTTCCCTTTGAGATTGTAGTATTATCTAATGGGGATTGTAGTGATGTTTTAAAAACATCTGAAATCATTTCAGCTCTTCTATAATTTGTGTTGTAATAGCTGGAAATGCAGCCTTAATAGGGGATTTGCATAGCCGCCATTTTGAATCTATATTCGCATGGAATTATGGGATTAATGGTACAGTTTAAAATCTATAGAAAACATGCCATGTTCAGCATGAACTATTTATCAATGCTCTAATGTCAATATCCATATATAATACATGTTTCCATTACAATAGTCCCTAACTTTCCCAACATGCATTTCGTTGATATAGATCATTTATACAAACTGTGACATTGATGAAAACATTCTTACAAATTTCGATAAAAATGTTGCTAAATATAAATTGTATGTCAGATATCATCAGAATCCATCCCAGGATGCACTGTAACAGACATGCGCAGTAGCACATGCAACTCCCCTATTAATTATTTGGAACTACTATCTATAGTCAATTTCTGATTCTAATCCTGTCTGTAGCTCAGCTTTGTAACGATCCCAGTTTCAACTTGATTGATTGAATTCAAATGCTTGTCTGGTAGGATTAATTGATTGTGACACATTTAAAAAGGTTGGAGGAGGATGAAAAAGGTTAATTGCCATGAGAAAGACGATGCGGGCGTCCCCCTCTCTGTCTCCTGGTGATGTCCCAGCTGTGCGCTGATAAACTGGCTCTTACGTGATTTGGATCAACAATCAGTGAATGGAGATTTTGATCTGCCTCCGCCCAAGTTTCAGTCCCTGAACCTAGGATTACACTTGAGCATGCAGAAGTGTTGTCGCTCGAGAGCTTGTGTAACATCTTTAATGTAATCAGTACAGATTTCATGCTCCTGAATCTGCAAGTGCACAATCAGAACGTGTTGGTCACGATATGCATCAGGATGCAGCACATGAAGGTGTAATCATAGCCCTAAGTTATACAGTCTGTCAACAACAACTTCTTTATAAGTACACTGGACGTTCCGCTGAAGTTTGACATGTTTGATTTTGAGTGCATATATAGCAGCGTGGCGCCTAGTATCTAGTAATTTGAGCACAACTACATGACATCCTTTCCGCATGTTTAAGAAATGGTCCAATAGCGCACTGAGAGCGGACCAACAGACTTGCTATTATTATTGTTATATTGGTTTCATAAGGAAACAAGCAAACCACTCTGTGCTTGTCTTGTGCTAAAAGATGAAGAGCAAATGCCTAAGGTGCGATTCCACTGGATCGCTGTTTTGGTCCACTCATGTTCTGCTCTATTATTTTACCTGAGGGCATAACAAGAGTGAAAGAGTGAAGTTAGAGTGAATCCTGAGCACTAAAATGGAACCGGTTACTGTTTCCCATAGCTTTAAAGAAATGATATTTGCCCTTCTTTAGAAGTGCTCAGGACGTTCCACTAATATCCGACCTGTTTGAGTTGAGTGCAAGTATATGACACTCTTTCTGCTGTCCAATAGCGCAATGAGAGTGGACGAACAGACTTGTCATTTATTTCATAAGGAAAGAAGCAAACCAGTAGAATCACTCTGCGCTTGTATTGCGCTAAAAATAAAAGCGGATGAAGAATGAATGAAAAGCACACTGCAAAGCACATATAGAAGCGATCCAGTGGAATTGCACCTTTAGCATAGATACAAGTGATCCAGTGGAATCATGGCTTTAGCACAGATACAAGTGATCCAGTGGAATCGCACCTTTAGCGCAGATGCAAGTGATCCAGTGGAATTGCACCTTTAGCGCAGATACAAGTGATCCAGTGGAATCATGGCTTTAGCGCAGATACAAGTGATCCAGTGGAATTGCACCTTTAGCGCAGATCTATACAGGTGATCCACTGGACTGGCAGCCTAAGCATTGCAGAGCTGTCTCTTCACAAGCCCACTCAATAAACATCTACAATACAAAAGCACTAACAAATAACGCTCAGGGGATATTCTAGCATGTTTATGTTGGAAGGAATCTGACTTCAGAACCATCCTAAATCATAATCAATTCCACATTCTTATAATTGCTAAAGGGCACAACATCAGTAATGGCCGTGTTTTACTTGCCCCAGGGAAATGTGATCTAATCGTTATAAATGTGGATGATAGGACATGGCTGTTGATAATGGGACAGAAGGCAGGATACCCCTGAGTCCACTCTGTATGGTTATCTCATGAAAGATAATCAAGTTTGTGAATTATTTTTAAAAACAAATTTGTATTAACCATGCAGGGGATGCATGACGTATAGCTTGATTATGGATGATGCTCTCCCATGCACCATTCCGGCGTTTTAATGCCTCTCTACCTTGAAATTGTCCTTTAATATCATTTTTAAAGCCACAAGGAATCCTCTATTTCCCGATTCATTATTATGCAATGCACCTGTTGTAGTCGTAGAAAAAAATGTATACAATATCGGAGACGGACATTTGTTATGCAAGGACCCCATTGCTCAATAAGATTGTTTGATTGTTGAACTGGGTTATTTGAGAGGACTAGGGAAGGAGAATTGTACATTACCATATCAGAAACTAACGGAGTCGACGATTTCGTGATCATAACTTGATATCTTCAGAAATATTTTTCAAGTCTTCATATTTACTGGTTTGTAATGGTTTCAGGTTTTACAAGACCACGAGCACTGTCTTAAGTTGGCTGATGCATTCACCAATTTTCTATACTGGGTCAGATTTAAAAGAAATGCACAATCTACAGTTCTACACACCTATCAATTTCTGCTAAATTAGAAGGAAAAATGATAAATACTAGGTATATCTGAGTATATTCTGTATTGTATTCATTCAAAAAAATCTGTCTGGTTATGTTGAACTGTATTTTAAACCTGATTTTCTTCTTAAATTTGGGTTATTTGAGAGGATTGGTGAAGGTGAATTGTACATTTTCTGGCGACTTGCAGGCGGGGGCAGGAGGGAGCAGGCAGAAGTATGTAGGTATCTGACTGTCCAATAGGGGATTTGCCTGTGCCACTGCCCATGTCTGTCAAAGTGCATGCTGGGATGGATTCTGATGAAATCTGACATACAAATATTTGGCAACATTTTTATCAAATATTGCAAGATTATTTTCACCAATATCATACCATTTATCAATAATCTATAAATACCAAATGCATGATGGGAAAGATGGGGACTTGTGTGATAGAAACATGTAAAACACATAGACATTGGCCATAGAGCATTGATAAATATGCCATGCTGGACACAGCATGTTTTCTATAGATTTTACCCTGCATCATTAGTCCCATAATGCCATACGAATCCACATTGAAAATGGCGGGTATGCAAATCCCCTATCTTCAGGCTTTTTCCAATGGATTTGTTGTTGTGTCCGCTAACAGCTACACCCCTCACCCCCCACCCACCCACCCATCCTGAAAGGTACAAACAATGTAGGCACTCATGAATAAGTGAGCGATAATAGGTGAATTGGTGAGCGATAATAGATACAAGTAAGAACACAAGTCAAAATTAGCAAGTCAGAATTGGAGAAGGGCTTAGAGGGACCACTCGGGGGAATCGCTACACATTTAGTAAACTCTGCTAAATTAGACTGAATAATGATTAATGCTAGGTATATCTGAGTATATTCAGGTATTGCCTTGATTCAAACAATCTGTTTGGTTATGTTGAGCTGAATTTTGAGCCTGATTTATGTCTTAAATGTGGGTTATTTGAGAGGATCGGTGAAGGCGAATTCTCTGGCGATTTCACCCATTACTTCCCTGAGCAACCCAGCATACCAACCCATACAGGTCACGTATGTTGTGACATCAGATATGCTTACACATGCAGGGGAGGGTGTCTTACCCCTACAGTACACCACGGCAGGGAATACACTGCAGCGTGTTGTTTCCACCAGTAAATTGCCACTAATGCCTTTCAATCAGGTCATTGACACATGCAGGCAAGATGGCCGCCAATGGTATAAAAACATGCTTATCACGTTTGTCACAACATGTTGCCGAATAGCTTGTGCGCAGGGTACATATTATATACTTGTTAACTAACGAGTTGGGTGAAGGAGTGGAATATATATATTTTATTTTTTTTCATTTTCAATGAGTCATAAGTCGCAAAATATGGATTTTGAGATATTACCAATTTGAAAAGAGGAGATCATCTAATTCCAATGATAGTAAACACTAGGACACCTAATAAGTATTTCTATATTTTAAGTTTGACATTTTTATTTTTGAAAAAAAAACTTTGCCATGTTTCTGGATGTGTAATTACCAGTAGAATAGCTAAATATACTCCATACTCAGGGCTTGCTCTTGATGCGCATCTTTATAGTGTGCTTTTCATTCGCTCTTTGTCCGCTTTTATTTTTAGTGCAATACAAGCGCAGGGCGATTCTATTGGTTTGCTTCTTTCCTCATGAAATCAATTGTAAATCACTTGGTGCACTCTTATTGCACTCTTGGACGGCTACTAAAAAACGTGGAAAGAGTGCCGTGTAGTTGTGCTCAAATCAAACACGTCAGATATCAGCGCAACCTCCTGCACTCTTCTAAAGAACCGCAAATAGCGGTTTTTAAGAGCGTATAGAAAGCGCAATAACCGATTCTATTAGACCACTCTGGTTTCACTCTAACTTTGCTTGTTAAGTCCTCTGGGAAATGAAAAGAGCAGGCCATGTGCAGGCCAAAAGAGCGAGCAAGTGGAATCGCAGCCTTACTTTCTCTCTGCATTCAGGCTCATAACTTGAGCAGATATCTCCAACAGATTTGGTGGTGTAATGGTGTAGAATCTCGCTGTTGAACTACAACGTTATTAGATCGAACCCAAGCATGGCCAAGTTTTTTCTCTGTGTTGTCATCAGTGGTTCTGCACTGGCAGCCTTAATACACTAATGGTTGCACGAGCTTGTCTGGCACTGGCTGGCGGCCTATAGGAGTCTTAGGGATTACAACATTTCTTCATAATCCTTAAGCTTTCTCAGGATATGATTTACAATGTTAGAATGAACGAATTAGGAAATATTGAAGGACCATTTCCAGAATTTTCTCGTAGAATTACGCGATCGGCGCTCTCAGTGTATTTATCTACAGAAACCATACCCACTTCATTTTCAACATAATTTTCAAAACATGTTGGAATATAAAGTCAGAAGTGTAATTGATAAATACATCGGTGAGTTGTTATTACTTAAACAATGTTTTTACGATAGAAGTTGATTAAAATAGAAATAATGGTTGATGATTCGATGCACATCTATATAAATGATATCAACTACATGTATACTGTATGAGAGGAGGAGAGACGGAGTAATCAATCTTGGTCTAAATTTGTAAAAAAAAAAAAAAAAAAAGAAAAAAAGTGTTATTTCTTTTTCTACATGCCATTTCATCTTGGATGTTTGGCAATCTGACTAGTAGTGACAGATTATAGTGAAATTGTATGCGTGTGTGATATTCGAAGCTACTGACACCAAGAGTTGGTTGGGTCAGATCTTCTGAAGATGTACAATTCGCCTTCACCAATCCTCTCAAATAACCCACATTCAACATAAAAATAAGCCTCAAAATGCAGTTTAACATAACGGAACTGATACTTTAAATCTATGCGATACCAAATATACTCAGATATACCCGGTATTCATCATTTTTCAGACAAATTTAGCAGAATTTACTTAATGTGTAGAACTGCCAATTGTACATTTTCTGAAAATCTGATCCAGTTATCTATTTCATTGTATTTACTTTTAATATGTAACCCAATACCTGTCCAGTAGGGCGTGAACTCCTCCCACCTATTGCAGTTAGACCCACTGATATGTCCTACTCACTGGACACTACAATTACCTACAATAACAAATGAACATAAATAACAACAAATAGACGAAAAATAGGATTTTAATTCTAGAACGATTATGTTATTGCAACTCCATTATTGTACCTCTCATTTAGCATTTAACTGTTACCATTGTGGGGATATTAACGTTTAATTTGAAGCTATATCTCAGCTATTATGCCTAAAGAAATCTTACCAAATTGACTCATATTATGACTTATAAGACTGAATTCATCAATATTCTGCTGCTGTTAGATCTTTATACAAGGATTTGAAGTAGAGACAGTCAAGCAAAAAACAGCTGCCGGTGAGCGATAATAAGTGATTGTGTGAAGTGATTCAAAATGGCGGTTATGCAAGTCCCCTATTGCTTGATTAACTTTACATCTGTATGGACGTCAGGCTTGCAGGTATCACACCCTCCCCAGGCAGGCATACCAATTAGCCAACACATAATTAGAGGCTTAACTACCCACACACATTCTACTTGCCTTTAGTCTTATGGCTCAGATTTTCAGAAAATGTACAATAAGCAGCTGTACATATTTAATAAATTCTGCTAAATTAGGCTGCAATTTGGTCAACACTATGGAAATTCCAGTATATTTTGACATTGCATTGATTACAGTAATCTGTCTGGTTAGGTTGAACTGTACCGTGAACTTTATTTTCGTTTGAAATTGAGGTTATTTGAGGGGATTGGCGAAGGTGAATTGTACATTTTCTGAAATTCTGACCCTTATACACGGTCAATTAAAGAGATTCTCTGGGATGCAGTGTGGGCGAATCGTCATTCATTTCACTGGAGTTCTCACAACTCCCTATATTGGACAAATGTGAGGTGTTAGAGGAAAATGAGTCACAGGTCGCAAAACTGATATTTTTCGAAGTGATTTATTCACAAGATCTCTTCGTTGGAATGGTCTCATGCATCTTTGAGTGACTCAGCAGTTGAAGTCATATTATTCCATGTACCAAATGTCAAGACAATGTATTAATATTTAAATAAATATATCTATCCTTAGGTCATCCTATGGAATAGATTTAGTTACTCAAATAACATCTTCAAAAGATATAACATAGATTTGGACATGAAAGTCCTGAGCTGTTAACTAAAGGAAAACAAACATTTATGAGCGATAATAAGTGCATCCACTGCAGGAAATGATCTCAGCAGGTACTACATTAGTTTATTTAGCACCCCGCTGAGACTATTACCTCCAGTGGGTTTGGGGAATTTTCACCAGTTGTTATTGCTACAGGACTGTGATTTGTTTTATTAGGAGTACCCACCCGAATCCCTTCCTATGGCTACTTCACTTATTTTCGCTCACTGGCCTCAGTTTTCTCTCAGCGATTACACTTCTAATTCGTGTATAAACATAAAACAACAGCAGTTGATGAATTCAATTCTATAAGTCATAATATGAGTAACTCTTGTATACACATATAACAGCAGCAGAATATTGATAAATTTAGTCCTATAAGTCATAATATGAGTAACTCTTGTATACACATATAACAGCAGAAGAATATTGATGAATTCAATCCTATAAGTCATAATTTGAGTAAATTAATAAGATTTGTTTTCTCTGCATAGCAGCGAATACAGCTTTAAAGCTTCGCTCTCGGCTAATTTTCCATCAAAGCAGAATTGCCACGTTTTGCCTCATTCATTCTATAGGCATTCCGATGTTACTTGTAAAGAATTCTAATTGACTTTGGCCTGTCCCTTTTGAGTAATCACCAATACCCCAATGGAAGAGGTATCACTAAACGCCTACGTAGGGACTGCCCTAGACTACCAACTCAACTGGCAAGTTCAAATCAACAAATGGGTGAAGTTGCCAGAAAATGTACAATTCACCTTCACCCATTTTCTGAAATAACTCAAATTTCAGACGAAAATAAAGTTCAAAATACAGTTTAACCCAAACATATTGCTAGAATCAATGCAATGCCGAATATACTCGAATTTACCTGGTATTGACCAAATTGCAGCCTAGTTGAGCAGGATTTACTGAATGTGTACAGCTGCTAATTGTACATGTAGATGCATGCCTAAGGATATATCTAATTTTCTAGTGATTGACCATTATGAAATATCGCTAACCTTTTTTCTTGTCCCTATCACAGATAGCAACATCTATATTGATTTTCTGACCCCGTTGTTTCCCCCTGTGATGGTGAAAAATCCCTTATATCCAAAAGATTATGGGTGAAATTGCCAGAAAATGTACAATTGGTCTTCTCCAATCGTAAAAAATAACGCAAATTTAAGACAAAAATGACTTTCAAAATACAGTTCAACCTAACTTAACAGATTGCTATATATACTTAAATTTACCTAGCTTTGACCAAATGTCAGCCTTGTTTAGCAGAATTTATTAAATGTGTACTTCTACCTTTTGTACATTTCCTGAAGATCTGGCCACATTGTTGGAAATTGCTAACTACCAGTTGTACACATACATGTGACACTTCACACGTCAATAGAACTGCAGAACTTTAGAGTCGAATCCTTGCTGAATGGACTGCTTCTGAATTCATGTAATTAGGACTTGCCCCCCGGACAAGGGATCACTAATTACACCTCTAGATTCATTTCATTAATTGAAATTCAATTATTTTGTAAATAGTATATCTGTTGCTGGAATGCAAATTTATTCTTTGGTTCACCGCGGAAGCGCATGATTTATTTGAGTTGCTAACGGGCTATGGGTGGTACTATCCATGCTCATGAATATCAATTAGAATTATTTTTGTATGTAGTTGGTAATTCTGCTGACACTAGGATTTCTCCTATTATCAGGCCTAACAGTTTGACAAAATAGTGATGTGTTACTGGGAAATGAGTCACAAGTCACCAAAAATTTTGAGATGTCATCACATTTGAAAAGATGAGATCAAGTGGATTCCAATGATCGTAAACATTAGGACATTTGATAAGTACTCATTTTAAGTTCGATATTTTTATTTTTTAAAAAAGGCTTTGCAATATGTCTTGGTGGACAATTACTAGTAAAGTAGCTAGGGTGAGCTTAGAAACTCAAGGATATATTTGAAACAGTGTCTTGGAATTTAATACATGTATTCATATGACCTGAGGCCCTAGACACTTCTAAAATCATAACATTCCAACCAAGAGATTCTGTGAATAAATCCCTTTGGAAAATACCATCTTTGCAACTTGTGAGTCATTTTCTTGAAACACATGACAGATAGTAAACCTATTGCTACTTAGTATTATACAGATACGGTGAAGGGTTGAAGGGGTGTATGATCATAACTTTACACTTGCAGGTACTTGAAAGGTCAGATCTTCAGAAAATGTACAGTAGGCAGATCAAAACATTTAGTAAGTTCTCTACATTAGACTGAAAAATAGCCATTATCTCAGTATATCTGGGTATAGATTTGATATTTCCTGGAATCAAAGGACACATATGTGATGTGTTAGAGGGCGGAATACAATTTCATTGTTATGAAATATTCGTTGTCTATATATAGTTCATTGCTGCTGTTATAATCCAGTT
This sequence comes from Sthenelais limicola, assembly GCA_942159475.1. Lineage (NCBI taxonomy): Eukaryota > Metazoa > Annelida > Polychaeta > Phyllodocida > Sigalionidae > Sthenelais > Sthenelais limicola. Next base: position 16,303,406 of record OW804101.1, read on the forward strand.
GATACAATTTCTCTGGCTGCTTTCACTACTATATCCAAGTAACATCTTTGTATTTTTCAACTCATTTTCTTTAAATCTAGACAATAAGGTGCTGTTTCTAGCTCAGACTCTTAACCTCTTTCATAAGGCATCCTCTGTTGATTAATGTTAATATTTATTCAGCACAGTTGTCAAACTAAGCTCTAATCATCATTACACATGTTAAGGGCCCTTCAAGATTACCTTTATGGCCATTTTGTGATGAAATATGGACAATCAAGTTTCAAAGAGCAGAGATACACTAGGTCTAGTCACTGTGGCAAGTTGTGAACAACCAATTGAGATATAGCAGTTTTTGCACCTTGGACTCCAGCAATTCTCTCTATGTGTCCATCAAGCGTAAAGAAGAATTGGTTTGGTGGTAATGGAGCCATTACCTCAATCATATACTCCAGTCAGTTCATTTCCATCTCATGAATGTGTTTGTGGACACGTGTTGTTCTGTATTTAACCACTTTAGGAACACTATTCTTCACAGGCAGTGGAACCGTGTGTGATGTATGGCAGGAAAATGAGTCACAAGTCACAAAATTGATATTCTTCAATATTATTTATAGGATATATTTGCTTGAATGTTCTCACTTTTGAGATGCTTAGCGCTGCTAGCAGCATGAATACATGTACAAAATTCCAAGACAATGTAATAAATATATCTATGCATTTCTAAGCTCACCCTGTGGAGTATACATTCAGCTACTTTACTAGTAATTGTCCAACAAGAAATATTGCAAACTTATTTTTTAAAAATAAAAATTCCAAACTTAAAATATAGAAATATTAGTCCCACAATTTGATGCGAATCACGATTCAAAATGGCGGCTATGAAAATCCCCCTATTGCTAAGACGTCATCATAATACAAATGTGATGTGTTTCAGGAAAATGAGTCATAAGTCGCAAAATTGATATTTTTCAAAGTGTTTTTTTACAAGATTTCTTTATCAAAATGTTTTGATCTTTAGAACGTTTAGCACTCATAGTCACATGAATCCATATCACAAATTTCGGGACATTTAATTAGATATATCCCTGCGTTTTTAAGGCCTTTGTATTGAGTATATTTAGTTACTTTACTGGTAATTACCCATCAAGAAACATTTCAAACTTTACATTTCAAAAGTAAAATTATAAATTTAAAATATAGAAATACTTATTAGGTGTCTTAGTGTTTACTATAATTGGAATCACTTTGATCTCCTATTTTCAAATATGGTGATATCTCAAAATCCATATTTTGCGACTTATGAACCATTTTCCTGAAACACATCTCAAATGATCTGGCTGCACAATGCCAAGTGGCTGTATGAGATCAGAAAGCTTGGCTGAATACAGCAAAGCAGCACTGAAAAATACAATTTCTATGAGACAAAGCAACAAAGGATCTCCCCGAGTAATTCTATCAGATATTTGGTTCAAGGAATGATTTCTATGAATCTGTGTAATGAACACCAGCTTCTGATTCATTGCAGACTTGTCTGTGGCTTTCAATTCAACCCTTTTTCTATATGTGGGTGAAATTGCCAGAAAATGTATAATTCGCTCTCACCAATCCTCTCAACTACATCAAATTTAAGACGAAAATTAGGTAAAAAATACTGTTTAACATAACCAAACAGATTGTTTAAATCAAGGCAATACCAAATATACTCAGATATACCTAGTATTGACCATATTTCACTGTAATTTAGCAGAATTTAATACATGTGTAGATCTGCCAATTGTACATTAAAATTTTTATGAAAATCTAATAAACATGTAGCTCATGCATTATGGTTGCTCTATAAAGCTACACGGGTTAGAAATTACCTTCCACAGAAATGGACCATAGTCTCGATACTCTGTTAATAACTGCCTTGAGAGGAATGGAGCTATGCTGAACATAACATGTTTTTACTCTACTCTGAGGGAAGATAAAAGCTTATGACTTGATTTGATTTGATATGACTTGATGAAGAATAATTTATTCCAGTACAAATACATTTCATCAGTGATAATATTCTCAGCATTGCCTGATCTAATTTGAATAACAATAATAAACTACTAACATGGTCCACAGAGTGAAGTTATACTGTGAGAAATTACTTGACAAAAAAGAGATCTTGGTTTTAACACTTCAAAAAACTCTTGCAATAGTTAATAGTAAATAGAAGATATTACGAGTTTGACACTATCAAACTCCATGAAGACACAGATAAATTTTGTGAGCCTTAATTTAGATGAGAAGACACTGGAAAAAAATAACTGAAATAGCAAGAATTACATAAATATAAATTATAGATCCTTTCCCACCCAATACTATCACTTCTAATAATTCACATTATATTGTATGCCCAAAATATGTTTTCCTATTTGACTAAACTATCTTAATAAACCAATCATCTCTTAATCTACTTTGCTATCTATTGTTCGGCTCAACTCGCATCAACAACCAATCACAATCCAGCACACAACCTTGCACATGTGTAAATAATAACTCGAACTCGATGACTGAATTTACCTTGTTCTCTTGTTACCATAGCAACCAATACAACTTCACGATGAACGTATGCGCTACTTTCATATCAAATACACAACACTCTTCCCTCTCCAAGGTATGTTACTGATGATCTCAAAACAGTACACTGTAAGCGCCGATTTCATAATTCTATGGAATTTCTCTGGAAATAGTCCTTCAAAAGGCCCTAATCTTTCATTTTTCATTATTTCTAACATCATAAATCCTATACTAAGAAGGCTAAAGGATTAGGAGAAGTTTCCTAATCCCTAAGACCACTATAGGCCGCCGTCCAGTGCCAGACAAGCTGGTGTGATTATTTTCCTAAAGATGGATCACATATATCAGGAATACATTGTAAGATGTAAGAGCCCTAGTGTTGTTGGGCCCTAACGTTTGGGGCCCTATCAGTCAGTATCGAAATCTGAACAAATAGGCCGTTTTATTTTAAGGTAGACGGAAAAATAATTAAATTGATCAAATGCTACTTTAAAGATCTTAATATCTAGTGTGATGCAGAATGATGGCAGGGTATGGCTTTGTTGAGGAGGAAGACTTTGCCAGGCAACTGTAGGCTAGTTCTTAGATATTATGCTCCCAAACTGAAGAAAATTATAGCTGGCTATCATGGTCAGATAAACAAGAAAAAGCAGCGATATAAAATAAATTTTATTTTTGACGTTTTTTCAACTGCTTTTTCGTGCAACTGACTACCTTTCATAAAAATTGGTCATACATAATTCTCGCTTTCCCTATGTGTTAGGCCAATTTGACCAATACGCCACCTAGTGTTTCAAATATGACATCATCCAGCAGAGTAAATAACATCCGCTCTCTGCCCTAGTACACATAATCAACCAAGCCTGCCTTTGCGCAGCAAGCCTGAGGCTTGTCATATATGCCCCTGGTGTTAGATTTGCGCCCTATACCGCCTATCAAGAATAGTGGGAATTGTCCCACCCAATCTGCAATGGCCCAACAGATAGATCTACTACTGCTTATTTTGCAAATTGATGAAAGGTCTGTGTTATCAAGCTATTATAAATGCTAGAAAAGATCACGCGAAGAAAGGAATGGGCTCTCAGTAGTTTTATTACTTTCCAAGCGGGCTCAATCTGCCCCAAACAAACAAACTTCAAGCTTAATCAGGAAAAGCAAAAGTCTCATCGGGAAGAAATAAGTCTGTTTCAGGAAAAAAAAAAAAAGAAAAATTTTTCACACTCTTGTCTGTACACCGGTTGGTACTGCACTGTCGGTTTGTGTCTCTCAGTTGCTAGGTGACGCCAGGCACGTCAATTCAGGTGTGGCGCTAGTAAGTCTCTGCATTTATACATACATTCATAGACCATGAATATACACCATAAATGCTAGGAAAGATCACGCGAAGAAAGGAATGGGCTCTCAGTAGTTTTATTACTTTCCAAGCGGGCTCAATCTGCCCAAACCCAAGGAAAGAAATATAATAAATCATATTATTAGAAGGTTGAGAGCTTCCCAGCTACCTTTCGGTCCAATTCGAGTTTATAATCAGTCGGAGTATTTAGGTAGATCAACACTGCAAGGCTTTGCCAATCCCCCGCCAGCTTGATATCGGTAAGATTTAAACCACACATGTGCAAATAGGTTGCCGAGCCTCTCCTCAAACTGTGTAATCCTATATCCTTCCTGATATTACACTTCTCCGCCCAAAACTTTAGCTTCTTGAGGGCGTAATCATAATGTACCGAAGTACCACCCGAGAAAGATATCAGAGGAGCTTCATTTGCAGCAGGTGACGTTTCCAACCAGCCTTTCAACTGGGTTGCTAAGCACAAATCGTTGTGAGAATAAGACACCGGGATCTCCAGCACACGTGCCCTAAACTGGTTGGTTTTAGAGCTCGAGACTTTTAGTAAGAAGCCCCACTCAAACCAAGTGATGTCTGATCGGCGAAGTAGATGATCGTTATAAGTACCGGCAAAAACATGACACTTCCTGAGAAGGGTGCGAAAACATAATAATAGGCCTAGCCAGCACGCCAACTCTTTATGTGAACTGACGTCCACCACCCAAAAGATTTTCACCAGATCCTCCGGAAACAAAGGATCCTTCTGAGATTTGCTGTCGCCCAGTAGTCGTTTCAACCCTCTCAAGGTTACCTTTACCCTGAAATCCGATCGAAGATCCGGGGAACCATCTAGTTTTGCCAGGTGATTCAGTGCCGAAGTATAATTCTCAAGAGACGTGTAAGACAAGGTCTCCGAAGCCCAGACTAAAAACTTGCAGACGTTCTCTGACACAACTGGATAAGGTTGAATTTTTGCCTGGCCGCAGAAGAGATGGTACTTGCGCCACTGCGATGCCCTTACTGCTTGAGAACTGTCGGCTAAGGCACTCTGCTGTATTAAGGAGACCCTTTCATCCAACGAATGTAGGTCTGAAATTAGACGAAGATAGGATCTAGGTAGCAATTTTTCTGGACACATTGCCAAAAAATAGTTCTTATCACATTAGCACATGTTTCATCAGGCGCCCTCTGTCTGGTCAGACATTGAATTAACTTCTTATCCGAGCACAAGATACATATACCCACATTCGAGTAGAAACCCAGCCAATGAAACAACACTATTGACAGGGCTACCAAGGATTTGAAGAGATGACTGTTCTCCACCGGCCGATTGATGAATATGCCTGACATGTTCTCCTGATGCACACACGGTATGAGTTCCTCACTTGAGGCCTCACCCATACGAAATGCTCCTAAGTAGGTCAGGTCTCTGTAGTAAGCTAAGAACTCATCCGACTCACACCTCAGGTAAATGCCCTTGTCAACCTCCAATGTCAATGTCAGGTCTCTAGTACCGTTGAAGTCAGTCAGAGCAGCCTTCCACCACTCTAAATCGTTGTGGAAACCTCTATTGAGATGTACTCTGTGCTGTGATGCTAAAGGCTTGAGTAAATCCAGAACGTGGTGACAGTACAATCTACCCCCTTTGATGACCTTACTGCAGTGATTTAAAAGGCCTGCTAGCCTCCTAATCTGACGGCGTGAGCCAAAACCTTTCCCTGAAAAGAAGGCCAGTTCATGTCGTAATTTCACAACCTTATCTTCCGGTAAACTCAAAGACATAGATGCACTGTCAATATAGATACCTAAATATCTGTTACGTCGTGACAGGTGGGTAAGCTTCTCCCAAGATACGAAGAAGCCCAACTCTCCCAACATATGAATACAAAATTGTTGGGCTTTCACACATTTCTCATACGTCTCTTCACAGACAAGGAAGTCGTCCAAGTAGGAGTAACACAGATAGCCCTGTCGACGCATCATACGTGATACAGCATCTGTAATGCGTGAGAAACAGTATGGAGCCGTGCGCGAGCCAAAGCATATGAAGTTGTCCACCAGGTAGCTTTCCTCCGCTCCCACTCTCCATTGTAGACCAAAGAAGGCACGATTTGAAGGATGTATCAATACAGAACGGTAGGCTGATTTTAGGTCCACTGTACACATATACATGTTGCGTTGTAGACCATTCATGATCCTATCTAAGGTCACAAAAGAGAAGGCAGTACACACATCATCAACATGGTTGTTAATCGAAACACCAATGGGGCGCCGACAGTCCGTGATCGGTCTTATCCCACCACTAGCCTTTTCAATAACGCCCATGGCGTGAATACAAGTAGTGCGATCGGAGGAGACAGATAACTTGCCCATCTCCAACTCCTTTCTGATAAGTTTGTCTAACTTGGGTCTATTCTTAGTCGAGTAACAAGATGAATAGTTCTTAACTTCGTAAGGGGAGACATGACAATCTCGATCAACTAGACGGAAACCATTATAAACACCGTCAAGCAACCAATGAGCATCATCATCGAGGCGGTTCCCTACAGTCAGCCATTTGGCCCAGCCGGCCGGTTTAAATTGCCGCATTACTCCTTCAACAATGCCGTGAGCCGGAACATTAACACATAAATCATACAGTTCGGCTAGACAATTACTAGAAATTACCTCTTCAGATGAATAGGAAGGCAATCCCATGAATAAATGGCTGTTTTCAGTTGTCGAAGGACTCAAAGGCTGACTGGGTCCGCCATTTTGGCATCATTTACGACCTCCACTTCCGGAGACTTCCCCCTGCTCACTACTTCCGGTGGCAACATCCAGCGAGGAGGCAGCATGTTCCCGCAACCAATTCAGCTGGATGTCACAGGTCTTAGAACGGTGTGCCCCCTTGCATAATCCACAGATACCATTCGGAACCTGCAGTTAAAACAATCACGGCCATCGTTCCACTTCCAACACGCCTCTGGGACCCGTTTGTTGCGGAAATCATAGTGTGGGGAAAGCGGACCGGTCTTCTCCTTATCCTTCCCCCAACCCCCGCCATTTTGGTAGCTATAACCTCGGTTGCGGTATCCATAGCTCTGATAGTTGGTACTGCGCATGTTCTCCGCACACAAGTGAATGCAATCGCTTTCTACATCCACAGATGGCCAATCGTCAATAACACCATTGAGAACTTTAGTTGTTACTTCTCTTTCGTACTCCAAAATGGCCGAATCCAAGTACCTTTCACGAGCGGCCTTGCAAGAGATATAGCGTAAGTGGGCCACATATCCCTCCACCGGCTCACCCCCGTCCATCATATCCTGTAATACTCGTATGCAACCATGGATCATGTAGCGATAGGACAAATCATGATAAGACTTGGCATTATTCACATATAACTCAGGACGATAATTACCTGGAACTAAGGCTGCTGCTCTATTGGATATACGACCCTGTGTGCCTGGAGAGTTACGCAGACCCTTGGCTCCTTGCCCGCCGCCACCACCGCTACCCCCGGTAAGTGATAGGTCTTTCAATTTCTGTTCAGCTGCGTTAATACTATCCATCAACTGTGTTTTCTTCAAGGCATCGGCTTTCTTAGAGATAACACCCTCAACAAAAGTCAGATATTCCGGAGTATCTCGATCTGGTATCTCGGTAGCTTTGACGTCCGCCAAGGAGGCTAATTCCGCCTTCTCCATAACGGTTGCAGTTCTCACAGTTACAGGTGTATTCGAAGCTTCGGTTTTCACAGTTACCACAGGTTTAGACTTTGATTTCTTAGTCTTCCCTTTTGGCTTAACCGGTACAGATCCCTTCTTCTTCTTACTTAAACAGCTTGGTCGATAGTGCTGTTTGAAGCAGCCCCTACAGAAAATTTCTTGGGGCATCAGAGCGGCTAGTATACAATTTTTTTGAATCTCTGGACGAGAAAAATTTTTCACACTCTTGTCTGTACACCGGTTGGTACTGCACTGTCGGTTTGTGTCTCTCAGTTGCTAGGTGACGCCAGGCACGTCAATTCAGGTGTGGCGCTAGTAAGTCTCTGCATTTATACATACATTCATAGACCATGAATATACACCATTATATATGACTGACAAAGGGGTTGAAAATTAAAAGTCAGGTAAGGTGATGATTGTAGACATTTTTATTGACAAATTCAGGGATCTTTTCACCAATATCATAGCTTGTGTAAATGATCCATTACAAACAAATGCATGGTGGGAACCATGAAGTCTTGTGTGTGGAATCATGTCAAATAAATGATTATTTACATGAGATCATTGTTAAATATTCCATACTGAACCTAACATATTTTTTATAGCTTTTGCATTGAAACAAATCCATTATTCCTAGTAAATAAGAATTCAAGATGGCAGACATGCGATTTTGCTATTGGAAAAGGCAAAACATTATTATTTATCACAATAACAAGGTATTTGGAGGAACAAAACGTAGTTAATCAAAACCGATATTTATTAGTCATAGCCCTGTCCATGTACAGCCATGTAGGTAGTAATTTTGTAGACCCACTCTAGTAAATCTAGTAAGTCTCATAAGGGAGGTATATGGATCAGATTTTCAGAAATTGGACAATTGGCAGCTCTACACGTTTAGTAAATTCAGCTAAGTTAGGCTGCAATTTGGTCAATAGTAGGTAAATTCGAGTATATATTTTGGCATTGCATTGATTCTAGCGATCGGTTTGGTCAGGCTGAACTGAACTTTATTTTTGTCTGAAATTTGGGTTATTTGAGAGGATTGGTGAAGGTGAATTGTACATTTTCTAGCAATTTCACCCATATACAGAGGGAGTAGTCGTGGTAGACTGTTCAAGCAGACCATGTTGTCCTGCAGATGGTGTAGCTACTGTATGCCAGGTGACGCAGCAGAAATGTTTTTTTATAGTACCACCTAGTCCAGGTAGGTTTGATTGGCCTTTTCCATACTATGGACACACTTATATCAGTTGGCGCTAGTAGTAGTGGTGGCAGAACTATCAACTACTTTGTGGGCATACATGAACCCACTGCCACTCCCTCTGTATATACCTCCCTAGTCTAATGAGGCCAAAAGAAGGGAAGTTTCTGATTTATACAGCAGTAAACTAGGTAGGGGGAAATGGTAACTTTTTGGGGAAACCTTCTAGAAACTAAAAAAATGTCTCTTTTATAGCAATATTTGAGAAATTCACTTTTGATGGTGTTTTTTCTTGGTTAGATTTTTTTGTTTGGCCTATGTGACAGCCAGCTCTCTAACAAGATGACTCAGCAATTTATTCACTGCGTCCACTACCCCGGATTTAGCTCCCAAATAACTCAAGATAACTCAAGATAACTCAGAAGATGCTGAATAACATGTATTGGGAGATGTTCTTAAGAACTGAGGAGTTGAGAAGGTTTAGGACACTAGTGTATTCTGTGGGCCAAGTTGATAACCGCCACTATTTTATCTATATGATGAAACGCCAAAAAACTGTATTCTAATATGCCTGTATATATTATGGACTATACCCATTTAGATCATTGATACTATGGTTTGTATAGGCTTATTTCACTTCTCTCAAGTAGATTATATATTGCGTTACTTAATGTTAAATACTGTACATCGTTATTTTTATTGATTTTTCAAGTAGGTCAGCTGGAATATCCATATAGGATAAAATGCGACTGAATAAATAAACACAAAATACAAATACTCATAGTTTCCTGGTTGCTAGTCTAATTTTATTGATTGTATATATATGCGTATCAGTCATTTACAGTACAATATCCTCATTTAAATGTAAAGTTTCCTTGTCTACTCATTCTCTAGCATATTAATTAACACACTATGTCAAGCTTTTACCACACATGTTTGCCACACATGTTTGCCACACATGTTTGCCACACATGTCTGTTTAGGCCTACATTGAAATTACAATGATTGCCAGAGGTCTATTTATATTCCTTGATACACTTGATTGTCAAAATCGTTGGTAGTATGGATAAAAAAGAGAAAAAAAGATAGATGAATTTAGTTGCAATTTTATGAATTAACCTTGTAGAAGTTCACCACTTTAAGTCTCGTATAATATGTAGACCTCAAAGGTGTCAGCGGGCCATCTACAAACTGCCATAAAGGCTTGCCCTTCATCATTATGTGTAACAGAGAGAACAGTAATCTTATCAGCATTCACATCATCATTGACATCTCCCTCTAGTGTGTGCACATCCCCTCTAAGGTAACCAGTTCTGATGGAACCATCCTCATGTACAGCCAACACGTTGTCGTTATTCAGGATAGCAAAGGGGCCAACTTCAGTTGTTTTAGTTGTACACACACTGGATGATGTCTGCCAGTAACAGTAGTCGTGAAGTTGGTTTGACACAGTCTGAGTGAAGATCAGGGTAGAGTTACCATTGACGTCCTCAGCTAGTCTTTTATAATATCCCACATCTATGTCTACTTGTACAACATCAGTTGCTCGATACTTATTGATGAAGCGATTTTCGCTTGTGTATAGAAAGTCAGTGTTACCTGCCAGGGAATCTATATGAGATATACTAGTATAGTCAGTTCTTGCAGAAGTATAATAGTCAAACTTGGCCAGCTTCTCATTCCCATCATCATACACAAAGACATCTGTCCCAGAGCATCCCACACTGCCAAATGCTGAAAGGACTGATATTTGGGCGGGTATACATTGCCCCGTAGCGGCGTTAATCGAGTATTTAAACAGGCCAGGAACCCCATGTGTAGCAGCTATTGAGTAGTGGGACACAAAGCACAAGTCCAACACTGGATAGCCTGGTGCAGCATTACACTGTGTCAATTTAATAGTTGTCACTGAAACATGAATAAAACATGAGAACTAGTATAATAGTCAAGAATACTGGTTGGTTCTTCAAATATGTGATGTGTTTTAGGAAAATGAGTTATAAGTCGCAAAAAATAGATTTTGAGATACCATTACATTTGAAAGGATGAGACCAGGCTGATTCCAATGGTAGTCTAATAATCAAATAAGTATTTCTAGATTTTAAGTTTGATATTTTCATTTTTGAAAAAAAAGTTTTCAATATTTCTTGGGGGCAATAAACAGTAAAGTAACTAAATGTAGTCCATATGAGGACCTTTGTAACAAATAGGGTATATTCCATACAATGTTCTGCAATTTGATACATCAATCAATACAACTATAAGTGATGAACTCTCCAAAAATTAGAACATTCCAATGAAGTGATCTTGTAAAATAATCCCTACCAAAATACCATTTTTGCGACTCATTTCCCTGAAACATATCACATATTAGTGAGCGTTGACAGTCAAGCGAGAAATTAATCAACACAACACAAACAGAGTTATACTTTGAGTTCAGAACCAAGAAGAAGAGAGGGACTGGATTGGTTTATTCAGGGATATTTATAAATACCTCAGTCATTTACAATGGATAAGTCTGATTGGAGCCTCCTGGCCTGACCAATCAACCATCAACGTTGAAGCATTTGGCAGTGGCAATGATACATCCACGATCCAATTAACAGCAGAGTTAATAAGTATAATAACATCAAATACAAAAAATAGACTGACTGTGGTTTGAGTACTAAATATCCCAGAGAAATACTCACTTTTTGGTGAGGTGGTCCTGGAGTCATTGTGGAGGGAACTGGTCGGGTGTTCTGCCTGTGGCATGGCATGGAAGGGAACTCCTGCAGCAGCTGGTTCATCATGCAGTGGCACAGCTCTCGTCTCTGGAGAGGGTAGATGCAAGTAACTGTTAAAGTGGCTAAGATAGTTCAAATGAGTAGTCATGAAATCTTGCGATACTTTCAGTGTAATCATATGATAGGTATAGCAATATCTGAAGTATTGAGTACCAGCAATGCTAGCATTGCGTTTTCATTCAATGATTAGTGAATATGTGTAATGACTGGGTCAGAAGCCTCTATTCATTTCAAATCTGTGAGGAAATGGTCAAGCCAAAATACAGTGCTGCCAACGTCCCCCAAGTTGACCAGGAACGTAAATAATGTTCATTTTATTGACCTAATTTCCCTTTTATGGACCAATCACCACCCTGTATTAGTGACCACACCCCAAATAGATAGTGTGATAGATAGTGTTTGCTTTTTGTTTTCACACAACCATGTTCTTTCTTAAGACAAAGTTTGGAAATAATATTGTGATTCCTTATTTTTCATGCCTTAGTTTCTTGAACTCCTGCCTGCAGCAGTGCATACGACAGTGGTTTATCTCTTTAATTTCATTCAAGTGCCTTTTTTCTTCAGTTATGTGCCTCTATAAAATTTCCTTTTTCAAGGTCTAGCTGCACCAAACAAAACGTGACATGAAGAATTTAAGAACAAGATACTCCTTGTGAATAAAGTATTTGAATGATTTCATGACAATTTCCATACTTTTGTTTTGTGAAAGGGTGAAACTAATGTAGAATCCCCCTCGGTTGACAGTGGATGGTGTGTACACACCAAAGTGAACATTCCTTGTACGCTCCTACCCACTTTGACCCTTGGGGAATTCCTTTTATATACACCAAACAGTGCACCAGCAGCCCCACAACATGTGTTATCATTCCTTTAATAAACCTATACATTTGCTGGATCTCATCTGGCGTAATATGATAGAATAAAATCATAGAACATTATAAATGTCCTGCATGAAACATTTGATGACCCAATATCTCTCACCCTCAGGAAGGAGAAGAAGGCACGTTAGTGAAATGGCAAGTAGGGCCAATGGGCACGGTAGTCCAGCAGACATTATACGCGATCTGAAAAAGATATTTTATAATTCTTAGCATTATTGAATAAACCATTAGATTCTGAGATGTTGGTTCTGCAATCATTATGTAACAATGGTTTATCGCATTATTACAATTATTACGTAACAATCACATCTGTACAGGATTTGATGGGAGAGGTACTGTTGTTATTTTCATCCCCACCCAATATCTCTGAATTGTGTACTTCTTATAACTTTGTGTATTTTGCATCCTGTTTCTCCCACTAAGAGGAACATCAACATAGTAGCCATGTAAAAATAGAGGGAAAGAAAAAAGGCATGGCCTGGAAGACCTCTGTTTTGAGGTTTTTTGTCCATCACCTCATAAAGGCATATACAGTGAAGAATTCTTATAGTAACTGACACTCTGTTTGGGTTCAAACTGATCTCGACCCATCAGAAAAAGGGACGAACCCTGAAGGTGTTAGAAAGTACATTTAACTTGTTTAGCCTATAGTTTAGCTGGAGGAGGCTTAATTCACCGCAATTTGTGGCCTTAGTTACACGGTCGGGACAACGTCATTTGTAATAGATTTGTAACAGTCAATTAGTGTTGTAACCAAAATTGATAATAAGTGATCCGTTTTAGGAAAATGAGTCATAGGTCGCAAAATATGGATTTTGAGATGTCACCATAATTGAAAAGAGGAGATCAAGCTTCAATGATGGTAAACACTAGGCCACCTAATAAGTACTTCTATATTTCAAGTTTGATATTTTTATTTTTTGAAAAAAAAAAAAGATTTGCAATGTTTCTGGATGGATAATTACCAGTAAAATAACTTAAAATACTCCATAAAAAACCTTTCAAAACGCAATACGCAAACTTAAATACAATGTCCTCACATTGGGACATTTCTTTTTGCGACTTTTGACTCATTTCCCTGGAACACATCACATATATGTCTTAGCCTTAGCACCAGTTCTTTTTTGTTTTTTTTCTTAGCACCAGTCTTATCTTTTGCCCCACTTACCTGGCTGATTTGGAAAGTTGCGAGTAGTTTCACTTCGAAGGAAGACTTTCTTAATGGAGACTTTCTTTAGAGTGTTGGTTTGCGTAACAGACCATTTCTGGATTTAGTTTTGTAGCTAAGACTGTAGTTCAACAGCCGGTTATTCCCACACGCAAACTGCTTTTATCAATGTTTTGTTGATAATTCTGCAGTTGATAAATAAGTCCAACATGCATTGTTAGATTAAACAATTGATAGGTGTTTCTTGTTCTGAAAATGTATCATTCGCCTTCACCACTCCTCTTGAATAATCCAAATTCAAGACAAAAATGGGCTTCAAAATGCAGTTTAACATAACAGAAATGATATTTAAATCAATGCAATCCCAAATATACTCAGATATACCCGGTATTCACCATTTGTCAGCCAAATTTAGCAGAATTTCCTAAATGTGTAGAGCTGTCATACAAAATTTCTTTCCACTAATCCAAGAATATGGGTCCATTCAGGGACTTTAACAGGAATATATCACCATATTGCTAGAATGAAATGAATATTAGATCTTCAAATTCTAAAAAGAGGCAAAAAGGTCTATGGGTGTTTGTCGCTGAGGGACTCCCCAACCTACTTAATCACTGACATCATTCAAAGGGTTCCCAAATATACGTTACTGGGTTGAGAGAAAGAGATAGGTAGGGAGGGTGGGAGAGAGGGAAGGGGGTTGAAGTAGTTGGGCAGAATGTAGAGGAGGGAGAAAGGGCGATTGATGAAGGGTACAGGAGGGAGGGGGCAGGAGATAGGAGGGGTGTGGGGGGAGGGAGAGAGAGAGGGAGAGGAGGTAGCAAAATAAAATATATTCAAGGGAGAGGTTGAAGAGAGGTAGAAAGGGGGAGATAGAAATAGGGGGATAGTAGAATGAGGAAATGGGGAGAAGATGGATGGAGGGATAGAAGGTGGTGGGGGTGGGAGAGAGAGTAGGGAAAGGGGCGCAGCGATGAGAGAGAGAGAGAGCAAGAGAGAGAGGAATATCAAGACAAATATATATATATATATATATTGTTGGATTGGGAGCTAATGTTATTGTTATTTGACCGCTAGGAGGAAGAAGGGGAGTTGATTGATTGCTAGGGGCCGGTTCCTCCTAAAGTTGTTCTAAGTTAGCTTCAATTACATAGTCCATTTCAATGGTCAGCTATGAGGGGTAGCGCGGCAGCTAAGACAGAAGAGGGACTTAGCGATAGAAGTAACTTTAAGTGGCAAAGGTGCTCGTGACCTTGGGTTCAGACGGCTCGGCCCATGCTCGATCTAGTCAAACATGAGAGAAGAGGAATATGGTTTCAGCAAGGCTTTTTTCTTCACACAGGTTCACATCATCATCCAAGGAATGGTCAACAGGGAGTGACAAACTTACTCGGCCCACTCTGGGCCTTATATACAACACAAGCTATAAAATAGACATAAAATAGTTAGGAGGTGATGTCAGGATAAGTCGTCCCCATACATCCCCACCCGTCCCCATATGTCCCCAGACAAGTTAGGGAAAGGTGTAGATGGATTTATAGAGTGGGATGTGTGGACTGAGTGACTTCCAAGAACCAGGGTCACAGCGTCCATCCAAATAAGGGCATAGTCTGCCTATCCTGTGACAATATCTTTGTAGAGAGAGGCTAGGGAGGCGGGCAAGAGGGAAGAGAAGAGGGGGGGACAGATAGACAAGGAGAAAGGAGGGAGGAATAGAATGAGTAGCTGTGGGAGAGAGAGGGGTAGAAGTAGAGTGAGAAAGGGGATATACCTCCTCCTTCAGCCAGGCCACATCATCAAGCCCCTACTCAGTTGTATGTACAAATATGTGTTGTGTTTCAGGGAAATTGAGTCACAAGTTGCAAAATTGATATTTTTCAAAGTGATTTATTCACAAGATAACTTAGTAGGAATGTTCTGATATTTGGGGGGTTAGCGCCTTAAGACATATTCATGTACCTCGTAATTTACTCGTAATTGCCCTACAAGAAATATTTCAAACTTTTTGTCAAACATAAAGATATCAAAGTTAAAGTGAAGTTAAAGTGAAGTTAAAGGGAAGTTAAAGGGAAGTTAAAGGGAAGTTAAAGGGAAGTAAGGAATGAATTCCAAATAGGGTTGCAATGGCAGCAAAGGCCAAAACGCTGATGGCAATATTTCAGTGACAGAGTTACCACCTCACCTGTGTGGTCAAATTTGACTGAAATTGGGATAACTAAATGCTGACAATGACCTGCCTGTGACCTGGACATGAGCTGGTTGTCATATATGTACTGGCCTCTGATTCCACACAACCATGCAGCTGACTATAATTCCACTTTGGATGGGGCTGACTATAATTCCACTTTGGATGGGGCTGACTATAATTCCACTTTGGATGGGGCTGACTATAATCAGGGAATCAGGCTGTCGGGAATCTATTTTGACGTCACCCCTCAGCTAATTGTGAAAGGTTAAGGAGCTGATGTATATAATAAAATATGATATAATCATGTATATAATAAAAGAATAAAAAAAATGTCTGATATTGCTGAAACATGTTGTTAAAGTTTCTAGTCACGATAGGCCCGGTACAGAGAACTAAGGAGGTGATAAGTAACAGGGTTATCAGCTAGCTGGATACCACATGCCTAGTTAACATGAGTGCTTGTCGGTCAGATTTTCAGAAAATGACAATTGGCAGCTGTACACATTTAGGACATTGTGCTAAATTTGGCTGAAAAATAAAGAATATTGGGTATATCCGAGTATATTTGGTATCGCATTGATTTAAATATCAGTTCTGTTATGTTAAACTGTATTTTGAAGCTCATTTTTGTCTTAAATGTAGGTTATTTGAGAGAATTCCACAAAAACATGGCCAGATTAGCCCATGGCATATCCATGCAGAGATTTCACTAGCGGAATCTGCTTTTCGAATGCAGCCAATTTACTCTCACTATTTTGATTGGTTACGTAAATCTAGCTGCGCCAATCAATGACGCTCATTTTATGAAGCTCATTTCATGATGCAACATTGTAGGCGCTTTTTTTTGCCAAGTCAGAGGGTTGTGAGACATGAAATGAAGGTAAATAAAGATTGAATAACTCTTAAATATTTATCATGGCATAAAAATACAACTAAACTTGAGCTGCATATGCAACAACACTTTCACAAAACGCTCATGGCTTTTGGTGAATGTCTTTCACGCTTGCCTTTGGCACTTGTGAAAGACATTCACCAAAAGCCACTCACATTTTTAGAATACGTTGTCGCATATGCTGCTCGCGGTAACTTTTGATGTCAGATCTGACATGAGCTGATGGGTCAAATTTGCAATTTGGCCAATACTCTGTAAATTTGAGTATATTCCGCATTGCATTGATTCTAGCAGTTAAGTATGCTTTTTTAACTTTATTTTCGTCTGGACGATTTGAGAGGATAGGTGAAGCTGAATTGTACATTTTCTGGCGACTTCACGCTGATGGAAAGGTGTGGAGATAACTTCATGTGCAAATGTTGTATATTTATATTATCAGAAAACTAAACGTTTGAGTTTAAGTATTAGTGTTTTTATCCAGAATTTGTGCAAAATTCTTATGCAAAATTGTATGACCCCCTTAAAGGCTTGTGCAAAATTTCTTAAGCCCCCATCCCCATAGTAGTTCTGACTCTGTGAAAAAGAAATGCCCCTGATGATGCTATTCTCAGAAATCCTGATTTACTGTATGAAAAAATTAATCTGCTACTACTATACTACAGAAAGTAATAAGTACATGTAAATGAATAACAACAAGAAAAATTAACACAAATGTCTTGTGTTGTTATGTTATAAAAAAAAGGAATAAGAGAGAGCGTTAAACAATAACAATAATACTAACAATACCAACGGGCTAGCGAGCCTCATAAGGGGGATGTTACTAACCAATCATTAAATTTCAAATACAATATTTTAAAAAAACACCACCTGTAGCGCAGATGCATCTAACCTGGATATCTAATTTGGAAAAAATTACAGTAAATATTATAGACTAGAGGTAAATTCTGGATAAATATAACATTCTCCCACAGTAAAGTTCTTCACTTGACATATGGGTCAGATCATCAGAAATGTACAATTCGCTATCACAAATCCTCTCAAATAACTCAAATTTAAGACAGAAATCAGCTTTGAAACACAGTTTAACATAACCAAACAGATTGTTTGAACCAAGGGAATATCAAATATATCTAGTATCGACCATTTTTCAGTCTAATTTAGAAGAATTTACTAAATATGTACAGCTGCCAATTGTACATTTTCTAAAGATCTGAACCAAATATGTACAGATACTGCAAAGCTGCCTGAAAAGCCATGAAAAGTTGCCTTTTAGCCTCTGCACATATCTGTTGTGGCAGACTGTGGGATTTACTTGGCTCTATTCTAGCACTAGGCACACTTTTATATACTAGAATATGAAGTTAATGGCACCTTATCAAGCCAGACATATCTAATACCCAGACATATGTGATGTGTTCCTGGGAAATGATTCAAAAGTCGCAAAATTTATATTCTTCAAAGTGATTTATTCACAGGATCTCTTTGTTGGAATGTTCTGAGATTTATAGTGTTATGTGCTTTTTTAACTTTATTTTCGTCTGGACGATTTGAGAGGATAGGTGAAGGTGAATTGTACATTTTCTGGCGACTTCACGCTGATGGAAAGGTGTGGAGATAACTTCATGTGCAAATGTTGTATATTTATATTATCAGAAAACTAAACGTTTGAGTTTAAGTATTAGTGTTTGTACAAAGATAGTAAACATGAAGGGCATTTAGTGTTTCTATATTTTATATTTTTATTTTTGAAAAAAAAAAGTTTGCAATGTTTTTGGATGGGTAATTATGTGTAAATAACTAAAATATACTCCATACGAAGGACTTCAAAACGCAAGGATATATTTAATACAATGTCCCGAAATTTGTTACATGGATTCATATGACTATAAGTGCTAACCCTAAAAAAATCAGAACATTTTGATAAAGAGATCTTGTGGAAAGAAAGCATTGAAAAATATCAATTTAGCGACTTGTGACTCATTTTCCCGAAAAACATCACATTTTATATCAATTTCCTGTACATGTTCTCCATTCTCGACACTTGGGCCCTCTTCAAAGGGCCTGCTTCAGTAATGGAAAAAATGTTGTCAGACTTTATCATTTCCGGTAAATAAATATCACATAAAGAATGTGGATAAAACTTGTTTGCAAGATAAAAAGTGTATCAAATGAGAATTGGCTTAGTGGACTAAGCCCTTCAGGCTGAACATAAATTTATGTCATCATCTTCCATACCTGTAATTTCTTTAATTGTGATATAACAATTTGCAGTTGATATTTTATTATTCTATTAATGTTTTAAAGTATTCACAACTTGTGTCAGCTTAATTCAATTAATTTCCGTTTCCAAGTAAAACGTTTGCAGATTTCAGTTACATGTAACCCATGGTCAAGAGACAATTATTGTTATGTATAAAAATATGATAGCCTGACTCTTATTGATGTAGCACTTTTATCTGCTATGTGTATGCTACATGTCACAGTTATGATCAGACCATCAGGTAATGGCCACTCATACCAGACCTAGTTCTACTAGGACTGAGGCCGTTTTCCTACCTTTTGTATACAGACAAATTTTGTGTATATCTTCTTTGTTTGTTATGTCTCTACTTGATTGATTGATGTTGTTTATTACCAGAACATTATAACAGTTACATAGTGAGAAAATATACGATATGTCTGGAGATAGGTGCTCGCATCTATGCTAGCCATAGATCTTCCAGAGAGTCCTCTTACGTTAAATTATATTATACATTTGTGAACACATTTTTGCAATATAATACATCATTTGGCATTAGGAGTCGGATTTTGACATGGCAGATTATTGTATCCGTACCAATTTTTATCTTGGTATAAGGCAAGTGGTAGGATTTGGTTTAATTATCAATCCTTTGTAGGGACCAAATGTCCTAATTTACTGTGGAGGGTCGTACTAGGTTCATACTAGATTCATTTAGTTATACAGGTGTTACATAGTCTGGTATAGACTTGGCTATGCTAACTGCATGCTGTCATATCGCTGGGCAAGTCGGTTGCATTCTTACGAACACTAATGGAGTTGTCCAGCGGTTTGACTTACATAGGTTTCATTTGCTGGCCCGGTGTAACAGTTCTAAATTACCCCCCTCATCTAATATACCCCCCGGTAATTTAGACCTTAGGTTTAAATTACCCCCTCTAGGTTTAAATTACCCCCCTTTGATTCATTGATAATCTTACACCAACACTTCTAAAAGAACATTTTATTTTAATTTTTTATTTTATTTTATTCTCTAACCATATCTAAGTCAACTAGCCTAGTCCTTTTCCAAATTTCGGTAACTCCCGGAAGAATATGCACTCTTTGTAGTACATAATAGGTATGTCAACCCTTTTGTCTATTTTTATATAATCCTCGTCTGTACTCATTTGTACTCTTCGAAAAGACAAATAAAAGACTTCTTATCTTATCTTATCTTAACACAATTATTGGGAGAGAAGGTCATATCTAATGTTTATGGGAAAAAAATAAAGATCAATGTGAGGGTCTAATAATGAAATGTATTGTAATTCTGTATAATAATCCTTTTTTCTTTTTATTTATTGAAACTGAAAATATTATTGTAACTGAATGACCATGGGAGCTTATTGCAAATAAAAAAGCAAAACAACAAAAATCTATTCAGTTCTGTCTATCAGGCCTGTACTCTATTCATTTTTTACTTTATTCATTATGACTTTTCTTCTCATAATTAAAAGAATTCATGTTTCAATGGGGGTACATCAGTACTAGATTGGTAACACATACTGGGGGTATATTAGACCTAGGTTTAGTTTCCCCTTTAGGGGTACTTTGAACCTAGTGGGGGTACATTTAACCTAGGTTTAATATACCCCCGGGGGTACATTGAAACTGGAGGGGGTATATCCAACCTAGGTCTAAAGTACCCCCGGGGGTATATTGGACCTAGGTCAAATGTACCCCCGGTACATTAGACCTAGGTTAGTTATACCGGGGGGTACACCTGATGGGGGGTACATTAGACCTGCTACACCTGTACTATTGGCCTTAAACATACTTTACTACCCAATGTTGACATCCATCACGCGCTAGCGAGCCTTTGCATTCTGAAGAACACGCTGGTCACCACACATGTAGGGGTCACTATGTGGGGCGGGTCGGTAGCATTCTGACGAACACTGGTCGAGCCGCCCCACATTTGTGCCGGGCGCAAGAGAGGGACCGAGAAGTTTCCACTGGCCGTTTAGAGTTTTTAGGTATGGGTCGGTGCTGGGTCCATTTGTACGATTGAGTAGGAAAAATATTCCCGTTCTAGGTACGCCTTAATGTCTGTGATTGTAGGACAGAGACTAAGAGACTAAAGTCAATGAGGTGTATGTATGCATACATGTATGTAATAGCTTTATTCCTCAATTTTATACAGTTACATTCGTATAGAATAATGGAAAATAGATAACATTGGTTTTCCTGGACTTCCATTCCTTTTATAGATCAATTTTCTTTTCTTTAAAGTTCAATGTTCGCTTTGTTGCATTCTTGTACGATCTTGTGGTTAATACTCATACTATTATATATAAACAATGACATAACATATATTTAACGGTACAATTCTTATTACTAACGTTTATAGCATTAGTTTTAACCATTGACTTTACTCATACTATTATGAGCTATACTAAAATATTAAATTTCATTTAACTGAATGAACAGCAATAATATTTTTTCATCACTTGTTTTTTAATCTCATGGTTTGAGATATCTTCGTGATTTATATTATATAACGGTAATAATGGATTTACACACCATCGTTAGATTGTTTTGCCACGACAGGAGTAAGTAATCAATCTTTATATCATGCTACGTTATACTATATTATTATGTGGTAAAATCGATTTATCTTTTCCATCCTGGTTCTATAGTTCGCTTACTATTGCCATGTAAAGTGCGTAGATCCAGGGAAGGGAAATTAGAGTAATAATCACATTAGATGGTCATGTACCCAGAGCTATCCTACACCACACCCTCATCTCATCTCCCTCAGGCAAAGAAGAGTAGGTGTGTTTCCAATTTATCTAGCTGAAAACTAGGTAGGGATGGGGTGGTTACTATTTTTTCTCTTAATTTATTTTTTAAGGAAATCATCTTTTAGGAACTGAATTTTGTTTATAACCATAGTTGTTTTAAACACTCTTCTGGCCTTGACCTCTTGCTGAATATCTCCCCATCTATGGTGATGTACCAGGCTGATGTACTAACTGTAGTCATGGTAACTGGTTGAGGTCTCTCTTTCTAAATAAGCAGTGTGAGGAATCTATAGTGGCAGAGTCGTTTATATTCTGGCCAATAAGTCAAGATCATGCGGGTCAGATTTTCCGGAAAATGTACAATTGGCAGCTGTACACATTTAGGAAATTGTACTAAATTTGGCTGAAAAATGAGGATATCGGGTATATCTGAGTACATTTGGGATCGTATTGATTTAAAGTATTAGTTCAGTTATGTTAAACTGCATTTTAAAGCTTATTTTTGTCTAAAATGTGGGTGATTTGATTGGTGAAGGTGAATTGTACATTTTCTAAAAATCTGACCTATGTATGGTGCACAAGTACTAGCCCTTATAGAGTTAAACTTCAAAATAAGTTAAATTTGAATGAACTTACATTCACTGTATGTCACTGTCACTGTATACAATACCTTTGATAACCAAAGGCACCCAGCGGAAGACCTACCTGGACTATTGTCTATTTAGAATGTTGGATAACCTCACTGTAAAAAACATTGGTTGCAATAAAAGAATTATTGAATTGAATTGAACCATGCAGGCCATACAGGTCGAACTTTTAACCTAACACAAGTTTCCACTTAAACTCTTTTCACTTTCCCATTTGTTTTCGTCCAACATCAAATCATTATTCAATAGAGGCACATAGGTATAAACGAAAACACAATACATGGAGATGAAAATTATGGATGCCTGATCACTTACAATTATAAAAAGGAGGTATTTGGCTTATAAATTTCACAAAAAACAATTTGAGGTACTATATTAACTACAAATGTTGGATCATTTGGACGTTATCTTTCTGAAGGAGTTTCCTCGTTTTATATTTCTTTCATGGTTTTCAGTTTTCACAAGTGGGGAACAGCCTTAACTTACTCTGACTGTACAATAAGGGAGGGATATGGGTTTACAGAGTTTACAAGTGTTGGAAAATATGTGTCCATGGCTTATACTGCTTCATTGCAGGATATTGAATTTTGGGGCTATTTTTAATCCAACTAACCTATTTTAAGCTCCAAAGAGCCTTTGTTGATGTATAAGATTTAGCGGCTAATATTTCATATTCACTTTTTGTATTTTCTAGAGTTTAGCTTTTACCCTTACCCTCTCTTTCCTCTCTTTGTACCATAGCACCTATTCTATCGTAACTATTTTCTTCTGGTTTGGGCCCAAAAGCAGCAGAAGTTCAGTAACAGATGCATTCTCAGCTATTATAACTAACAAATTCTTTATAAAGTTGATTTTCTCATAATATTTTGGGGTTTAGTAAATCTTTAAATGTATTTTGGATACAGTGGCACAGGGACTATTATCCTACCTCTGTTATCTAGTCCATGAAGCTCAAGAAGAGTTTTTTTGTCTGGGAATCTGAGATCTCTCCAGCTGTTTTTTTTTGTCTCTACAGTTCCGTCAACCCTGTCTGGAGGTCATTATATGTGGTTTGTGAAGGTATCTGGGGTGAAAAATGTGATTTTGAAGCTTTTTTTAAATTGGGATCACTGCCACACTCTATTCATAGCCTGGGAAAGCCCCTGTCAGATACTACATCATTTCCCAGAAGCTACTACCTCCCTTCAAGGAGTATCCGACTACATGAAGAGAAGTGGGAGAGGATGGGGGTATTGGAGAGGGGGAGGGGAGGGAGAGTGTGTGGGAGGGGAGAGTGAAGAAAAGGGAGAAGGTGGGGAAATAGGGGAGGAGGAGGGAAAAAAGAGGGGGAAGGAAAAGAGGGGAGGGAGAGGATGTAGGGAAAGGAAGAGAGATGGGGGAGAGACCCTAACTTGATGTTAATTTATGAATGGCCATAATGACCAACGATCCTTTGTCACAACTAGCTATTAAGTCAAAAAAAAAAAAAAAAAAGTTACTTTACAGATAGACACACTATGGTCTACGCTCATGTCATCCCATGTGCTCACCACCGCTCTAGTAGCAGGATGGATGAGAATATGGATAGGACTCAAAATGTCCACTTTATGTTACAATACCAATAACAAAATACGCGGTAAAATCTTGATGATTTGATGAAATTAATTACTTAAAACCACCATAAGATAGAGGCCACCATTAGATCGTTGAACTAATGGTGGATTGTTACCTCTATCTACCTGTATGAAAGGTGTCCAGTAGGGCTTGAGATCCTCCCACCCCCGGGAGATTGACCCACTGACGTAAGTCCCATAGGTGACTGAATAAAAGTAACAACAACAACAAAAGATAGCGAGGAGGGGAAGCATGGGAAGAGGGGAGGGAGAGGGGGGAATCAGAGATGGGTTTGGGAGAGAAAAACAGTTATGAGAGACAGACAAGAGGCGGAGGGAAAAGAGGGAGAGGGGGGAGTCGGGGAAGAGAGGGGGACTGTTTGGAGGAAGGGTACTTTGCTATTATTATGATAAACCATTAACACTCCATTACATGATCCGAGTGGCAAAATTATACTACAAACTTCACCTGTTGTATCACACTCATAGCATCACTTTGTAAGTCCGTCATAATCATCAAATATGTACAGCTATATATATATATATACCCCAGGTCAAAAACCCCGAAAAGTGGACTCTGTTATACGTAGTACCAATAAAAGCTTTAAAAAATCCCCAGAGAAGTGATACCTGTTTCGTATTAGAACTCAACAAAATAATGCCATTGTCAAAGCTGCATACTCAGCTATTATGACAAAAGGATTGTTTTGCCAGATTTACTCAAATTATGACTTATAGGACTGAATTCATCAATATGATTCATAGGACTGGGTTTATCAATATTCTGCTGTTGTTATATGTTTATACAAGAGTCACTCATATCATTACTTATAGGGCTGAATTTATCAATATTCTGCTGCTGTTATATGTTTATACAAGAGTTACTCATATTATGACTTATAGGACTGAATTCATCAATATTCTGTTGTTGTTATATGTTTATACAAGAATTTGAAGTAGAGACAGTCAAGCAAAAATAGCTGCCGGTGAGCGATAAGTCGTCATAAGAAAGCATTTGAGCCACAAATGCAGTATCTTAATTCCATGTGAACCATGCTTAAGGTGTGATTCCACCGGATCGCTTGTATATGTGCTCATGGCTCACTCTTGCTGCGCTTGTTCATAGTGTGCTTGTCATTCGCTCTTCATCTGCTAATATTTTTAGCCAAAGACAAGCGCAGAGCAATTCTACTGGTCCGCTTGTTTCCTTTTGAAATCAATAGCAAATGCGTTGGTGCGCTCTTGGTCCACTACTTTAACAGGCAGAAAGAGCGTTGTGTTGCTGCGCTCAAATCAAACACAGCAGATATGAGCGCAACGTCAAAAAGAAGCGCAAATAGCCGTTTTTAACAGCGTATAGAAAGCGCAGCAACCTATTCTATTAGACCGCTCTGGTTTCGCTCAAACTTCGCTTGTTAGTTGCTCTGGGAAAATAAAAGAGCGTATGAAGAGCGGGCCTAAAGAGCAAGCCAGTGGAATCGCAGCCTTAGAGCAATGTTTTCTCGGGCTACTTTAAATAATTAGATTTGATTTCAAGATGTTTCTTCTGCGAGAAATATCACATCTATTTCGATGCTATTCCGAGTTATCATAGTAGGTAAATGTAACTTAAATTTTAACTAACTTTATTCTTAAAGCTGTTATATGTTTATACAACAATTTGAAGTTGAATCGGCCGATCAAAATATAGCTGCTGATTAGCAATAATAGATGCAACCATTGCAGGCACAGAGCTTGGCGGATCCCTGGAATATAAATGTGGACTTTTGAACTTAATGAAGCCCTCTAGCAAAAACAAGTGGACAGAATCCTCTAGAACTCACATGACTTTTATAAGGGTTGGAAAAGGAAAGGAAAAAAGGGACTAAGTCTTTAGTTAAGTCGACGTTAAGAGTGTATCTTTAAATCAAGTGCCGAAGCTGCTTATAAATAATTCATTCATGGGCAGTGCTATGGTGACAGTGAATGAGCTGACAGGTCGGTCCAGATCATAACGTGCACTTACAGTTTGATTTATTAATGTTACTTGAATAATAACGAAGATCACGCCAAAATTTCTGAAACAGCAAACGCCATGAATTGCAATTTTAGTGATTAAGTACCTGACAACACATCAATCACAAAATAATCATATAACTTTTTAAGACTATCCAATGAAAGAAAGAAAAGAAAATCTTAATATTTATCAAAGTCAACACTTTGCTGAACCATTACTTTGGTTTAAAAGAGTCAAAGCTATGAAAGGGACTTAAATTGATTCGAAAATGTGAGCTATTTTTCTCTTTGCCCAAACAAATATTCTCAGTAAGTTTTTCGATAGAACTCCATTAAGTTTTCCCTTGTAGCGATGATCTTATAGCTTCATTCATCATTCCAAAAGATCTTAAGAATTCTGACAGCCAGATATCCTTCAGTAGCACCAAGACATTTTAATTATGACCGCCAGAATATTTAAAGCTCTAATGGACGATGGAGAGAGTGAATAATTATCCCCTGCAATGCTAAGCCTATGGGGTGATGTATAGAGTGAATATTTATCACCTGCAATGCCTATGGGGTGATGGATAGAGTGACTATTTATCACCTGCAATACTAAGCCTATGGGGTGATGTAAAGAGCGAATATTAATCACCTGCAATGCTAAGCCTACGGGGTGATGCATAGAGTGAATATTACCTGCAATACTAAGCCTATGGGGTGATGTAAAGAGTGAATATTTATCACTTGCAATGCTTAGGCTATGGATTGATGTATAGAGTGAATATTTGTCACCTGCAGTGCAAAGCCTATGGCAATTATCTTCTATTTCTATTTCCGGTCAACACATCGGTGCAAATACGTGCCTTGGTTACATTAATTTGCTCATTACCACCTTGACACTTATGCACCTTATGGGTCAAATCATCAGAAAATGTATAATTTGTCTGCACCAATCCTATCAAATAATGCAAGTTTGAGACAAAAATGATTCTCAAAATGCAGTTCAACATAACCAAACAGATTGCTAGAATCAATGCAATGCCGAATATATTCAAATTTACCTAGCATTGACCAAATTTCAGTCTAATTTAGCAGAATTTATTAAATATGTAGAGTTGCCAATTTTACATTTTCTGAAGAACTGACCACTATACAAAGTGAGTGTCAATCAGTCAGTCAATTCTGCAGGTAAAGCTCTTTATCCAAACAATTGATATGTCACAGAAAAATGAGTCACAAGTCGCAAAAATGGATTTTGAGATATCGTATTTGAAACGAGGAGATCAAGCCGATTCTAACGAAAGTAAACATTAGGACATCTAACAAGTAAACTACTAAGTATATTTTAAGTTTTGGTATTTTAATTATTGAACAAAAAGTTTGCAATATTTATGGTCGGACAATTACTAGTAAAGTAGGTGAAAATAATCTATTGAAGACACTCTATATGATGACCTTCAAATGACCTACTCATTCTTTCTCCTCTTAGTGTATCCTCTTCCCTCTCTTTCGATACTCTCTCTTTTCTTCTTTCTCTCTCCTCGTTCTTTATCCTATCTGCCTCACCCTGTCCCCCCCCCCCCCACCTCTGCTCTCTCGGTTCTAACCCTCTCTCTACTTACCTTTTTCTCCTTTCTCAGTTCTGCCATTTGTCCCTCCTCTCTCTGTGTTTCCTCTTCTTTCTCTCTATAGATACTCTTTCTCAGTCTTTGTATCTTCCCTTTATTTCTCTCTTTCTCTGCTTCCTCCCCTCTATCCCTCTCACCTCTTCTCTTTCTCCTCAATCTGCCCTCTCTCTCTCTCCTCTTTGTGGGTATCCTCTACCCGTTCTGTCTACCTCAGTTTCTGTATTCTCTCCCCTTTCTCTCTCTCTCTCTCTCTCTCTCTCTTTTCTCTCTCCGTCAGACTATGACTCTTCCCTCAGGGACCATATATTATATAATGAGACACATGACTAATGCCCATCACCCATTATCCCACGCTTTGTCCCGCCCCTATTATCGCCTCCCTTCCTAAAACAATGCTACTTCCGGTACCATACATCCTCCACGTGCTCGGGGCACACAAGGGCAAGGTCACTTTAATACACATGGATCAGAGTATCAAAAAATGTACACTCAGAAGCTCTAAACAACTAGTAAAATCTGCTAAATTAGGCCGAAAAATGGCAAATACTGAGTATATTTGCTGTGTATATTTGGTATTGCGTTAATTCAAAATATTTGTTCGGTTATGTTGAACTGTAGTTTGAACTTGATTTTTGTCTTAAATAGGGAATTTGCATGTCTCACTGCGCATGTCTACTGCAGTGCATCCTGGGATGGATTTGTTGAAATCTGACCTACAAATATTTGGCAACATTTTTATCGAAAATTGCAAGAATGCTTTCACCAAAATCATAGCTTGTATAAATGGCCTATGGAAACCAAAAGCATGATGGGAAAGATGAGGATTTCTGTTATGAAAACATGCATGACACATGGATATTGATATAGCATGGATAAATATTCCATACTAAACATGACATGTTTTCTATAGATTTTAGACTGTACCATTAGTCCCATAATTCCATGCAAGTAAAGATTCAAAATGGCGACTATGCAAATCCCCTATTTGGCGACATCACCCATGTAGAAAAGCATTTACTTGTCTAGGGTCAATGACCCAAGGGAGAAGTATCCAGTATGAACACAACCTTGTATAATCTGTTTAAAAATAGGCTGTCGCTAGTTTCCCGAAAATGTACAATTGGCCTTCACCAATTCTCTCAAATAACCCAAACTTAAGACGAAAATCAGGTTAAAGAAATCCCAAATACAGTTCAACATAAACAGAGAGGTTTATTGAATGAAAACAATACAGAATACACTCAGATATACATTACATTTATCATTTTTCACTCTAATTTAGCAGAATTTGATAGATGCATGCATCATGCGAAGAACCTGTATGTTGTGCATTTTCTGAAAATCTGACCCCTATTATTAACAATTAATTTGCGCACTCACTCCAGGGGATGTTTTCCTTGTGCCCTGCTGTTAGTAATATGAGCCGAGGCTCATATTACTTAATCAAGAGATGCAAATGTATAAAAGCATATTTGAAAAGATGAATGAGTCAGTGAGATTGGTTGCTTTACGCTCATATCAAAACACTGAAAGGTTATATCAAGGGCAGGAGAGTTGAGAGGGAGGCAGTTTATGATCATACCCAGGAAATAGAGATAGAGAAGGAGGTAGAAAGAGACAGGGAAAAGAGACAGAAAGGCACTTTATGGTCATACCCAGGACCAGTTGAAAAGATGAGATCAAGCTGATTCCAAAGATAGTAAACAGTAGGACATTTAACAAGTATTTCTATATTTTAAGTCTGATATTTCTAATTGTGAAAAAAGAGTTTGCA
This sequence comes from Sthenelais limicola, assembly GCA_942159475.1. Lineage (NCBI taxonomy): Eukaryota > Metazoa > Annelida > Polychaeta > Phyllodocida > Sigalionidae > Sthenelais > Sthenelais limicola. The sequence continues at coordinate 16,332,737 of OW804101.1, forward strand.
ATATGTTGGACAATTACTAGTAAAGTAGCTGACTAAACTCTATAGGATGACCTTGCAAATGCATAGATATATCTAATACACTGTCTTGAAATTTGATATATGTATTCATGCCACGACAAACGTGAGGCAAACCATGAATGAAAACATTCCCACATAGACACCTTGTGAATAAAACACTTTGAATAAATAGCAATTTGGCGACTACTTGTGGCTTATTATCCTGGGACACATCACATTCTTTAAGCCCAGTTGTAGAGGGGTATTACTGTAACCCCTTGCAACATCACATACATACTTTGTTTATAATTCATCAGGGGTTTTGAATAATTTCTTTTATTTGAAAAATGTATTTATTCAGGAAAAATAACATTTCATCACCATGATGTTCTCAGTATTATAAAGATATAAATATAAATCGTTGACAATATTTAACATTCAACATTCAAGTCGATATCGAGTCAGATGATTATATAATAAGTAAACAGTACTGCAAGTGAAACCTAAGCAGTGAAAGAAAGAGAAAGTTAAAACCATTTCTAAAAGTATATATAACGCGTCGGGCTCTTACAAACAGACCATTGGGTATTACATAATAAGTAAGGACAAAGACAGTAAACATTAGTTCAACATTGGGAATATGTGTACATATGGGTCAGATCGTCAGAAAATGCACAATTGGCAGCTCTACACATTTAGTAAATTCTGCTAAATCAAACTGAGAAATGGTCAACACTAGGTATATCTGAGTATATTTGACATTGCCTTGATTCAAACAATCTGTTTGATTAATATGTTAAAGTGAATTTTGAACCTCATGTTTGTCTTAAATTTGGGTTATTTAAGAGGATTGCTGAAGGTGAATTGTACATTTTCTGGCGATTCCACCCATTTATGAGTGTGAATATGAGTGAATGTGGGTGTGAAATGTCCAGCCTATATCCTATAATATTCAGAATGTGAGTTTTTTTAAAACATATTTTATTTCGAAAGACAATTCCAAACAATATGGTATGTTTCATGTTTCCGAAGCAAAAATGATTAAAAATATTAGTTGACACCATGGATACACATCATATCAGTTATGTGATTGCTTCTATTGCATCAATTCATTATACTCAAATACAAAAACTGTGATGTACGAAAATCAATCTTTAAAGGGTGAGATCTTCAGAAAGCACAGTTCGCAAATTCTGCAAAACTTGGCTGGAAAATTGTCAATACTGGGTATATCTGGGTATATTTGGGATTGCCTTGCTTCAAAAAATCTGTTTAGTTGAGTTTAACTGAATTTTAAACCTTATTTTGGTTTTAAATTTGGGTTATTTGAGAGGAATGGTGAAGGCGAATTGTACATTTTCTGGCAATTTAACCCTTTAAAACTAGAGTGTATAAGATAAGAATATTATTCAGTGATAAGACGCCTACTTCGCTAATCAGTTTCCTGGCCTAGGAATAGGCATTTCAATGGAAATATAATGACATTTTTCCAGTCTTAAAGGAATTATAATGGCACTTTGTGGTTGGAGGCGAGAGCCTTTCCCTCTGTTTGAAGGGATTCTCTCATCTTTGGGCCTAGACTGAGACTTAAGCGGTGAATACACAGTCAAGATTTGGGGGCCGATTTGGCATCCACGATTCGTCGTATGATTTGGAATTGTCCATTTGAGATCGTAGATCAGATCGTGGGTCCCAAATCGTGCCAAATGCCCTACACATGCACGATTCAGCGCCTATTTAGCGCATTTGGATGTACGATTCATCATAGGGGGAAAAAAGTGTCTTCTGCGATTTCAAATCGAATCGCCGCAGCTTCTACGATTAATCGTCCATGTGTAGAGAGTGCTGCGATTTATCGTAGACCTTTATAATAAAGTCTACGATAAATCGTAGGTGCATCTATGATTTTCGGATTTATTCGAAACTCGTGGGTCTATCTGCGATCTGGCAATATAAAAGAAATGAATTTTTTATATTTTTACTTTGAAATGATATAACTTCACTAATTTTTGGAGTATCAACACAATTTGTTCACTTTTATAATGCAGAATTTCCCTTCTACACATGTCAGCATTAGGTCTCCTTATTCTCATATTTTATTTTATTTTATTCAACAATTAAAAAGAGAAAAAAACACACCAGAAAATAGGTGATGTGTCACAGGAAAATGAATAACGTTATATTTTATTTCATTTTTACAGTTTTTTACTTTCTTGTTTGCTTCTAGGGTCGTTTTGTTAAACAATTTTCTCAACTCTATATTTCAGAATCTCAGATCAAATCTTGACTGCCAACCCACCCACGATTTCACTTTTTACCCACGATTTCTCCATATCGTGCATGTGTAGGTCAAAAAATAGGCACGATTTCAGGCAAATAAGCACCCACGATTAATCGTAGATCCTGAAATCGTGTCTGATTCCCAAATCGTGACTGTGTATTAACCGCTTAAGATATTGGGTGGGTTAAGTGACTTTATACTTCAAGTCATGCTACAAATGTCCCCTTTGCCATAAGGTACTTGCCATAAGTGTACCTCAGGGTCATAGAAATCTTTTTATTCAAAGACACAAGTGAGATCACACTTTGTATCGAAATTATAAGCGTTTCCATGATAACAGGGTCCCATGCAGTCAAACACGCGCTAATTACTAATGTGTCGTCGATGGCCACATTGATGAAACAAGGACAGAGGACAAGGCAGATCCTTCCAACCAATGCACCAGCTATATATGGCCGGATCATCCGTCCATTCATGCGCTTAAAGCTGGCGAATCAAAGCAGAGAAGGGAGCGTGTCAAGTGCGGCCGTCGGTGGCGACACGCTGAATTACCGCACTGGCTTTCACACTTAGGTCGCCCACAAATGCTTACAGAGACAAGGGTGGGCTGCCGATCGCAGCCCCCCCCCCCCCCCCGTCATGCTGTGGTGATTTTTTTCACTACAACAAGTAGCACAGAGCATGTTGGGGGAGGGGGTTAATCATTATTTTTGTAGGCCTGCACTGGCCCAGGAAATTACTGTTTAACTATTTATTTGTTCATTCATTTATTGACGTTGGAGAGGGTGGAATTATTATTCTCTTGAAAAACTCATCATATGATCAATTTGGTATCATTTCCTTTTTGTTGTGTTTCTTCCTCATCAGCTCATGCATCTTCGGTAATGCGAAAATACAGGAATATGTTATAATAGTCAGTCTGAAGGCATTTTTAATACTTTAAGCCAAAAAAGGCCTTTTTACCTCTTCCCATATGTAAATGAGGTCAAAAGGGGGCGTGGTTGGTGGTTTGGCCAATAAGAAGCCATGTACCATGCTAACTGGGTCATCTAGAGGTCAAAATGGGGCAGGGCTAGTGGTTTCAGCCAATAGGAAGCCATGTACCATGCTAACTAGGTCATCTAGAGGTCAAAATTGGGCAGGGGTAGTGGTTTCAGCCAATAGGAAGCCATGTACCACACTAACTAGGTCATCTAGAGGTCAAATGGGGGCATTTTTAGTATTTTAAGCCTAAAATGAGGCCATTTTAGCTCTTCCCATATGCAAATAAGGTCAAAATGGGGTAGGGCTAGTGGTTTCAGCCAATAGGAAGCCATGTACCATGCTGACTAGGTCCTCTAGAGGTCAAATGGAGGCATTTTTAGTATTTTAACCCAAAAAATAGGCCTTTTAGCTCTTCCCATATGCAAATGAGGTCAAAAGGGGGCGTGGTTGGTGGTTTGGCCAATAGGAAGCCATGTACCATGCTAACTAGGTCATCTAGAGGTCAAAATTGGGCAGGGGTAGTGGTTTCAGCCAATAGGAAGCCATGTACCAGGCTAACTAGGTCATCTAGAGGTCAAAATTGGCAGGGGTAGTGGTTTCAGCCAATAGGAAGCCATGTACCATGCTAACTAGGTCATCTAGAGGTCAAATGGGGGCATTTTTAGTAGTTTAAGCCAAAAAATAGGCCTTTTTAGCTCTTGCCATATGCAAATGAGGTCAAAAGGGGGCGTGGTTAGATGGTTAGCCAATAGGAAGCCATGTACCATGCTAACTAGGTCATCTAGAGGTCAAAATGGGGCAGGGCTAGTGGTTTCAGCCAATAGGAAGCCATGTACCATGCTAACTAGGTCATCTAGAGGTCAAATGGGGGCATTTTTAGTATTTTAAGCCAAAAATGAGGCCTGTTTAGCTATTCCCATATGCAAATGAGGTCAAAAGGGGGCGTGGTTAGTGGTTTAGCCAATAGGAAGCCATGTACCATGCTAACTAGGTCATCTACAGGTCAAAATGGGGCAGGGCTAGTGGTTTCAGCCAATAGGAAGCCATGTACCATGCTAACTAGGTCATCTAGAGGTCAAAATGGGGCAGGGCTAGTGGTTTCAGCCAATAGGAAGCCATGTACCATGCTAACTAGGTCATCTAGAGGTCAAATGGGGGCATTTTTAGTAGTTTAAGCCAAAAAATAGGCCTTTTTAGCTCTTGCCATATGCAAATGAGGTCAAAAGGGGGCGTGGTTAGATGGTTAGCCAATAGGAAGCCATGTACCATGCTAACTAGGTCATCTAGAGGTCAAAATGGGGCAGGGCTAGTGGTTTCAGCCAATAGGAAGCCATGTACCATGCTAACTAGGTCATCTAGAGGTCAAATGGGGGCATTTTTAGTAGTTTAAGCCAAAAAATAGGCCTTTTTAGCTCTTGCCATATGCAAATGAGGTCAAAAGGGGGAGTGGTTAGATGGTTAGCCAAAAGGAAGCCATGTACCATGCTAACTAGGTCATCTAGAGGTCAAAATGGGGCAGGGCTAGTGGTTTCAGCCAATAGGAAGCCATGTACCATGCTAACTAGGTCATCTAGAGGTCAAATGGGGGCATTTTTAGTATTTTAAGCCAAAAATGAGGCCTGTTTAGCTATTCCCATATGCAAATGAGGTCAAAAGGGGGCGTGGTTAGTGGTTTAGCGAATAGGAAGCCATGTACCACGCTAACTAGGTCATCTACAGGTCAAAATGGGGCAGGGGTAGTGGTTTCAGCCAATAGGAAGCCATGTACCACACTAACTAGGTCATCTAGAGGTCAAATGGGGGCATTATTAGTATTTTAAGCCTAAAATGAGGCCATTTTAGCTCTTCCCATATGCAAATAAGGTCAAAATGGGGCAGGGCTAGTGGTTTCAGCCAATAGGAAGCCATGTACCATGCTGACTAGGTCCTCTAGAGGTCAAATGGAGGCATTTTTAGTATTTTAACCCAAAAAATAGGCCTTTTAGCTCTTCCCATATGCAAATGAGGTCAAAAGGGGGCGTGGTGGTGGTTTGGCCAATAGGAAGCCATGTACCATGCTAACTAGGTCATCTAGAGGTCAAAATTGGGCAGGGGTAGTGGTTTCAGCCAATAGGAAGCCATGGACCAGGCTAACTAGGTCATCTAGAGGTCAAAATGGGCAGGGCTAGTGGTTTCAGCCAATAGGAAGCCATGTACCATGCTAACTAGGTCATCTAGAGGTCAAATGGGGGGCATTTTTAGTAGGTTTATGCCAAAAAATAGGCCTTTTTAGCTCTTGCCATATGCAAATGAGGTCAAAAGGGGGCGTGGTTAGATGGTTAGCCAATAGGAAGCCATGTACCATGCTAACTAGGTCATCTAGAGGTCAAAATGGGGCAGGGCTAGTGGTTTCAGCCAATAGGGAGCCATGTACCATACTAACTAGGTCATCTAGAGGTCAAATGGGGGCATTTTTAGTATTTTAAGCCTAAAATGAGGCCATTTTAGCTCTTCCCATATGCAAATAAGGTCAAAATGGGGCAGGGCTAGTGGTTTCAGCCAATAGGAAGCCATGTACCATGCTGACTAGGTCCTCTAGAGGTCAAATGGAGGCATTTTTAGTATTTTAACCCAAAAAATAGGCCTTTAGCTCTTCCCATATGCAAATGAGGTCAAAAGGGGGCGTGGTTGGTGGTTTGGCCAATAGGAAGCCATGTACCATGCTAACTAGGTCATCTAGAGGTCAAAATTGGGCAGGGGTAGTGGTTTCAGCCAATAGGAAGCCATGTACCAGGCTAACTAGGTCATCTAGAGGTCAAAATTGGGCAGGGGTAGTGGTTTCAGCCAATAGGAAGCCATGTACCATGCTAACTAGGTCATCTAGAGGTCAAATGGGGGCATTTTTAGTAGTTTAAGCCAAAAAATAGGCCTTTTTAGCTCTTGCCATATGCAAATGAGGTCAAAAGGGGGCGTGGTTAGATGGTTAGCCAATAGGAAGCCATGTACCATGCTAACTAGGTCATCTAGAGGTCAAAAATGGG